>CM039673.1:287559718-287924718 GCA_022496015.1 Hordeum marinum
ATCTCTGCCTTCTTGATACAGCAAGAGGGAGTGGAGAGCTAGATGAGTTCTCTGGCAACACAATGGCATGGTGGCGGTGGTGGTGAACTAATCCTACAAGGCTTAGCCTAAGCACCACATAACTAATCTAGGGGAGAAACAAATCTAGAGGAAGAAGAGGGCACCACGTGGCAATTAGGGTTAGCTCTTTCCTCTAAATCCTCTAGTATATATAGGAGGGAGGGAGGGAGGGGAGGAGGCAGCCTCAAACCCTCACGGTTTGGTCGAAATTGGAGGTGGAGGAGTCCGACTCCAATCCTATTAGGAGTAGGATTCCCCCTTTCCACTTAAAAACTCTTTCCACCTCTCCACCTTTTGGGTTTTTTCCCACCCCTAGCCACATGGTTCTTAGTGGAGGCTTCGTCCAGCCCACCAGGGGATGGTTTGACTCCTCCCACAGCCGATGAGCTCCTTTGGGTCGAGACACCCCTCCTGATGGTCCCCGGCACCCTCCCGGCACTCCCAGTACACTACCGATGAGCCCGAAACTTTTTCGGTGACCAAAAAAGGACTTCCTATATATCAATCTTTACCTCCGGACCATTTTGGAACTCCTCGTGACATCTGGGATCTCATCCGGGACTCTGAACAACCTTTGGTCATCACTATACATAACTCTATACTACTGAAACGTCACTGAACCTTAAGTGTGAAGACCCTGCGGGTTTCGAGAACTATGTAGACATGACCGAGACACCTCTATGGTCAATAACCAATAGCGGGACCTGGATGCCCATATTGGTTCCTAAATATTCTATGAAGATCTTTATCGGTTGAACCTCTATGTCAAGGATTCAGTTACTCCCGTATGCTGTTCCCTTTGTTCTTCGGTATGTTACTTGCCCGAGATTTGATCATCGGTATCTCTATACCTAGTTCAATCTCGTTACGGACAAGTCTCTTTACTCATTCCGTAATACAAGATCCCGTGGCTAACACTTAGTCACATTGCTTGCAAGGCTTGTTGTGATGTTGTATTACCGAGTGGGCCCTGAGATACCTCTCCGTCACACGAAGTAACAAATCCCAGTCATGATCCATGCCAACCCAACAGACACCCTCAGAGATACCTGTAGAGCACCTTTATAGTCGCCCAGTTACGTTGTGACATTTGATACACACAAGGTACTCCTCCGGTGCTAGTGAGTTGCATGATCTCATGGTCATAGAAATAGATACTTGACATGCAGAAAACTGTAGCAATATACTGACACGATCATATGCTATGTTTATAGTTTGGGTCTTGTCCATCACATCATTCTCCTAATGATGTGATCCCGTTATCAAATGACATCTCATGTCCATGTCTAGGAAACCCTAACCATGTTTGATCAACGAGCTAGTCCATCAGAGGCATACTAGGGACATGGTGTTGTCTATGTATCCACACATGTATCTGAGTTTCCGATCAATACAATTCTAGCATGGATAATAAAAGATTACCATGAACAAGGAAATATGATAATAACTAATTTATTATTGCCTCTAGGACATATTTCCAACAGTCTCCCACTTGCACTAGAGTCAATAATCTAGTTCACATCACCACGTGATTCGCATTGTTATGAATCTAACACCCAATGAGTTCTGGGGCTCGATCATGCTTTGCATGTGAGAGAGGTCTTTTAGTCAACGCGTTTGCTATATTCAGATTCGTGTGTACTTTGCAAATCTCTATGTCATACTGTAAATACTTCTACCACACTCCACTTGGAACAATTCCAAATGGCTGCTCCACTATACGTATCCGGATTGCTACTAAGATTCATCCGGATTGGTGTTAAATCTTGCATCGACGTAACTCTTTACGACGAACTCTTTATCACCTCCATAAACGAGAAACATTTCCTTAGTCCTTTAGTTACTAAGGATAATCTTAACCGCCGTCCAGTGATCCACTCCTGGATCACTTTTGTACCCCTTGATAGACTCATGGCAAGGCACACACTGGCACGGTACACAACATGGCATACTATATAGAGCCTATGGATAAAGCATTGGGGACGACCTTCGTCCTTACTCTTTCTTCTGCCGTGGTCAAGCTTTGAGTCTCACTCAACTTCACACCTTACAAATCAGGAAAGAACTCTTTCTTTGACTGATCTATTTTGAACTCTTTCAATATCCTGTCAAGGTATGTACTCATTGAAAGTCTCATCAGGTGTCTTGATCTATCTCTATAGACCTCGATGCCCAACTATTAAGTATCTTTATCCAGGTCTTCCTTTGAAATACTCTTTTCAAACAAGCCTTTATGCCTTCCAAAAATTCTACATCATTTCCGATCAACAATATGTCATCCACATATGCTTATCAGAAACTCTATAGTGCTCCCACTCACTTCATTGTAAATACAAGTTTCTCGTAAACTTTGTATACACTCAAAAACTTTGATCACCTCATCAAAGCGTATATTCCAACTCCGAGATGCTTGCTCCAGCCCTTAGATGAATTGCTGGAGCTTGCATACTTTTTAGCATCCTTAGGAGTGACAAAACTTTTCAGTTGTATCAATACAACATTTCCTCATGGAAACCGTTAAGGAAACTATGTTTTGACATCCACTGCCAGATTTCAATATTGAAAAACTACAGCAACTGCTAACATAATTCCAATAGACTTTAGCATCGCTACAGGTGAGAAAGTCTCATCGCAGTTAACTCCTTGAACTTGGCGAAAACTCCTTTGCGACAAGTCGAGCTTTATAAATGGTGACTTTCACCATCAGCGTTTGTCTTCATCTTAAATGTCCATTTCTACTCAACGACCTGCCATCCAACGGGCAACTCTACCAAAGTCCATACTTGGTTTTCATACATGGATCCTTTCTCGGATTTCATGGCCTCTAGTCATTTGTCAGAATCTGGGCCCATCATCGCTTCTCCATAGCTCGTAGGTTCATCGTTGTCCAACAACATGACCTCTAATATAGGGTTGTCGTACCACTCAGGAGTAGTACGTGTCCTTGTCGACCTATGAGATTTGATATTAACTTGATCCAAAGCTTCATGATCATCATCATTAACTTCGTTTTCAACTAACGTAGGCTCCATAGAAACATCTTTCTGCGCTGCGCTACTCTCTGGTTGAAACAAAGGTTCAACAACCTCATCAAGTTCTATGTACCTCCCACTCAATTCTTTCGAGAGAAACTCTTTCTCGAGAAAGGACCCGTTTTAGCAACAACACTTTGTGCTTGGATCTAAGATAGAAGGTTTACCCAACTGTTACGTTAGGGTATTCTATGAAGATGCATTTGTTCGCTTTGGGTACGAGCTCATTAGGTGAAAACCCCTTTTTCACATAAGCGTCGTAGCCCCAAACATTAAGAAATGACAACTTAGGTTTCCGCCAAACCAAAATTCATACGGTGTCATCTCAACAGACTTAAATGGTGCCCCTTTTAAAGTGAATGTAGTTGTCTCTAATGCATAACCCCAAAACGATAGTGGCAAATCGATAAGAGACATCATAGTTCGCACCATATCCAATAGAGCATGACTACGACGTTCGGACACACCATCACATTATGGTGTTCCAGGTGGCATGAGTTGTGAAACAACTTTTCACATTGTCTTAAGTTGTATACCAAACTCGTAACTCAGATATCCACCTGCACGATCATATCATAGACATTTTATCTTCTCGTCACGATGATCTCAAACTTCACTATGATTCTGCTTGAACGTTTCAAATGATTCAGACTTGTGTTTCATTAAGTAAATATACACTATATCTACTCAAATCATCAGTGCATATAAGAAAATAACGATATCCACCGCACGCTACAACACTCATTGGACCGTCTACATAAACATGTATCATTTCCAATAAGTCACTTGCCCGTTCCAAAAATCGGGGTTTAACTCATCTTGCCCAAGAGGCATGGTCTGCATGTCTCAACCGATTCAAAATCGAATGAGTCCAAAGATCCATCAGCATGGAGTTTCTTCATGCGCACTACACCAATATGACATTTAGCGGTAATGCCACAAATATGTGGTATTATCATTATTAACTTTGTATCTTTTGGCATCTATGTTATGAACATGTGTACTACTACAATCAAGATTCAACAAACCATTCATTGGGTGCATGACCATTGAAGGTATTATTCATGTAAGCAGAATAACCTTTATTCTCTGACTTAAATGGATAACTGTATTGCAATAAACACGATCTAATCATGTTCATGCTCAACGCAAACACCAAATTGTTGGAAATATGCCCTAGAGGCAATGAATAAAGTGTTTATTATTATATTTCCTTGTTCATGATAATCGTTTATTATCCATGCTATAATTGTATTGATTGGAAACACATTACATGTGTGGGTAAATAGACGACACACTGTCCCTAGTATGCATCTAATGAACCAGCTCGTTGATCAAAGATGGTCAAGGTTTCCTAGCCATTGACATGAGATGTCATTTGATAACGGGATCACATCATTAGGAGAATGATGTGATGGACAAGACCCAAACTACAAACGTAGCATATGATCGTGTCAGTTTATTGCTACAGTTTTCTGCATGTCAAGTATGTGTTCTATGACCATGAGATCATGCAACTCACGAACATCGGAGGTGTAACATCCCAAAATTTCATTTTGGAATGTTATGATATATAGCTATGCATCATCATCACTTTGTTTCAATGTAATGATTTGTTGAAGTGCTTCTTTTGAAATTCTGAAAGGCCAATTCTATTTGTCCATGTATCTGTTTCATCTATTTGAAAACCTTGGAAATGTTCAAAGAAAGAGAGGAGTAACATGACACTCCACACCAGGGGTATCTTGGTGAGAGATTTGAGCAATTAAACCAGGGAGTTATTTGAATTTTTTTTTCTCAAAAGGATTTAAAATCAATTAGGCATTTTTTTAAAAATAAATTTTTAAAAGATATTCAATATGACAGAGGGAAAATGTTCATTAAATAGCATTAATTCTCCTTATCATTTTGATATATATATATATATATATTCCTTAAGTTTGGAATTGTTTTAAATGCATTAAAAGAGTCGGGCCAGACCACAGGCTTTAACTTCCGAATTCAATTCGAACCGGTTAACCGACGCGCTAAGCTCGCCTCTTCTCTCACTGGCACGCGGGACCCACTGACCGACGACGTCATCCGCGTGCCCGTCTCCTTCCTCGCGCGTGCCACCCTCGCCAGAGATCTCTCTCTCTCTCCAGATCTCCCTCCTCTCTCCCTCCCCCGACCCCGCACCTGGCCTATAAAAGCCACAACCCTCGCCGCGCTCCATTCCACCCCGAGCCCTCACTCTACCTTGCCAGAACGCCACGCACGATCTCGTCGGAGTTCGGACTCCAACAGAACCCTCCCGAGCTCGAGGCCGTCGCCTCCGTCGTCCCCAGCCCCGTCCGATGCTGCCAAACAACGCCGGAGCTTCGCCGCTGTCGCCTGAGCCCTTCGGACATCACCCCCGACCACCGCACCGTCGCCCCCGACCAACTTTGACCTTCGGCCGCCGCCGACCTCGCCGGAACCTCCTCCTCCCCTCTGTAAGCCACCAGACCCCCTTGGACCATGAGATGTAGATCCAATGCTCCCGATTATAAGATTTAAATATCGCAGACCCGTTGACTATAAGACCTCTCTCACATGCAAAGCATGATCGAGCCCCAGAACTCGTTGGGTGTTAGATTCATAACAATGCGAATCACATGGTGATGTGAACTAGATTATTGACTCTAGTGCAAGTGGGAGACTGTTGGAAATATTCCCTAGAGGCAATAATAAATTAGTTATTATTATATTTCCTTGTTCATGATAATCGTTTATTATCCATGCTATAATTGTATTGATCGGAGACTTAAATGCATGTGTGGATACATAGACAAAACCATGTCCCTAGTATGCCTCTAATGGACTGGTTCGTTGATCAAAGGATGGTTAATGTTTCCTAGCCATGGACATGAGATGTCATTTGATAACGGGATCACATCATTAGGAGAATGATGTGATGGACAAGACCCAAACTACAAATGTAGCATATGATCGTGTCAATTTATTGCTACTGTTTTCTGCATGTCAAGTATATGTTCCTATGACCATGAGATCATGCAACTCACGGATATCGGAGGAGTGCCTTGTGTGTATCAAACATCGCAATGTAACTGGGTGACTATAAAGGTGCTTTATAGGTATCTCCGAGGGTGTCTGTTGAGTTGGCATGGATCGAGACTGCGATTTGTTACTCCGTGTGACGGAGAGGTATCTCGGGGCCCACTCGGTAATACAACATCACAATGCGCCTTGCAAGCAATGTGACTAATTGTTAGTTGCGGGATCTTGTATTACGGAACGAGTAAAGAGACTTGCCGGTAACGAGGTTGAACTAGGTATGGAGATACCGACGAACGAATCTCGGGCAAGTAACATACTGAAGAACAAAGGGAACATCGTACGGGATTAACTGAATCCTTGACATAGAGGTTCGACCGATAAAGATCTTCATAGAATATGTAGGAACCAATGTGGACATCCAGGTCCCGCCATTGGTTATTTACTATAGAGGTGTCTCGGTCATGTCTGCATAGTTCTCGAACCCGCAGGGTCTGCACACTTAAGGTTTGGTGACGTTTCGGTAGTATAGAGTTATGTATGGTGGTGACCGAAGGTTGTTCGGAGTCCCGGATGAGATCCCTGACATCACGAGGAGCTCCAGAATGGTCCGGAGGTAAAGATTCATATATAGGAAGTCCCAGTTTGGTCGCCGGAAAAGTTTCGGGCTCATCGGTAGTGTACCGGGAGTGCCGGTAGTGTACCGGGAGACCTCCGGGAGGGGTATTTCGACCCCAGAGGGTCCATGGGCTGTGGATAGTGATAACCAGCCCTTAGTGTGCTGGCGGAACATCCACAATGAGGCCCATGGCGTAGGAGGCAAAAGTCCTAAAGGAAAAAGGTGGAAAAAAGGCAAAAAGGAAGAGTCCTACTCCTACTAGGAGTGGAGGAAGGAGTAGGACTCCTCCTCTTGTGGCTCGGCCGAACCAACAAGGCTTGGAGGTCAAGGCTGCATCCTCCTCTCCCTCCCTCCTATATATACTGGTGGAATAGAGGGTTTTTGCATAGATTTTACGGCCACATGCTACCCGTTTCACCGGTGCTCCTCTAGATCAGTTTTCTGCAGTGCTTAGGCAAAGCCCTGCCGGAATTGCTACACCGCCATCACCGGAGCGCCGTCATGCTGCCGGTGAACTCTCTCTCCTCTCCACCTCCTCTTGCTGGATCAAGACGGTGGAGATCGTCATCAAGCTGCACGTGTGCTGAACACGGAGGTGCCGTCCGTTCAGCGCTAGATCGGAAGAACCGTGATCGAGATCGCGAGACGGTTCGTGATGAGATCACGGAACAGATCGTGATGAGTTCGCGGAACAGATCGTGATCAAGATCGTGAGACGGATCGTGATAAGATCGCGGGACAGATTGTGATGAGTTCGCGGGACGGATTGTGATTGGATCGCGGGACGGATCATGATGAGATCGCGGGACGCTCGGCGATTTGGATCGCGAAGATGTTCGACTACACCAACCGCGTTTCTTAACGCTTCCCGCTTAGCGATCTACAAGGGTACGTAGATCCACTCTCCCTCTCGTAGATGCTCATCACCATGGATAGGTTTGCGTGTGTGTAGGAAATTTTTTGTTTCCCATGCGACGTTCCCCAGCAAGCACCACCGGAGGAGACCACTTCACCATGTACTTTTGAGGAGAACTTTAGTTATGCCCCATGTATCTTCATTTTCGTCTTTAAAACATAGGTCGATGTTTAGTTGATTTTGGAGATTTGTATCTCGATGTTTGAAACTTGAGTTGAATAAATGAATGAGTGTTTGGTGTGATATGTTTGTTGCATTGCATATGGGTAGTGAATTTCCCTTTTAGGTCATTGTTCTATTCTAATTCTCACCCCTCTGAAAATAGCAAGATGCCTCCGTGACGTGAGCCCGACTTCACTTTCCCGCCAGAGATCACACAACTTCTCCAGTAGCAGAACGCCCTGATGCAGCTGTTGATTCAGAATCAGACCAACAACCACAACAACCACCCTCGACCTCAAGGCGACAACCTCACCCGTTTTCTAAGACTGAATCCCCCAACTTTCTCCAGCAGCACTGAGCCCATTGTGGCAGATGATTGGCTCTGCAAGATGGAGAGGGAACTCACCACCACAGGATGCACTGAGGCTGAAAAAGTGCGCTTTGCCGCCCATCAACTGGAGGGACCAGCAGCTTCATGGTGGGAGAACTACACCACCACGTATCCCATTACTGGTGTGACTTGGGAACAGTTCAAGCAAGCTTTCCACACCGCACATGTGTCAGCTGGAGCCATGAGTCTGAAGAAGCGTGAGTTTCGCAACTTATGCCAGGGGAACCGATCTGTGGCCCAGTACGTGGATGAGTTCAGCACGTTGGCTCGTTATGCACCAGGAGATGTGGCCGGTGACGCAGCCAAGCAGGAGAAGTTCTTGGAAGGACTCAATGATGAGTTGAGTGTGCAGCTGATGGTGGCTACCTTCAGCAACTACCAGGAGCTGGTAGACAAGGCCCTCATCTTGGAGGGGAAGCAGCAGCAAATCGAGAACCGCAAGAGGAAGTATGCACAGGGGAAGTCTACCTCTGGAGCTCATCAGAAGCCCCGCTACTCCCCATACTCAGGAAATACCGGATCAGGGACCGGTAAGTATGGAGGGCACACTCATCCAGTGCACAACCATGGAGGCCATAACAAAGGAGATGATGGGAATACTCGTCCCAACAATGGCAGCTTCAAGAATGGTAATGGAAGTGGGAATGGCAACCAACACCGTCCCGCTCCAGCTCAGAAGGATCTGAACCATATCACCTATTTCAAGTGTCAGAAGACAAGGCACTATGCCACTGAATGCCCTCAGAACAAGCAAGGAAATGGAAACGACAACAACAATGGCAACTCAGCAGCCAAGAAGCCCAACCCTTTTTGCCCGTGCTCAGGTGAACCACCTCGATGTGGAAGAAGTCTATGATCAGCCCGAGACTGTGGTTGGTAAGTTTTTATTGCATTCACGTCCAGTTATGGTACTTTTTTATTCTGGTGCAACTCGTTCATTCATATCAAGGGTAGTTGTAGAAAAGTATGGTTTACCCATCAGAACCCTTAGTCACCCATTAAGGTCAATTTCCCAGGAGGTATGATGATGGCAGGGATAGGATGCCACGCCCTGAAACTCCACATAGGAAGCCATGTTTTTCCTACCGACCTCATCGTCTTAGAATCCTAGGGATTGGATGTAATCCTAGGCATGGATTGGATGACCAAGTATGAAGGAAACCTTGATTGCCCCAGCAAGTCTATTTCACTCACCACTTCGGAGAACAAGAGGATTAAGTATGTATCCCGACGCACACAGATGAGTGCTCGGTTAAATTCCCTCACAGGAGTTATTCAGGAGGAAGTGCCGGTTGTACAAGACTTTCCAGATGTATTCTCGAAGGAATTACCAGGCATGCCACCAGATAGGGAGATTGAGTTTCTGATAGAGCTACTGCCAGGGACATCCCCAATTTCCAAGAGACCCTATCGGATGCCCACAAATGATTTAGTAGAAATCAAGAAGCAGATTAAGGAGCTATTGGATAAGGGATATATTCGCCCAAGTTCATCACCTTGGGGAGCCCCAATTCTTTTGTTTGAAAAGAAAGACAAAACCTTGAGGATGGTGGTCGATTATCGTGCATTGAACGAGGTGACTATCAAGAATAAGTACCCTCTGCCGATGATTAATGACCTGTTTGACCAGCTCGTAGGCGCCAAAGTATTCTCCAAGATCGATCTTCGATCAGGGTATCACCAACTGAAGATTCGTGAACAGGATATACCCAAAACAACTTTCACCACCAGGTATGGCTTATATGAGTATACAGTCATGTCCTTTGGTTTGACTAATGCTCCTGCCTACTTCATGAATTTGATGAACAAAGTGTTTATGGAATATTTGGACAAGTTTGTCGTGGTGTTCATCGATGACATTTTGGTATTCTCCAAGAGCGAGGAAGAACACAAGGAACACTTGCGTTTAGTTCTGGAGAAGCTTAGAGAGCATCAGTTATATGCCAAGTTCAGTAAATGTGAATTTTGGCTGACGGAAGTCAGATTCCTTGGACACATTATTTCCGGAGAAGGAATAGCAGTAGACCCTGCTAAGGTTGAAGCAGTCATTGAGTGGAAGTCACCCACCTCAGTTAAGGAGATCCGCAGTTTTCTCGGACTTGCCGGATATTACCAGAGATTCATTGAGAATTTCTCAAAGATTGCCAAGCCCATGACAGAGCTATTGAAGAAAGAGTCTAAGTATATCTGGACTGAGGAATGTGAAGCCAGTTTCTAGGAGTTGAAGAAACGTTTGGTCACAGCCCCAGTGTTGATACTGCCAAACATTCGGAAAGACTTCCAGGTTTATTGTGACGCATCACGTCAAGGACTTGGAGGAGTACTCATGCAGGAGGGAAAAGTTGTAGCGTATGCATCCAGACAGCTACGACCCCATGAGTTGAATTATGCCACCCATGATTTGGAACTAGCAGCTGTAATGCACACGCTCAAGACCTGGAGACATTTCCTTATCGGAAATAGTTGTGATGTGTACACTGATCATAAGAGCCTGAAGTATATCTTCACGCAGAAGGAGTTGAACCTCAGACAGAGGAGATGGTTAGAGTTAATCAAGGACTATGACATGAGATTACATTACCATCCAGGAAAGGCAAATGTTGTGGCAGATGCTTTGAGTCGGAAGAGTTATGTGAACACACTCATAGCCGGAGGATTACCCCAAGAGTTAACCAAGGATCTCAGAGAGCTTCGGTTAGAGATAGTTCCACAAGGATATGTTGCCACACTAGAGATTCAGTCCACCTTGACCGAAAGAATTCGAGAAGCCCAGAAATCGGACAAGGAGATAGCTGAGATAAAGCAGAGAATGAAGGAAGGAAAGGCTAAAGACTTTCGTGAAGATGAACAGGGTACCCTATGGTTTGGGAACCGAATCTATGTGCACAATGACCCAGAGCTCAGGAAGTTGATACTTCAAGAAGCCCACGATTCACCATACTCGATACACCCAGGCAACACCAAGATGTACCTGGATTTGAAGGAAAGTTATTGGTGGACAGGTATGAAGAAGGATATTGCCGAACATGTTGCGGTATGTGATGTTTGTCAGCGAGTAAAGGCGGAACATCAGAAACCAGCAGGGTTACTCCAACCTTTGCCGATACCCGAGTGGAAATGGGATAAGCTTGGTATGGACTTCATCACAGGACTACCTAGGACCCGTTCAGGATATGATTCCATCGGGGTAGTGGTCGATCGTTTGACCAAGGTGGCTCATTTCATTCCAGTGAAGACCACCTATACCAGTGCTAAGTTAGCCAAGATCTATATGAGCAGGATCGTATGTCTGCATGGAGTTCCGAGGAGTATCATGTCAGATAGAGGAACACAGTTTACCTCAAAGTTTTGGCATCAGCTACATGAAACTTTGGGTACAAGGCTGGAGTTCAGTACAACTTTTCATCCGCAGACCAATGGACAGACTGGGAGAGTCAACCAGATTCTGGAGGACATGTTGAGAGCCTGTGCGCTAGACTACGGGTCCAGTTGGGATGACAACTTACCTTACGCAGAGTTCTCGTACAACAACAGTTATCAGACCAGTCTGAAGATGGCCCCTTTTGAGGCTTTATACGGAAGGAGGTGCAGAACACAATTGACGTGGGATGGTGTTGGAGACCAAAAACTTTTTGGTCCCGATCTTATCAGAGATTCTGAAGAGAAAGTCAAACTGATTCGAGACCGACTCAAGATAGCTCAATCTCGGCAGAAGAGCTATGTTGATAACAAACGCAAGGAGGTGACCTATGAAGTAGGGGATCGAGCATATCTTCGTGTGTCCCCACTTCGAGGAATCAAGAGGTTTGGTGTTAAAGGAAAGTTAGCACCCAGATTCATAGGCCCCTACAAAATTCTTGAACGTAGAGGCGAAGTTGCATACAAGTTGGAATTGCCGAAAGGACTGTCCGGAGTTCATGATGTTTTCCATGTTTCCCAGCTAAAGAAATGCCATGCTGAGATGGCTGATATTCCTTTGAGACACAGTGCCCCTAGAGGCCATACAACTTGACAGTGACCTGACCTATGAGGAGAAGCCTGTCAGAATCCTCGAGACTACCAACAGAGTTACCCGAAGCAAGATCATCAAGTTTTGTAAGGTTCTGTGGAGTCACCACCCCGAGGAAGAAGCCACCTGGGAACGCGAAGAAGATCTTTGTAGTGACCACCCGCACCTATTTTCTAGCCAACCCGAATCTCGAGGGCGAGATTCATCTTAAGGTGGGTAGGTTTGTAACATCCCAAAATTTCATTTTGGAATGTTATCATATATAGCTATGCATCATCATCACTTTGTTTGAATGTAATGATTTGTTGAAGTGCTTCTTTTGAAATTCTGAAAGGCCAATTCTATTTTTCCATGTATCTGTTTCATCTATTTGAAAACCTTGGAAATGTTCAAAGAAAGAGAGGAGTAACATGACACTCCACACCAGGGGTATCTTGGTGAGAGATTTGAGCAATAAACCAGGGGGTTATTTGAATTTTTTCTCAAAAGGATTTAAAATCAATTAGGCATTTTTCTAAAAATAATTTTTTAGATAGAGGAAAAATGTTCATTAAATAGCATTAATTCTCCTGATCATTTTGATATATATATATTCCTTAAGTTTGGAATTGTTTTAAATGCATTAAACGAGTTTTTATTGCACTAGAAATAGAAAAAGAATGTTTTTAAAACGAGTCGGGCCGGCCCACATGCTTTAACTTCTGAATTCAATTCGAACCGGTCAACCGACGCGCTAAGCTCGCCTCTTCTCTCACTGGCACGCGGGACCCACTGACCGACGGCGTCATCCGCGCGCCCGTCTCCTTCCTCGCACGCGCCGCTGTCGCCGAAGATCTCTCTCTCCGGATCTCCCTCCTCTCTCCCTCCCCCGACCCCGCACCTAGCCTATAAAAGCCACAGCCCTCGCCGCGCTCCATTCCACCCCGAGCCCCCACTCTACCTTGCCAGAACGCCATGCACGACCTCGTCGGAGTTCGGAGTCCAACCAAACCCTCCCGAGCTCGAGGCCGTCGCCTCCGTCGTCCCCAGCCCCGTTCGCCGCCACCAAACGACGCCGGAGCTTCGCCGCCGTCGCCTGAGCCCTTCGGACATCGCCCCCGACCACCGCACCATCGCCCCCGACCACCTTCGACCTTCGGCCGCCGCCGACCTCGCCGGAACCTCCTCCTCCCCTCTGTAAGCCACCGGACCCCCCTGGACCATGAGATGTAGATCCAATGCTCCCGATTATAAGATTTAATCAGCGAAACATTTTCCTCTACGCTTCGGTCGTCCGCTCGTTAGCTCTCTCGCGCACGCCCTCGCGGCCAATCACAACCTGACACATAGCCCCTAACCGATCAATATTAGTTTCTCTTTTTCTGTTTCTGTTTTAGAAAACAGAATGTATTCTGATTTTGTTTTTATCATATATTTTAAAATATTTGGTGTTTTTAGTTGGTTCTTTTTGCATTAGTTCACAAATTTGATTTAGTTTATGTCTGTATGCTTAGATTTCAAATTTGAACTTTAAATTTTGAGTCTAATCAAATATGTTTAAATTACTAAAATCTGTATAACTAGAGTTTAAAAATATATTTTTTGAGTCAATGTTTTTGCCACTGTTTGATATTAGTTAAACCTATCATTCTACATAATTTGAGAATTTTTAGAATGAATTTGGTTACTGTTTTTTAACAAAAACAGAATCTGCTTAGTTCTTAATAAATTTTAACTAAATTGATTTTTATTCAATTTGAACCTAGATTAGTTTAACTTTTGTTTTTAGATTTCATTAGGTTCTGTTGATTCAACTTTAGGTGTATTTTTTTCTGTTAATAAAATATGTTTTTCAAATTGTTTTGTGCTCTAGTTTGAATAGGTTCATCTTGTTTTCACCATGTATATTGTTTGAAGAAGTTTTGTTGTACTTCTTTTAGCATAATACTTTTTAATGAAATACTTTCTGTTTTCAAAAGAAAATTTTATATTTACTTTTCTGTTATCTAAATGTCTAGTTGTTCAAAACCAATTCTTTTTGATTTATATGTCTTAGTAGGGATTTTGACCCCAATAATTTTTAGTCTTATACCTTAAGTGCTTCTTCTTTTGATTGTGATTTTGTTTGTTGAAGCATTTGTTTACCTTGCTGTTGAATGAATTGTATTGTGTTTATGCTTATGGTGTGCTCTTGTTTGATTCGTTAAATCATCCGGAGTGCAAAGCTTGTTATCTAGAGTCACTTGATTACGAGGATCGTCAGCAAGGCAAGTCACCTTGACCATGTATACCTATGTTTTATTGCATTAGTTCTTCCATCTCCCCAAATTGCATGCAAAATAGGTAAATTGGAAACTTGGTTACTTGTTGTAGTATCATGTGGTAGGTACCCCTCAACCCTTGACACATTGGCCCCAGGAAACGTTGATTTACTTTTTGCTATGCTATTAGTAGACGGGGTTGGTTGTGTGATTCATGAGAGTTGTGAGTTAATGCTTTCAAGACCTAAATGATGATCAAGTCTTCAAGACTCCGAGTTTCCAACTTACCTCTGGGTGGATGATGGTTGAACGGCGCCCTGGAGAAACCAGTGGTTAGCCTAGATGATGCTGGAGATGTGCCAGTATTCATGCGGAAAGGTCCACCCAGGCACAAAGAGATGGATGGATGCTTCAATACCCAAGGCTTACCTACACAGCCACAAGCCATTATGGGCTCTAGATTGGTTGGATATCGTGGTGACCCTGGACAGGTGGTGCTACGAGATGTAGAAGAACGGTAGGAAAGGATGGGCACCGACAGAGTCTCGGGGAAACCCTTTAGAAGACCATGTTTTGGTCATCCGTTTCTCAAACACCATGAAGTGTGAGAAATCCAACGGAGGCGATCAAATCTTGTGGGGAACGTGTGCAAAACTCTGCAGAGTACCCAAACCTAATCGATTAGCCGTGTCCACGGTTATGGACAGTTTGAGCCAAAGGAACTGAAACTATCTGGGACTCTCAACACAATTAATTATATTGAAGTGGGTTATTAATGTCAACTTGGGTATGAGAATTGGTTGGTGGAACCATCTCATTAATCAACCAACATTGTAGTAATTATGCTTTTGCCCTCTCTTGTTGTAGGAAAAAAATTGGCTTTATGGAAAACTTACTACCCCCACCTGCCATATATGCATATAGACTAGATGATTACTTTACCCCTCTCTTGTGACTTTGCCGGCATATTCAATATGCTGACCTATACGGCTGCAACGTATCATGTTGCAGAGTACTTTTCTGACCAGGAGTGAGGATACGCTCTACGCTCGGTGAGATGCCCTTGGAGTCAGATGGACTCAACTACCTTTGGAGCTTCCGCAAGTTTTTGGTTTAGTTTATCTCATGAGTTAGCCTTCAGCCACTTTATTGTAATCCTTATTGTAATAAAGGACTCGATATGAGATTTAGATTAATTAATGCTGTGTGATTTCCCTTTGATATATACATTGATGTACCGTGTGTACCAGCATGATCTTGGGATGGTACAGAAACACCGGAGATTCGACCTTTCAGGTCGGGTCGCTACAGGAGGAGTGCCTTGTGTGTATCAAATGTCGCAACATAACTGGGTGACTATAAAGGTGCTCTACAGGTATCTCCGAGGGTGTCTGTTGAGTTGGCATGGATCAAGACTGGGATTTGTTACTCCGTGTGACGGAGAGGTATCTTAGGGCCCACTCGGTAATACAACATCACAATAAGCCTTGCAAGCAATGTGACTAAGGGTTAGTCGCGGGATCTTGTATTACGAAACGAGTAAAGAGACTTGCCAATAACGAGGTTGAACTAGGTATGGAGATACCGACGATCGAATCTCGGGCAAGTAACGTACCGAAGAACAAAGGGAACATCATACGGGATTAACTGAATCCTTGACATAGAGGTTCGACCGATAAAGATCTTCGTAGAATATGTAGGAACCAATATGGGCATCTAGTTCCCGCTATTGGTTATTGACCGTAGAGGTGTCTCGGTCATGTCTACATTGTTCTCGAACCCGCAGGGTCTGCACACTTAAGGTTTGGTGACGTTTCGGTAGTATAGAGTTATGTATGGTGATGACCGAAGGTTGTTCGGAGTCCCGGATGAGATCCCGGACATCACGAGGAGCTCCGGAATTTTCTAGAGGTAAAGATTGGTATATAGGAAGTCCTATTTTGGTCACCGGAAAAGTTTCGGGCTCATCGGTAGTGTACCGGGAGTGCCGGGAGTGTACCGGGAGACCATCGGGAGGGGTATTTCGACCCAAGAGGCAACATGGGCTGTGGGAGAGTGAATACCAGCCCTTAGTGGGCTGGTGGAAGTCCCACACAAAGCCTATGCGGCTAGGTAGAAAAAGCCCAAAGAGAAAAAGTGGAAAAGGCAAAAATAGGGTGAATCCTAGTCCTACTAGGACTGAAGGTGGATTCCACCTCTCCCACCTGGTTCGGCCGACTCCTAGAGGCTTGGCCCTTGGGCCAAGCCTCCTCCTCTCTTCCTCTTATATATACTGGTGGTTTTAGGGGTTTTGCACAGAATTTGCAGCCACGTGCTGCCCGTTCCTCCAGTGCATAGTTTCTCCTCTAGATCGGTTTTCTACAGAGCTTAGGCGAAGCCCTGCCATAATAGCTCAACCACCATCGCCGGAGCGCTGTCACGCTGCCGGAGAACTCCTTTTCCTCTCCGCTCCTTCTTGCTGGATCAATACGGTGGAGATCGTCATCAAGCTGTACGTGTGCTGAATGCGGAGGTGCCGTCCGTTCGGCCCTAGATCGGAAGGATCGTGATCAAGTTCGTGGGACGGATCGTGATCAAGTTCGCGGGACGGATCGTGATTGGATCACTAGATGATCGGCGATTTGGATCGAGAAGACGTTCGACTACACCAACCGCGTTTCTTAACGCTTCCCGCTTAGCGATCTACAAGGGTACGTAGATCTACTCTCCCTCTCGTAGATGCTCATCACCATGGATAGATCTGCGTGTGCGTAGGAAAAATTTTCTTTCCCATGCAACGTTGACCAACACAAATAACATTTATTTAGGTTCGTCACTAATCCCGAAGGTAGAGAGAGCGTGCGATGTTCATCACATCAACCTTGGAAACATTTCCAACACACATCGTCACCTCACCCTTAGCCAATTCTCCGTTTATTCTGTAGCTTTTATTTCGAGTTACTAACATTTAGCAACCGAACTGGTACCCAATACCTAGGTGCTACTAGGAGTACTAGCAAGGTAAATATCAATAACACGTATATCAAATATACTTCTATCGACGTTGCCATCCTTCTTCTCTACCAAGTATCTAGGGTTGTTCCGCTTCAGCGACCGCTCTCCTCATAATAGAAGCACTTAGTCTCGGGGTTGGGTTCAACTTGGATTGCTTCACTGGAGCAGCAACTGTCTTGCCATCCATGAAGTTTCCCTCCTTACCCTTTACCTTTTCAAAACTAGTGGTTTTACTAACCATTAACACTTGATGCTCCTTCTTAATATCTACCTTCGCGGTGTCAAACATCACGAATAGCTCAGGGATCATCATTTCCATCCCTGGCATAATTATAGTTCATCACGAAGTTCTCGTAGCTTAGTGACAATGACTTGGAGAACTATATCAATCACCATCTTATCTGGAAGATCAACTCCTAGTCGATTCAAGCGATTGTAGCACCCAGACAATCTGAGCACATGCTCAATGATTGAGCTATTCTCCTTCATCTTGCAGGCAAAGAATCTTGTTGGAGATCTCATATCTCACAACACGGACATGAGCCTAAGATCCCAATTTCAGCTCTTAGAACATCTCATATGTTCCGTGACGTTCAAAACATTTTGGAGCCTCAATTCTAAGCCGTAATGCATGACGCACTGAACTATCAAGTAGTCCTCGAAACATGCATGTCAGATGTTCACAATATCTACAGATGACGCTAGAGGGGGTGGCACACCGAGCGGTGCAATAAGGACATAAGCCTTCTGTGTAGCAATGAGGACAATCCTCAGATCACGGACCCAGTCCACAATATTGCTACCATCATCTTTCAACTCTATTTCTCTAGGAACATATAAAATTTTTAGGGAGCTACAGCGTGAGCTAGTAATCTACAACATAATTTTCAAAGACACTACTGACTAAGTTCATGATAATGAGTTCAATTAATCATATTACTTAAGAACTCCCACTCAAATTGACATCACTACGGTCATTCGAGTGATACATGATCCAAATTCACCAACTCAAGTCCGATCATCACGTAAGTTGAGGTGGTTTCAATGGTGAACATCATCATGTTGATCATATCTACTATATGACTCATGTTCGACCTTTCAGTCTCTTGTTCCAAGGCCATGTCTGTACATGCTAGGCTCGTCAAGTTTAACCCGAGTGTTCCACACGTGCAACACTGGCTTGCACCCGTTGTATGTGAACGTAGAGTCTATCACACCCGATCATCATGTGGTGTCTCGACACGACGAACTTTCGCAACGGTGAACACTTAGGGAGAACACAATTTATCTTGAAATTTAAGTGAGGGATCACCTGATAATGCTACCGTCATCCTAAGCAAAACAAGGTGCATAAAAGGATTAACATCACATGCAAATCATAAGTGACATGATACGGCCATGAACTTGTGCTTTTGATCTCCATCTTGAAAGCACCGACATGATCTCCATCGTCACCAGCATGACACCATGATATCCATCATCTTGATCTCCATCAACGTGTTGCCATCAGGGTTGTCGTCCCACCATGATTCTACTACTATTTCTACCGCTTAGCAATAAAGTAAAGCATTACAAGGCGCTTAATGATTGACACGCGGGTCATACAATAATTAAAGACAACCCTATGGCTCCTGCCGGTTGCCGTACTCATCGACATGCAAGTCGTGATATTCTATACAATACATGATCATCTCATACATCACATATATCTGATCATGTAATTGGCCATATCACATCACAACATACCCTGCAAAAACAAGTTAGACGTCGTCTAATTGTTGTTGCAAGTTTTACGTGGCTGCTATGGGTATCTAGCAAGAACAATTCTCACCTACGCAAAACCACAACGGTGATGCACAAATTGCTATTCAACCTTCTCAAGGACCGCCTTTGTCGAATCCGATCCAACTAGAGTAGGAGAGACAGACAGCCACCAGCCATCTTTATGCAACAAACTCACATGTCACTCAATGGAACCGGTCTCTCGTGAGCATACGAGTCAGGTTGGTCTGGGCCGCTTCATCCCACAATACCGCTGAATCAAAAACCGACTAAGGGAGGAAGCAATCTGAGCATCAATGCCCACAAACTCCTTTGTATTCTACTCGTGATCTCATCTACACATAGACCTAGCTCTGATACCACTGCTGGGGAAAGTTGCATGGGAAACAAAAAAATTACTATGCACATGCAAGATCTATCCATGGTGATGAGCATCTACGAGAGGGAGAGTGGATCTACATACCCTTGTAGATCGCTAAGCGGGAAGCATTAAGAAACGCGGTTGATGTAGTCAAACTTCTTCGCAATCCAAATCGCCGAGCGTCCCGCGATCCCATCACGATCCATCTCGCGATCCAATGACGATCCGTCCCATGATCCCATCATGATTTGTGTTGCGATCAAATCACGAATCGTCTCGCGATCCTGATCACGATCCTTCCGATCTAGCATTGAATGAATGGCACCTCCGCGTTCAGCACACGTACAACTCGATGACGATCTCCGCCTTCTTGATCCAGCAAGATGTTGGGAATGTTGCATGGTAAACAAATTTTTTACTATGCACACGCAAGATCTATCCACGGTGATGAGCATCTACGAGAGGGAGAGTGGATCTACATACCCTTGTAGATCGCTAAGCAGGAAGCGTTAAGAAACGCGGTTGATGTAGTCGAACTTCTTCGCAATCCAAATCGCTGAGCATCCCGCGATCCCATCACGATCCATCCCGCGATCCAATCACGAACCGTCCCACGATCCCATCATGATCCGTCCCACGATCCAATCACAAATCGTCTCGCGATCTTGATCATGGTCCTTCCGATCTAGCGCCGAACGGACGGTGCCTCCGCGTTCAGCACACGTACAGATCGATGACGATCTCCGCCTTTTTGATCCAACAAGAGGTTGTGGAGAGGTAGACGAGTTATCTGGCAGCACAACGGCATGGTGGCGTTGGTGGTGAACTAATCCTGCAGGGCTTGGCCTAAGCACCACAGAACTAATCTAGAGGAGAAACAGATCTAGAGGAAGAAGAGGGCAGGACGGGGCAATTAGGGTTAGCTCTTCCCTCTAAATCCTCTAGTATATATAGGAGGGAGGGAGGGGAAGAGGCAGCGCCAAACCCTCAAGGTTTGGTCGAAATTGGAGGAGGAGGAGTCCTACTCCAATCCTATTAGGAGTAGGATTCCGCCTTTCCACTTGGAAACTCTTTCCACCTCTCCACCTTTTGGGTTTTTCCCACCCCTAGCCACATGGTCCTTAGTGGGGGATTCGTCTAGCCCACCAGGGGCTGTTTTGACTCCTTCAACATCCCATAAGGTCCTTTGGGTTGAGACACCCCTCCCGATGGTCCCTCGGCACCCTCCCGGCACTCCCGATACACTACCGAGTAGCACAAAACTTTTCCGGTGACCAAAACAGGACTTCCTATATATCAATCTTTACCTCTTGACCATTTTGGAACTCCTCGTTATGTCCGGATCTCATCTGGGACTCCGAACAACCTTCGGTCACCACCATACATAACTCTATACTACCGAAACGTCATCGAACCTTAAGTGTGTAGACCCCACGGGTTCGAGAACTATGTAGACATGACCAAGACACCTCTACGGTCAATAACCAATAGTGGGACCTGGATGCCCATATTGGTTCCTACATATTCTATGAAGATCTTTATCGGTCGAACCTTTGTGTCAAGGATTCGGTTAATCCCGTATGTTGTTCCCTTTGTTGTTCGGTATGTTACTTGCCCGAGATTTGATCGTCGGTATCTCTATACCTAGTTCAATCTCGTTACCGGCAAGTCTCTTTACTCGTTCCGTAATACAAGATCCCGTGTATAAGACTTAGTCACATTGCTTGCAAGGCTTGTTGTGATGTTGTATTACCGAGTGGGCCCTAAGATACCTTTCCGTCACACGGAGTAACAAATCCCAGTCTTGATCCATGCCAACCCAACAGACACCCTCGAAGATACCTGTAGAGCACCTTTATAGTCACCCAGTTACGTTGCAACGTTTGATACACACAAGGTGCTCCTCCAGTGTTAGTGATTTGCATGATCTCATGGTCATAGGAACAGATACTTGACATGCAGAAAACTGTAGCAATAAACTGACACGATCATATGCTATGTTTACAGTTTGGGCCTTGTCCATCACATCATTCTCCTAATGATGTGACCCCGTTATCAAATGACATATCATGTCCATGGCTAGGAAACCTTAACCATCTTTGATCAATGAGCTAGTCCATCAGAGGCATACTAGGGACATGGTGTTGTCTATGTATCCACACATGTATGTGAGTTTCCGATCAATACAATTCTAGCATGGATAATAAATGATTACCATGAACAAGGAAATATGATAATAACTAATTTATTATTGCCTATAGGGCATATTTCCAACACAAGAGGGGGCAGAGAGGTATATTAGTTCTTCGGCAGCGTGACAACAATGGTACTGGAACTATTTTGGTAGGGCTTTGCCTAAGCACCACCAAAACTAGACTAAAGGAGAAAACGATCTAGAGGAAGTAGAGTAAGCACTTGGAAATTAGGGTTAGCTATCCCTTCTAAATCCTCAAGTATATATAGGAGGGAGGGAGGGGAGGAGGCAGCCTCAAACCCTCAAGGTTTGGCCGAAATAGGAGGTCGAGGAGTCCTACTCCAATCCTACTAGGAGTAGGATTCCTCCTCTCCACTTGCAAACCCTTACCACCTTTCCTCCTTTGGGTTTTTCCCACCCCTAAACATATGGGCCTTAGTGGGGGATTCGTCCAGCCCACTAAGGGCTGGTTTGACTCCTCCCACGGCCCATGAGGTCCATTGGGTCGAGACACCCCTCCCGATGGCCCCCAGTACTCTATCGAAGTACCCTAAAACTTTTTCGGTGACCAAAACAGGACTTCCTATATATCAATCTTTACCTCTAGACCATTTCAGAGCCCCTCGTGATATCCAGGATCTCATCCGGGACTCCGAACAACCTTCGGTCACCACCATACATAAATCTACTATACCGAAACGTCAACGAGCCTTAAGTGTGCAGACCCTGCGGGTTTGAGAATTATGTAGACATGACCGAGACACCTCCATGGTCAATAACCAATAGAGGGACCTGTATGCCCATATTGGTTCCTACATATTCTACTAAGATCTTTATCGGTTGAACCTCTATGCCAAGGATTCAGTTAATCTCGTACGATGTTCCCTTTGTTCTTCGATATGTTAGTTGCCCGAGATTCGATCATCGGTATCTCTATACCTAGTTCAATCTTGCTACCGGCAAGTCTCCTTACTCGTTCCGTAATACAAGATCCTATGGCTAACACTTAGTCACATTGCTTGGAAGGCTTATTGTGATGTTGTATTACCGAGTGGGGCCCTGAGATACCTCTCCGTCACAGGAAGTAACAAATCCCAGTCTTGATCCATGCCCACTCAGTAGACACCCTCGGAGATACCTGTAGAGCATCTTTATAGTGACCTAGTTACGTTGTGACATTTGATACACACAAGGAATTCCTCCGGTGTCAGTGAGTTTCATGATCTCATGGTCATAGGAACAGATACTTGACATGCAGAAAACTATAGCAATAAACTGACACGAACATATGTTATATTTATAGTTTGGGTCTTGTCCATCTCATCATTCTCCTAATGATGTGATCCCATTATCAAATGACATCTCATGTATATGGCCAGGAAACCTTGACCATCTTTGATCAATGAACTAGTTAACTAGAGGCATGCTAGGAACACAGTATTGTCTATGTACCCACACATGTATTTGAGTTTCCAATCAATACAATTATAGCATGGATAATAAACGATTATCACGAACAAGGAAATATAATAATAACCAATTTATTATTGCCTCTAGGGCATATTTCCAACAAAACATGTTAACAGGAACATGTATTCATAGATCAAAAGGATGATGTTACAGACACACAAATGGATATTTTGTTGCCATTAAAAATATTTATTATGTAACAATTGCTCCCATACACCAAAATGATATTCCAGAACACCAGAACACACATCAGGAACACGCATCAATATAAGAACTTGCTTTGAAGCACACATTAGGATGAGGTAACTGCCATTCTATTTATCATGTGTATACTATATATAGAGGTGCAAAACACCGGAACATTAATGACAAAATGGTTGCATAGATAAAGCTCTAGCATGCAAAAAATAAGAGGGAAAGGGGGCATGCCACAACATGATAAATTCTTCTCCAAAGAGCTCTAGTTACATGATGTCCCACGTCTACTAGAGAACTCGGTTACAAAACATGTCGCACACACATGCACTGAAAAAAGAGAAGCCTAAACTACTAGCTAGGTCTTGTTGCGGCAGACGGTTGACTTCAATCTATGAGTTTTTCAATAGCTTTTGGAGATCCTCCTCTGAGTTGAGGGTGTTTTGTGGGTGCTTAAAAAGCTTCGTTGCAAGGTACTTCCAGAAATTGAGTAAGGAGTTTGTGTCCTGATCATACACAACAAGAAAAATACATATTTAGAAACTACTAGCACGGGGGAAAGGCACCCCCCAGAAAAAGATGATTTCACAAAATAATTCATTAGTGTGGCAGAGTGTTTCTTTACTATTAGTGTTGCATAGTGTTCCTGTTACTACTGATGTTACATGGGTTGCAAGAAAAGAAAAGAAAATGAGTTGAACTCATGTCGTATTGAATGGCTTCAACCACTTTCCAGTTAAATTCTCCATGTATAGTATATCAAAGATGCCACAATCAAATCTGCCACATAATTTTTTTGGAGAATAATGAGATCACAAAAACTAGATGAAAACTTGCCAAAAAATGTATAGATGCGAAAAATTCTACATGGTTGAATGTTGTGGGTAGCCTGATGGACCGAAGTGCATAAATGTGTCAAGATCATGCTTCCATGGGTTTCTTTCTCTAACCAGAGTTTTGAAGTTCTCTATCTGAAATGTAAGATTGATTGGTATTGAAACATTGATTTTAAAAACATGGTGAAAAAAGCTGAAAACTATTGCCACCCCATACCAAATTGTAACAAGGCTTCTCAAGGTAGCTGACAAGTCATCGTTTTGACTGTTGGAGTCAAAGACATTGAACTTCTTATGCATCAAATTTACAACAACGACAGCCCAGTGGTCTTGTTACACAATGGTGAAGAACAACTGCAAGAATTAAAAAGGGAATGATATATTTCGAAAACTAAAGCGTTGTTGCGTAGCAAGGTAAAACAATTGATGCACTTTATACAAATAGGTGAACAAAAAAACTTACTTGAACAAATTTTGCAATGTCATTTTTCTCATAGAGCCTACTGAAATCTTTTATGCAAGAATTTGTCTTGAATGAGCTTGGGTCCACGCAGAGTTTTGACTGCATATAGAAGCAAGCATCGGAACAAGAAGGTGAAAAAGAATGTGGTTACCATCTAAAACCTACTATGTTGCATTGTGAAAACTCAAGTGACAACAAAGCAAAAAAGATGGTAGTTAACTCACAACAACATGTGGTGAGAATGCAAACTTCCTTGCCTTGAATGAGTTGTACATGTACTCAATGTTGAAACTTTCAATGTAAAGTGACATCACCTCATTGTTCGCATGAGCACGCTTTTTGACCCATTGCTGAAATGTTTGAATGAAATATCGAAAACACATATCCTTATGAATGAAGGGCTATTTGTTGCAAGAGAGAACATAAACTTGGTTAGAAGTTGTGAAACTAATGTATGGTTTTCTCTCTTAGCACACAAGAAAGTCCCAAAAATACTTATAGAGGCCCCACCTCGGGGTGGGTCCTTTATCCTATAATTGGTACAACAGTACCTATGGTTGCATCAATTTTTATCTTCTTCATTTTCGACAACTTTGCTGCGATTTGTTCGGTCTGTGAAGCTCTCTTAAAGTGTAGGCTTCTTCTTATCATGGCCTTGCCCGCTGCTGACTTCAACCACCACCTCATCTCTTGTTTCATCAACACCTTCTTCTGCAAAAAATAGGAAAAGCGGAAAGAACTAGTGAGTAATAGTTCTGAATCATGCATGTGCTCAGTTTCAAAAAAGAGAGCATGATATGTTTCGTATCAGAAAGTTGTGGGAATGACTTATACAAACCTGCGAGGGTTGTTGATTTTGGGAGACAAGTTGCGAGTGGAGTCACATCATAAACAGGAGCAGCTAAAGTGGCAGGAGAATTATCATCAAACAGAGGACTCCTTGCTCGAATCAACAAGAAAGACTCCACATCAAAAGCAGGTGATCGTGAAGGTGATTCAACTTGCGGCTGATCCTGAAACAACTCAGCCTCAAGGCTACCAGGTTCAATCGATCCAAATGAAGGCCCATCTTCAAGTGTTCCTGGCCTCCTAATTAAATTCACGCATGGCTAGAATGTGTACGAGGCGACATATGTTCAACGCTTTTTTCCTTGTTGCAAATATCTTCTCCCTTTGCATTGTTGTGACCATTTCCATTGTTGTGCTCACTCTCACTCTTGTTGGGTGGTTGGGCAGCATTTGTTTGGCCGACTACCACTGCTGGATCAACACTCTTTGTGCCATCCGGTTGCTTGGCTTGCTGTAGAATCGATATAATGAATTTGGCTTTAGCGGTTGCTGTAGTCACTTGTTTCATGCCATCCGGTTGCTTGGGCTGCTGCGGAGATGAAACATTGACAATTGCATTCGTAGTTTTTGTAGTACAATCCGGTTGCTTCTGTTGCTGTGGAGACGAGTCACTAGCAGTTGCATCACATATGCCAGCAGCAGGAGGTGCTGGTACATTGAAAGTGACATCTGGACCTTCATATTTCGCTTCGTCACTCCTAGATCTAGCTTTGGATGCCTCAGACAACATCAAGCCCATTCATTTGTAGTAGATGCCTCCAACAACCTCTGAAATGAGCTCAATGCACCTTTGAGTTCTGTAGCAAGGATCTCTTTAGTTGTATATGGCACGCATATGTGGGGGCAACTGCAATGCATAGAAACAAAAAACAGAGAACGGGGAAAATGACATTAGCTAGATAGTTTTGATATTTTCTATCACACAAAAAAAGATATGGTGCAGGAAAAAAGAGAGTTGCAAAAAAGAAATGCGATATGTCTCACCTCTAACTCCTCAAACGTAGGTAGCGGATGCAACCACTCCTCCAAAGAACCGCACACATCATCACCGCCCTCTGTGTTATTCAGAGGTGGCTCATGCACATTCCCTGTGGTGCCATCAATACCATCCATAACACCCTTAGATGGTTCTTGAGTGCCAACAACACCACCCACATCTTGAATCTGTGTTGCGGACGCACAAGCTCCACCTTGGCCATTTATCTCTGGCGGGTCCTCTGTCACACTAGCTTGGTTGGATAACTGGGCAAGCTGCTCTACGTATGACAGAAACTTGGTTGTTGCGTATGGTGTGATGGAGCTGAACTGCATTCCAGAAAACAAAACAGAGGGAAAACACATGAAAAATGTGAGAAAAGAATCCAGAGTTGCAATTGCAACAAAGAAACCAGAAGGTATTGTTTCCAAAATTTGAAAAGGGATACTTATAGGGCACTTCCCGAAACCATGTTCTAGGGTGTCAACTACGACAACAATGGTGAAATCCAAATCCTGGACAAAACAAGCTCGGGGCAAAGAATAGTCGATGGTATGATCAACTATGCATCCTCTTGGAATATCAATGTGGTCCGTGTAAATTACCTGGAAAAAAATACGACACAAAAGACACTATAAAAGCAGGATGCTCTGGAAAACAAGAAAAAGGGGGTTGTTATGGGAATGAAGGGAAGTATCGGAAGCATTGGTAGACAACCGCCAATCAGGAATTTCAGTTTACCATCATTCTTCTTATCCTGGTATTTCTTAACTTTCCTCATCACGTTAAACAGAATATGCTCATTCCACTCAAACTCATGGACATCACTCATGTCTTGTAAGTTGTATAAATAATCTAGAGACACCATGTTTCATATCCTAGGAGCTAGGACCAATGAAAGACAAGTAAAATCCATGACCTATTAATGGTGTCCTCATTGTCATCATCAACATTTGATAAAACAGAACTGTGGTGGGTATTGGAGCTCCTTCACCATCCAAATAAACTTCACGAAAATATGATTTCCCCTTCTATTGAATTCTAGCGCCTTGCTACCAGACGGTACATTGAATATCTTCTTAACCATATCCCTTGTGAAGTGTATCTTCTTCAGATCATTTAACATGCGAGACATATGGAATCAATACATATTTAGAAGAGGTAAAATCGAAAAAGGGTTTTCTGAAACATAGAAAAATAAAAGCAAGAAAAATAGCAAACATACGTGAGTAGCCACTTCTTGGTATCAATCCTTGTGACTATGAAATCAACAACCGCTTCTAGAGGAGGAGGCAAAGGAGAGATATGAAGTAAATCCCCGAAAGATTTCTTTCTTATGACATCCCTCTTTTTCCCTTTGATGGTGTTGGCTATCTCGCGTAGCCGTTTTGCCGACCATGGGTTTTCGTAGATACCCATGTTGCAAAAACAAACAAAAATGGAAACATTAGCTACTTCAAGTAGTCATAAATGAATTTTAGAGAAAGAGAATACCTAATTGCCATGTCCTCAAAAGCTTCAGGAAATGCAATATTAAAACATGAAACAAAGTTCAAGCACACACATAAAATCAAAAGCATAAACTTGCATAAGTTGCAAGAAAATGCAGTAGGAAAACTTACTCGTAAAATTTAGTAGCATACACTGAAATTGAGTAGCATAAAAGTTCAATTGCTATAGAAAAATTAAAAACTATAAACTATGAACTACCAGTTACAAAAACTACCAACTACATAAACAATAAAAAGCTACTGGTTACAAAAACTATGAACTACAAAAGCTTAGAGCTACAAAAATTCATAAAACTCCTGAATTTCCAATTGGTTTCAATTCCGGTGATGTGGTTGCAGTGGATACTTTTGAAGTGGTTTAAGTGGATACAGTGTACAAAAATTAGCATCAATAGTTCCTGCAGCTCTATTTGATTCCTAGAGGTATTACTATTTCTACATATGTAGTGATTCATGCAGGTACTACAAAAAATCCTCCAATCCACAGCCCTGAAGCACCTGCAGCTATTACAAAATCATGCAGCTTTGAAGATTGTTGCAGCTACTACAAATCCTGCAACCACAACCATGTTCTTCTGTTCCTCTGCTACTACAAATCCTGAATCTATTGGAGCACCTGTTCCTCTGCAAAAGCATAAGCTCCAATAGATTCTCCTTCTCCACCCTTGAGTTCCTACTCTTCGGTCGCTACCACAAACATAAGCCCCGTAGTCGCTCGCCGAGGAGCCGCATGCGAAGCCACCGAAAGGCACAGAGCACACCATGATCGGAGCAACAAGAATGCCGGAAAAATTGGAGGAAAGGAGGAGAGCCATACCTGCTTGTGTTGGCACTGGCCGCCGCCTCTCCCAAAGGCGTCGTCGTCGTCACGATGTTGGGTTAGCCCCGGCCGCGCCGCCGCCCTCCGAGATCCGCCACCGCCCTCCCAAATCCAGTCGTCATCGCCTCCCTCCACTAAGAGCGTAGCTGAGGAAACAGAAATGCCCCAACTTTAGGATCGTTTTCCTGAAACAACGGACTAGTTTCAGGAAATAGTCACTGCTAGGTCGTTGCTCCGTTGGGCGTGGGCACAATCTCATCCGTCGGATCGAGGTGGGATCAACGGACGAGCAGCCGACAAAACGATCACGCGGATCATCCGGTAGGACGTAAGAGTTTTCCTTTAAAATACACGGTTCCAAACAAGGTGTTTAAATCGTTTGGATATTGTGATGGTAAAACCCCGGTATCATCATCTTCTCTGCGATAACAACTTGAAAGGATGATCTTTAATTGTATATGCAGCAAATATAAACTACTAGAAGCGTAGGGCGCATTTTGCTGCCCGTCGAAGCCTTTGAAGTTTTAAGATTGGTGAAGCATTTTTTTGTAAATTTACAAATAACAGATAACCAAAAAGCAATATTAAGCATATATGCACACACAACATGCCCAACAAATAGTTGATGCCATTTCGGGAAGACATTTTGTTGAGATTATTAGCAATTTTCTGATTTATTTGATCTAAGAAATCATCATGAGCGTGACATTGACAGTGTTGAACATATACTAATATTCGATCATGTAAGCGCGTACTAAGCAAACAATAGATATATCTACATATAACGCTCGTATGATTAAGACAAAAATAAACGAGTGTGGAAAACAAGTTATACGCTCTAGCAAGCCAGGCCGAAGCGGAGTCAGAGGTGTCTTCCGTGGCCTTCTTTTCGGCTTCAAGCTTCTCGGCGACGAGTCGGCCGGCTTGGGTCGCGGTGGACATGGTGATTACGAAGGTGATGCAGATGTAGATGAAGTAAAGGAACAATGGCGAGGAGTCGCGTGAGACGCTCCCTAAAAACCTAATCGCCCCTCTCTCATAAATTATCTCGAGAGGTGGGATTTTCAAGGCCTGCTCTCCCATCAATCGTGCACGCGATGGACGGGATGGGATCACCGGCGGCAGCAACAACAAAAGGAATGACAATGGGTGATGCGCGTGGAGGCAGAGCAGATGCGATATGTTCTTCGTGGCGGCTAGGGTTGATCGATGCCTCTAATATATAGGCGCGGTCAGGTGGAAGACGTGGGTAAGACCCACATTCGAGTTCGGTAACACCCCACAATCTAACATCTCGGATCGTGGCTGGTCTGTTAAGTATTTATCCATTTGTAACTGGCAAACATTAAGCATGAGCACACGGCGGGCATAGGTCTGAGCTCGACTCGGCTTATTCATGAAACACGATGTGTGTGCGACGTGGGGCATGGAGAGGCAGGCAACGAATGAGGAGCATGCAGGAACCACTTCTCTTCTCAAGCTCCAATAGCATGTGGAAGAGAATCCCTTATAAGGAGGTCCAACTCCTCCAAATCTGGGGTGGTATTAAACCGCAACCACTTCTTTTGTCATGACACCTACATGGCTGAAAGTGCAATCATGCCCTTAATCATATTTTGATGTTGTTGACAACATACATATAGGGAACTAATCATTTTCATCAAGTGCATCTCAGGTTTAGTTCCGAGGAGACTATTGTGCGGATCATGACTAAGATATCTAGGATGCTTGAAGTACGGAGAAACAAGACAAAATTCTCTATCTCTTTTTGTTTACTCTTGTGTATAGGGATCCCGAACTATTAAGAGAGGATCACTGGATCTCGTAATAGACTTGCTCAAATCATATGTAAAAACCTCTTGTATTTCCTCACTAGGCTGTTCTGCCTTTCTCCGGACGTTCGACACCCTTCGGTCATCCGCCTCCAGATGACAGATGTGCTCCGGATTTCCGAGGCCATCCACCAGAACCGAACCCTCAGATTTCTGGTCCTTCTGGCTGTCCGAGCTTCGGATGTCGGGGTGTGGCCGGAAATCCGATGCCACCCACCAGAGCCAAAATGCTGGACGTCCGGTCTCCTCCGGAGGATCGTGCCGGACGGTCGATGCCCTCCGGTCGTCCGTATGTTGTGCACTGTCTTCCACTGTATGCAGTGCTGACCTGCCCTCTCCTATTCTTTGGACGAGCGACCCTTGTCGGACGTCCGACGCCTCGTGCCTATCCGGACGACCAAGAACTGTCAAATGTCCGGCAACTGTGCAACATAAGTGGATCCAACAACCATTTTCTTATCACCACTATATATAGTCTTCTCCCACCTCGCGTGAGAGTCACCCAACACAGTAAAAATATTCCAAGAACACCTTTCTCTCTCACTTTCATTTGCCTACACCAAATCCTAGATCCCGAGTGCATTTGTGAGTTTACTTGAGTGTTGTTCCAATCAAAATATAGATCGTCTCTCTACCCTCCTATCAACCAAAGCTATTTGTGATTTGAGCAAGTCTTGAGCGGTTCCCTTGATCTTGTTACTCTTGGAGGTTGGAGACTCCTAGGCGGTAGGATTCTTCGAAGAGGAATCAAACCATTGTGCTTCCCCCCGAAAAGTTTGTGAGGGTTTGGAGGCCACCTCAAGGCCTAGCACTAGTGGTTCAGAAACACCTTCGTGGTGTTATCTCAAGGAGAGAACAGGGTGAGCCTTTGTGGCATTGGTGTGCCTTCATGGTAACATAGACCTCTCGAAACAGTGGTGTAGCTTCCCCCCAAGGAAGTGAACATCGGCATACATCCTCGTCTCTCGGAGTTGCGGTTATCCCTAACCCTAACTCCCTACTTTTGGTTACTTGTCTTTGAGTACTTACTTGTATTACTTGTGCTTGGTTATCTACTTACTTGTTGCTTTGCTTAGTACACATAGCTTAACTATCATCTTTGCAATAGTTTGGCTCACTTTCCTATTCCGCAATATTGCCTAAAATTGCTAAGTAATAATTAAATTTTGTAATTGTACCTATTCACCCCCCTCTAGGTCCATCTCAATCCTTTTCAATTGGTATCAGAGCCTCGTGCTCTAATCTTGTGGCTTAATCGCCCTAGAACGAGATGGATAATGCTGGAAATCCTTTAGTTGCACTCCCTATCGAGAAAGGGACATCCACTTTGGATGAGCGTAGATCCTTCACCTTTGAGGATCTTGAAAGGGATCTCGCCAAGCAAAAGGAGGAGCATGATGCTTCTATTGAGACCACAGTCAAAATGAGGTTGGATGCATTGGCTGCACGAACTCCACCACTAGAAAACACAGGGGGGGTGATAAAGCAACCAATTGCATCTCTTCCTAATTTGGGCCAACAATCTCAAGCTGGTGACAACACGAGTGTCCCATGGTTGTATGCAAAATCTAGAGTTGAGAAACCTAGGTATAATGCTGCGGGAAACCCTCCTTTACTTGATAACAATGATAATTTTTCTTTGTGGAGGGTTTGTATGCATGATCATCTTAGGTTTGTCAATGATGAAATGCTGGAGGTCATGGAGAAAGGTTAAAACCCCGTGAATCCCAAGAATCTCACACGGGGTGCAAAATATGACAAACACCTCAATGACACCGCAATCATGCTCATAAGGAAGGGTATGGTTAGACTACTTGACCAAATAAAAATCTACTTTTCCCAATTTTAATTCTTGGCAGATTAGACTACTTGACCAAATAAAAACTTACTTTTTCCCAATTTTAATTCTTGGCAGATTTTAGCATTCATAGTATGTCAAGTACACCCTACACATGCATGTCTAAGAGTATAGCAGTGGAAAGTAAAGACATTGCACATGTAAGTAAAAGAGAGTAAGGAAAGCAAACACAATTGGTGACACGATGATTTTTCCCGTGGTTCTGATAGGTGGTGCTATCATACATCCACGTTCATGGATTCTTCAACCCACGAAGGGTAACGGTCGCGAGAGTCCATGGAGGGCTCTACCCACAGAGGGTTCCACGAAGAAGCAACCTTGACTATACCATGACGCCCTACGTCCATAGAGGACTAGCCTTACTCGGGGTAGATCTTCATGAAGTAGGCGATCTCCTTGCCCTTACAAACTTCTTGGTTCACTCCACAACACGAAGTAGGAGGCTCCCAAGCGACACCTAACCAATCTAGGAGGCACCACCCTTCAAAAGGTAATAGGCTCGGTAATGTCGATGAACTCCTTGCTCTTGTGCTTCAAGATGATAGACTCCTCAACGCACAATCACTCTCTCATAGATATGGCTTGGTAGAATAGATGAGATTGGTGGAAAGCAAGTTGGGGAGGCTAGAAATCAAGATCCATATGGTTGGAGTGGAAGATCTTGACCTCAACACAAGGGCAGGTGGTTCTCTCTCAAAAAACTGATAGGATAGGTATGGAATGGTTCTGAGTGCTTCTCTTTCAAGTAGCTGGTGGTGGAGGGGTATATATAGACATCCCCAAAAATCCAACCGTTACACACAAAATGACCAACTCGATGACACCGATGTGTTAATCTCGGTGGTACCAAAGTGACCAAAAGGTGGCAACTTTTGAATCTCGGTGAGACCGATATAGGATCTCGGTTGCACCGATAAGGTGACCAACAGTCAGAATGCCCATTCTCGGTGATGCCGATTCAACAATCTCAGAGGGACCGAAACCGTGAACTTGCGTAACACAAAGTTGGCAGCCAACTCGGTGGCCCCGAATGCAGTATCAGCTATACCAAAGGGTTAGGGTTTGGCTGAGTCTGTCTAGGGTTTGGAATCGGTGTCACCGGGATGGAAATGTTAGTTGCACCGATTTTGAGTGTTTGGCTTAGAACAGACTTTGGTGGGAGAGTTTGTGGATTTCTTTGGTGACTATCACTTGTGCACGTATGAGCTTTTTTTTCACCAACAAAACTTTAACCCCTTTAATAGTATGGGCTTTCCTATGGACTCAAGGTGATTTATCACAAATATAAAATGTAGAGTCCTGTTTCTTGAAGCTTTGCCAATCCATTTCCTTGCATCTTGGGGTGTTCCACAATCTATTTGCCAACCCATCATTGAACTTCTCCTGAAATATACTTGATGGAAACATTAGTTCAATGACTTATATGTTGTTATGAATTACCAAAACCACCAAGGGAGCAAATGTGCTTTCAATCTCCCCCTTTTTGGTAATTGATGATAACATATAGATAAAAAATTTGACATATGATATAATTAATGAAAATAATCATCGCTTTGAGAAGTATGTGATAAGCAAGAGCTCCCCCTAAATTTGTGCATTATTTTGGATTTGCGTTTGAATGCCAATGCACAATCGATTAGGTACATGGGGCACTTCTTCCATGTCACATACATCTTGGTGGTGTGCGAGAATAATTAGAGTGAACATCATAGCACAACACAATCAAGCAATGTAGAAAGATCATCTCATAAAGCATTAAGATGATAGGAAGTAGTAGCATCACACAAAAAGTGTATCACAAGCAACCAAAAGACAAATGTTTTTGAAAAACAATAAACACCAAAACGCTCTCTCACTCGAAGCCTAAATATCTATATACACTTCTCTCCCTTTGGCAACAAGTTACCAAAAAAATCAAAGGCATATGTCTAAGCATTCTTGGGTTGATCTCCTTCGGTTGTCGATGAAGGAGTCGAGAGAACAGCGTCAGCAAAGATCTATGAAGATGTTGTGGATGGAGTTGGAGTGGCAACTGGAGGAACTAGAGCTGATGGAGCAGGAGCTGAGGTGACAACAGTAGGGGATGATGAAGAGGGTCTGAAGTTTGGAGCTGGTACAATGGCTGATCTGGCCCAAGTAGGAAACGGTGTGCTTGTCCTGAGAGGTGATCCATCCTCCTCCTCCTCATCATCATCATCTAAAGAAGTGGTGTGAGGAAGTGGCACTGAGTCAACTTCCTTCTGGAGCTTTGTGACTGTCTTAGTCAGCCTGTCCACCTTATCATTAAGGGTCTTGATCCTAGTTTCAAAGACCCTCACAAGACTGTTCTGGTTGTCTAGAATCCCCTTAATGTCCTTCTGCATGCCCTAAACTGATGAAATCAACAGATCCATTTGCTCATTTCTAGATCTAGGGACTTAGGCACTAGTGGCTCGAGTTGCCTCTGCCTCTGCTTGAGTTGTAGTAGATGTGGGATGATCTGGGTCCATCACCACGATGTTATCCTCAAGCTCTGGCTGTAGGGGGCAAATGGAGACTGTCAAGAGCAAATATGTGCTTCTCAATCTAAGAGTTGATAATCATCTAGATATAGGGTGCATAGCAGCAAGAGCGCTTCTGATCAGCAGCAACCCTCTTGACTGTCTCAACAATCAAGTCCATGACTCTGATCCTGGTGTGTGCGTCAAGGTGGATCAACATGTTGATGGAGTAGCCTCGGATCATCTTGTCATCTCCTAACTTGGGCATCAAGGTGTGCCTCAGAATGGTGTTCATGGTGTGGAGGCCAGCTTAAAGATAGTAGATGGATCCTAGCTTGTGAGATTGCACTTTGTCTACTGGTATAGGAGTATACATATCCTTCATGGCATTGTGGCTTGCCTTGGATTTCGTGTAGACATCCAAGTCTCCATCCCAAACCTCTGGGACTCCTAGAAATGCAGCCCATTCATCAACAGTGGACTCATATCTTGCTCCTACTGTCATCCATACAATCCTAGCATCTCCATAGAAATGTGTAGTGGAGTAGAATTGCATGATCATTTCATCATTCCATGCAGTAAATTCTCTGCCAACAAACTCATCCAAACCAATGCAGTGGAAATTGTCTTGGAAACTTGGAAAATCATTCTCATTCTCCTTAATGAATTTCCAGTCAACATACCTCATGTCACTCATAGCTGGACTCTTGTCAAATAGCACAGTCTCATACAAATCCTGTTGCTATTTGGTATAGAATCTGTAGTCCACGGCTGTCTTCTTCCTTTGGGCATATGGGTCTATAACTCTTCATGCCCTCAAAGCCGAGTCTTTCCTCTTCTTCATGTCTTCATTAAGTGGATAGCTGGCATTATGCACTGGAAGGTGTGGTCTAAGTTTCATCAAGGTTGTCAAGACATCATGCTTAGCTATGGATGCAGTTCCCTTGTTCTTTTTAGAAGCTGGAATTTGCCTGAATGTCCTCTTAGGCTTTTCAGTAGCAGCCTTCTGGGACTTTGTGCTCTTGGCTGAATTAGACTTGGGCATAGCATCAGCTAGAAGTTTCTTGGCCTTCTTCTTCGGAGGAGCCTTTGCAGCTAGCTCATCCTCCTCTTAAGTAGCAGCTGCCTCCTCTGGATATTCAAACATAGATGTAGGCCTGCCAGTCACATGGATTATCCTCTTTCTGGATCTCTTCTCCCGTGCCTTCTTAGGCATAGAATTCTTTGGGGGATCAATGGTCACTATAGCCCTAGCACTCTCATGTGCTTTGATAGTTTCAGCAGGTGCATAAATTTTGCTGACTACTGTCCTGGAAGAGGTGGCCTCATTTGCTGACTTCTTGGCGACTTTCTCTTGCTTCTTGGCAAGAGCCTCCTCTGGCACAAAATCTGAATATTCTTAATCCAAATTTAGCTTCTTCCTGGCCCTAGTGGCAGCCTTGGGAAACCCATGGGAGCTGGGGGTACCTGGATCTGAAAATGAACTAGGGTCAGGGCTAGTGCCTGAACTCATGTCAACACCCTGCTCTGGCAGATTCTGACTGTCTCACTCTGACATGCTGATCCTATGAATAGTGTATAGAAGAGTGGAATAGGATAAGTCATCACAAAATATTCAGCTAGTTTTTGAAAGTTTGAATAGAAAAACTATAGATGTAGTTCACTGCAAAACTGTATTTCGGTGTCACCGAGTCAAACCTTTCGGTGCTGCCGAGACTCACAAAACCCTTAACAGAAACTTGGCAACAATTTTGGTCAGACCGAAAACTGTCACTTGGTCTCACCGAGTTTTGTTCTCAGTGCAAGAGTTTGATTATTTGTGTAGGTGCATCCATTGGTGACTTGCTTGTTCCTCCTACCGGATTGATACCTTGGTTCTCAAAAACTGAGGGAAATACTTATCTACTTTGGTGCATCACCCTTTCCTCTTCAAGGGAAAACCAACGCATGCTCAAGACGTAGCAAGAAGGATTTTTGGCGCCATTGCCGGGGAGGATACACATCAAGCCTACCAAGTACCCATCACAAACTCATCTATTGCATTTACTTTATTTGCCATTTGCCTCTCGTTTTCCTCTCCCCCACTTCTAAAACAATTTTCATAAAATACCAAAAAGATTTGCCTTTTTCTTCGCCCTTCTTTCACTTGCCTTTCGTTTGTATGAACTCATGGCTAGTCTTACTACTATAACTAATACTCCCGAGTATTAGGTTCTTAATTTTAAGCAAAGGGAGGGAGAAAACTTAAAAGATGCTTGGTATAGAATTTGCGATTCACAAAATAGATCTATTTTTAAGCAATCTACTACCATTCTCCTTCGGAACTTTTACGTGGGTATCACTCCTTGTAATAGATATGTCCTAGATACCATCATGGGAGGGAATTTTTTGGGAAGTCACACCTTTGACTCCTATAGTGCTATGATAAATTTGTTTGGATCACCCCCAATCATGGTTAATGGGACAATTTTAACTTTGGAACATGTGATGCGAAGGCTTGATATTTTTGAAAAAAGAGTTGCTACGGTTGAGATTATTGAAAACTCGGATAAAAAGATTCATAATCACATTACTCAATATGGATCTAAAGTAGGAGTTACCTTAAAAAATCTTAAGGAAAAGGAACCCATAGTTAATGAAAAATTGGAACAAGATTCCTCTAGAATTGGCAAGTTAGAGGACATTATTACCAACTTGGGATCCGCTTTTGCTTTGGTTCAAGCCACTCCAACTTCTTCGCCTCCTAAGGCTGCCAAGTTTGATTATGTTCCTAAAAATAAGGGTGAATCTTCTAGTAAAGATGAAGATCTTAAGATGATAAGTATTCATCCCAACTTTCTCAATATTATTAAGGAACCACTTGCTACTGAATATCTTGATTTTTCACCTAGGAGTATTATCATTGATAAGAACAACAAGCCACCTAGGGCTTATAAGTTTGCAATTGAGGATTTTCATACCAAAGATGACAATACCTAGATCTATTGCGTTTTGCCTAGCTATGGGCGTTAAACAATAGCACTTGTTGGGAGGCAACCCAATTTTATTTTTGTGTTATGTTTTTGCTTCTGCTTTTGAGTGTTTCCCACATTATTACTTCTGTAGTAATTGTTTTTTGGTATTTTAATTAGTGTTTGAGCTAAGTAAAACCTTTAGGGTGATCTATGGTAGTTGTTGATTTGATCTTGCTGAAAAATAGAAACTTTTGCGCGCAGTCCTGGAATTTTATAATTTGTTTAGAGCGTCGAATTGATCTGAAATTTTTACAAATATTGATATATAAATTTCCCAGGTTTTCCTATTTTTCAGAACTTTTTGAGTTAAAAAGTATATGAAGTTCTCAACTTGCTACAGACTGTTCTGTTTTTGACAGATTCTATTTTCTTTGAGTTGTTTGCCTATTTTGATGAATCTATGGGTTGTATCATGTGGTATGAGCCATGGAGGACTTAGATTACAGTAGGTATAACACAAATATAAGTAAATAATGAGTTCACAACAGTACCTAAATTGGTGATTTATTTTCTTATACTAAAGGATCTCACGAGTTTTCTGTTAAGTTTTGTGTTGTGAAGTTTTCAAGTTTTGGGTAAAGATTGGATGGACTATGGAATAAGAAGTGGCAAGGGTCTAAGCTTGGGGATGACCAAGGCACCCCAAGTCATATTCAAGGATGCCAAAAAGCCTAAGCTTGGGGATGCCCCGTAAGGCATCCCCTCTTCGTCTTCAATCCATTGGTAAATTTACTTGAGGCTATATTTTTATTCACCACATGATATGTGTTTTGCTTGGAGCGTCTTGTATGATATGAGTCTTTGCTTGTTAGTTTGACACAATCATCCTTGCTACACACATCTTTTGAGAGAGACACGCTGAATCATTAATTTTTTTAGAATACTCTATGTGCTTCACTTATATTTTTTGAGTTGGGCAATTTTGCTCTATATGTTTGACTTATATTTTTTAGAGCATGGTGGTATTTTCGTTTTATAGAAATACTTGAACTCTTGTACCTCACTTATACTATTTTGAGAGTTTCTAAAAACAGCATGGTAATTGGTCTAGGTTGTGAATTTAGTCCTAATATGATAGGCATCCAAAAGGGATATAATAAAAACTTCCATATTAAGTGTATTGAGTATTTATGAGAAGTTTGATTCCTTGCATAAAGTTTTGAGATATAAAGATGGTAATGTTAAGAGACATGTTAGGAAGTAAATTGTGATTTGGTAAAAATACTTATGTAAAGGTTTTTGATTCCCGTAGCATGCACATATGGTGAACCGCTATGTAAGGAAGTCGGAGCATGACTTGTTTACAGATTGTCGACCTTTGTGTGAGGTTGGGGGGGCGCGATGGTTAACTCCTACCAAACTCCCCCTAGGAGCATGCGTTTAATGCTTTGCTTCAATGACTAATAGACTTTTGCACTAAGTATGTGAGTTCTTTATGACTAATGTTAAGTCCATGGATTATACGCACTCTCACCCTGCCACTTTTGCTAGCCTTTCTAGTACCGCACAACTTTCGCTAGTGCAACAAACACCTTCCTCAAAACAACCACCATATACCTTCCTCAAAACAGCCACCATATACCTTCCTCAAAACAGCCACCATATACCTTCCTCAAAACAGCCACCTTATATCTTTTCTCAAAACAGCCACCATACCTACCTATTATAGCATTTCCATAGCCATTCCGAGATATATTGCCATGCAACTTCCACTGTTTCCTTTTATGACATGCACACCATCACTTCCATATTGCATATAGAGTCATATTTTGTCATAGATATCGAGTTGTAATTTTTCTTTTGAGTTGTAAGTAAATAAAAGTGTGATGATTTTCATTATAGAGCATGTCCCATGTGAGGAAAGGATGATGGAAGCTATGCTTCCCTTATTAGTAGGGATGAGAGTCCGGACATTATGAAAAATAAAAGAGGCCAGTGAAGCCCAAATAAAAAATAGAAATGAATAAAAGAGGCCTTAGACGCCCAACAAAAAAATGAGAGAAAAGAGAGAAGGGACATTGCTACTACCTTTTGCCACACTTGTGCTTCAAAGTAGCACCATGATCTTCATGTTAGAGAGTCTCCTATTTTGTCACTTTCATTTACTAGTGGGAATTTTTCTTTATAGAACTTGGCTTGTATATTCCGATGATGGGCTTCCTCAAATTTCCCTAGGTCTTCATGATCAAGCAAGTTGGATGCACCCCCACTTAGTTTCTTGGTGAGCTTTCATACACTTATAGCTCTAGTGCATCCGTTGCATGGCATTCCCTACTCACTCACATTGATATCTATTGATGGGCATCTCCATAGCCCGTTGATATGCCTAGTTGATGTGAGACTATCTTATCCCTTTTCCTTGACAACCTCCACCATATTCTATTCCACCTATAGTGCTATATCCATGGCTCGCCCTCATGTATTGCCTGAGAGTTGAAAAACTTTGAGAAAATGGGTGTGAAAACAATTGCTTGAATTTTCATTGGCGTTGTGCATGATGTAAATACTTTGTGTGGGGAAGATGGAGCATAGACAGACCATATGATATTGTAGGGATACCTTTCCTTTGCCATTATATTTCGAAGAGATACAATTGCTTGGCTAGTATGCTTGAAATGTTATTGTTTCTATATCAATATTAAGCTTTTGTTTTGAGTCTTATGGACCTGAATATTCATGCCACAATAATGAATATTTACTTGGATAAATATGTTAGGTAGCACTCCACATCAAACAATCTGTTTTTATCATTTACCTACTCGAGGACGAGCAGGAATTAAGCTTGGGGCTGCCGATACGTCTCCAACGTATCTATAATTTTTGATGATGGCATGCTATTATATTATTTGTTTTGGATGTTTTATATGCATTAATATGCTATTTTATATTATTTTGGGGAGTAACCTAATAATCTAGAGCCAAGTGCTAGTTTCTGTTTTTTCCTTGTTTTTGAGTTTTGCAGATATGGAATATTAAACAGAGTCCAAACAGAATAAAACCTTTGGAAGGAATTTTTCTGGAAGGAAACAAGTCATCCAAGCTTGGAGTGCACGTCGAGGGAGGTGCCAGAGCGCCACAAGCCGGCTAGGCACGTGCTCTCTGGTCGCGCCTAGTAGGCTTGTCGCCTCCTCGCAGGACTCCTAACCCTAATTCTTGGCCTGCAAATACCAAAATATTCCCCCAACATCAGAACAAGCCACGAAAATATTTTTTCGCCGTCGGAAGCCTCCGTTCCCGAGAGATCCAATCTTGGAGCCTTCTCCGGTAATCTACCGGAGGGGGAATCGATCACGAAGGACATCTACATCAAATCCATTGCCCCTCCAATGATGCATGAGTAGTCCACCACAGACCTACGGGTCCATAGCTTGTAGCTAGATGGCTTCTTCTCTCTCTTTGATCTTCAATACCATGTTCTTCTGATATTCATGGAGATCTATCCGATGTAATCTTGTTTTGTGGCGTGTTTGTCAGGATCCGATGAATTGTGAGTTTATGTTCAGATTATCCATGAATCTTATTTGAATCTCCTCTGATTTCTTATATGCATGATTTCATATCCTTGCAAGTCTCTTCGAGTTATTGGTTTGGTTTGGCCAACTAGATTGGTAATTCTTGCAATGGGAGAAGTGCTTGGTTTTGGGTTCAATCTTGCAGTGTCCTCACCCAGAGACAAAGTAGGGGTAGCGAGGCATGTATTGTATTGTGGCCATCAAGGGTAACAAGATGGGGTTTTCATCATATTGCTTGAGTTTATCCCTCTACATCATGTCAAATTTTTTAATGCGTTACTCTGTTCTTCATGAACTTAATACTCTAGATGCACGCAGGAGTCGGTCGATGTGTGGAGTAATAGTAGTAGATGCAGAATCGTTTTAGTCTACTTGTCATGGACGTGATGCCTATATGCATGATCATTGCCTTGGATAACTACATGATTATTTGCTTTTCTATCAATTGCTTGACAGTAATTTGTTTACCCACCATGATATTTGCCTTCAAGAGAGAAGCCTCTAGTGAAACCTATGGACCCCGGGTCTATTTTCCCTCATATATTTTCAGATCTATACTTGCTACAATTTATTTACCTTTTACTTTCCGCACTCGTTACATCTATCTCTATCGGATCTAATCCTTGCAAATAACCGTGAAGGGATTGACAACCCCTTTATAGCGTTGGGTGCAAGAGTTTGATTATTTGTGTAGGTGCATCCATTGGTGACTTGCTTGTTCCTCCTACTGGATTGAAACCTTGGTTCTAAAAAACCGAGGGAAATACTTATCTAGTTTGCTGCATCACCTTTCCTCTTCAAGGGAAAACCAACGCATGATCAAGAGGTACCAGGGCCCTCATATGAAGAGATGGCTCTCTTTGTGAAGAAGTTCAGTGCGGGAAAATTCAAGGCAAGATTCCAAAAGAAGAAAGTAAGGACTTGCTACAATTGTGAAGTAACTAGCCATTTCTCAAATGAGTGCCCCTATGAAAAGAGAGAAGATAAACCAAGATTTTCGAATACATTTGTGAAGAAAAAGTTGCGCAACACATTGTACTACAAGGTCAAGAAGAGAGATGGGAAGGCTATAGTTGCCCAAGACGAGTCCGACCTCGATGATGTTAGGGGTGTTGCAGGTGTAGCCCAAGACACTCAAACCACATTGAGACTTGTAAACAAGAACGATGATGTTGTCACTTACAACTATATGAAAGACTATGAAGGCAACGCACACAAATGTCTCATGGCAAAGGCCACGGTAAATGATGATGAGGGTCAAGCCTCTTCGGACAAGGTGAAGGTAACTCCATGTCCAAACCCTCCTCTATTTATTCCTACCACACATAGTGATGAATATCTTGATGTCGAGGATCATGATCATGAATATGAAATAAGTGATGCTATGTTTGGTAAAATGGAGAAAGTCATGTGCTCTCTCAAAGGAAAGAAGCTCATTATGTTTCCTATGCTTATGGAGATGGTGAGTAAGCACACCATATCCATCAAGGAACTCGAAACCCTCGTTACCGAGGAAAAGGAAAAATGTGAAGTCCTTGAGCGAAAAGTCCTATATGAGAAAACACGTAATGGTGCATTGTGCTTAAAAATAGGTGCAAACATTGACATACACACTAAAGATTGTGAGCATCTACATTTTTCTATCAAGACAAAGGAAGAACAGATCAGAATCTCCTTACTAATAAGTTTGATGATGTCAAGCTCACCTATCTTGACACACTTGGGAAAGCCTATTCCTCTCCTACTATAAATGTTGTGCTACTAACCCCAACGGTGAACTAGCTAGCTTACTTGAGGAGAATCGGGTGTTAAAGTCTCAAATTCAAAAGGGCTCATGTCATGTGCTCAAGGAAAAAATAATCTCAATGAAGTGTTGAGTCAACACAAGGAGGTTGTAGCCAAGGAAGGACTTGGATTTGATCCGAGCACAAGCAAGAGTAAGGTAGTGACACACAAGTCTACAAATCCCCTCAAGGAGACATTTGTGCAAGAAGGGCACAAGGAGAAAGGAAAGGGTAAGGTTGACAAGGTTGTGAGTAGGAAGGCCACTACAGGCAAGCCTACTCCCAACTAGCCAAAATAATTTATGCCTCCAACATACATGCTTCGTAAGAGAAAACATGGAGATGTTTATGCTCAGTTTGTTGGTCCTAGAAATGCTTTTCGGTTTTATGCAATTTTGGTTACTAAGACCCGTGTTACTAACTTGAGAGGTCCCATTGTAAAATGGGTGCCTCTAACCAAGACTTGAATTGTGTGTAGGTTGTTGTCTCCCGTAGAGTCAAATGGGTGATTGGTAGCGGTTGCTCAAATCATATGGCCAGATATGGAACGTTGCTCATGGACTTCATGGAAGCTTTTCGACCATTTATAAGTGTTGGGGATACACATAATAGATAGGCCCATGAAGGGTCGAAACATCACAATACCATGGGGTCCACACATCAGGTGGGTCCAAATAAGTACATACATACTGGTCACTCGGACTAGTATGTTCCGTCCACTCGGATGACACTCAACCACTTGGCCATATGTCTCACTCGGATATGCGAAGGCTAACAACACAGTCAAACGTCATACTCATAGTGAAGGTTTCGTAGTGGGCTGACATCATGACACTAATGCTGCACATTGTAACATAAGAGGTGAGGGGTGGTGCACTCTATATAAGCCAGCCCCACCACATAGCTCAGGGCTGGCACTTTCTTCCTTGGCTCTCTCGCCATTAGTCTCGGGACATAAATCAGGCATGGAGATCTGTTCTCCCTTCTCTCTCTCTTAAATACACCATGTAACTCCGTGTTCATGATAGATAAGCAAAGCCTCTTCGGAGCGCGAGACGTAGGGTTGTTATCTCCACCGTGAGAAGCCCAAACTCGCTAAAACACTTGTGTCACCCATTTGCATCTAGATAGATCATGCTCCGTTATCCTACCCCTCTCTAATGTTGGAATCATTTCCACGACATTTGGCACCCACCGTGGGGCATGGCATCTATCGAGCTATGGTGCAAATGGTTTTTTTCTTCAATCTTCAATAGTGGATCATCGACCATCGCGTGAGAAATTTGCTGCTGGAGTTTTGGCCATCACGCCATTCGCGCAAACAAAAGGATCAGGGAAGTATCCATTCCATCCAGTCTATTAACATTAAATTATCTAACAATGAGTTGATATTTTACTCATGTAGGAGCGTCAACACGGTCTGCTCGTCGTCTCCAACTCCATCTACTGCGTTGACGCCACACTTCCACGCATTGGCATTGACGCCGACCGCCTATGGTCGTCTTTGGTCGCGACACCGTCATCAGACCGTCACGCACGATGGCCTCTTCATCCGGTTAGCTGCGTTGCGGCATCCTCAGTGTTGAAGGCGCATATCCGTCGATGTGTACATGCCAAGGGCAGGCTGCACCCCACGCACACGACGACCACAACCCGACCCGGAACGCCATAGTCAGGTTCATCATGCCCGCAGGCATGCTGTGCCGTGCCGAGCAGGTCCTCGAGTTGTTCGTCGTGACCGCTGACGGCATTGTGTCCGTCAAAGTGTTGCTCCGTGCCGAGCATGCCCTCGAGCTATCTGTTCAGCCCGCCGGTGTCGTCATGTCTGCCGGCGGCCGCAGCCCGACCTCGAGCTGTTATTCGTGCTCGGCGGCATCGTCCTGTCCATCAACATACTGCTTCGGTAGCCACAGGCCGACCGTGACGTCAACAACGTCCACATCAAGCTCTCGAGCTGTTCTCCGGTGTCTTTGATGCCTCGTCCCCAGCGAGTTCAATGGCCGCAAGATTGAGTCCGGCAAGACCCACGGCGCAGCAATAAACAACATGGAGTGAATGCGTCATGGAAAATGGAAACATCCATAGCATGCAAGCCCTGTCTTAACTCTTGCTTAGGGCGTGTTCGGTAGCCCTCTGGCTTCTCAACTCCTCGACTCCAGCCTTCGAGTCGCGTCGAACGGTTCCACTCCTGGTTATTTGACCGAGAAGCGCTACGTGCAAAATTGATGGAGTCGCGGAGCTGGAAATACCTGGCTCCGTGGAAACTAGGAAGCTGGATTCAGCAACAATTACGGGCGTATGCCACCGCCAAGTGATCGATGGACCGCACCAACCGTTCCCTTGAGGCCACTCCACTACACCCGCGGCTCCTTTTCCCCTTCCTCCAACCCTAGCCGCCGCTCTGCACCGACAGTGTCGGCGCCCGCGCTCTCCACCGCCGCTCCGCACCTTCAGCGCCGGCGGATGCGCTCTCCACCGCCGGTCATCCGTTGCCGTCGCGGACTGTCTCCTTCGTCCCCGACCACCCATCCCTGCCCTGCTCTCCCTCAGCCACCGCTCTGCACCGACAACATCGGCGGCCACGCTCTCCAGCGCCGGTCTTAACCTTTAACACCGGCAGCCGCGCTCTCCACCGCCGGTCGTCCGCCGCCGTCGCAGACCGTCTCCTCCGTCCCCGACCACCCATCCCCGAGCAGGCACTTTCTGGCCTTTTTACCTTGTCAATCGCTCGCAACGAGAAGCTGGAGCACCGAACGGATCGCTCAGTCCTGGAGTTTAGGTGGGAAGCTGGCTGCTGGATCTGGGCGACGGAGTTGAGGAATTTGCAGCTGTGGTGAACTACTAAACACGCCCTTAATTACCGCTAATTCATATATCTTGCATGCAGTTCGTGTGTCGGACGTGAGCAACTCCTCCATCAATGCATAGTAATGTCTTCTTCATCAACCAAGTGGGCCCGACCGGTGACCCGGCTCCTCCCGATTCCTGACGCGATGTCCGTGGGCGGCGGCTCACAGGGCCAACCGGGCTGTTGTTGTTGCAACAGCAGCACGTGGCGTTCCTCCCTCTGACTTCAGCACTCGGTCGTGGGCTGGTAGCGCACTTGGTCGTGTACTGGATGACATGGCGTCCTTCAAACTAGCCGATGACCTGGCTCCCGGAGCAATGAAGTGTAGCAGCCGGCAGCGCTACTCCTTCCACCGGGATCGACTGTTGGGCATGACGCACTCAGCGACTTCTCCCTCCAAACACACGGTGACTCTTTTGCCCATCCAACTACTCGACGGCAGCCTCCGCGACACGTTGGCCACACCCTCACATGCAGTGGATCTTTCGGTCAGCAGCGCGATGGCTCTTGGCGGCAGCCCCCGACGATGATTACTCGACGGCAGCCCCTGGCGATGGTTACTAGGCATATGGAGCGGTTCTTCGGTTCAGCGACAGATTCAGATGGACAGGGACTTCTACATTCACTCGGACAGTCCACATGGAGAATTTTCACTTAGGCCAACTTCGGCATAAAGACACTCAGTTACAGCACACACCTGCATCATGTGACGTCCACTCGGACAGTCCCACCATGCACTCGGTTGCCGGCGCGTCATCTTCACTACTCGTTTCGATGTCCGCGACTTCATCAACATGGTTGACTCGGTCGCCCCGCACCCTACCATTGCTCAGTATGAGGCATGTCTTCATCGTTTAGCCGCCCCGCACATCACCACTTGCTCCACGCACCGTCAGTCAGCCGGAGGCGTCTTCATCACTCGGCCGTCCCGTGCGTCGTTACTTAGCCAGAGACGTCTTTATCACTTGGCCTCCCCGCACATCGCCACTCAGCGGAAGGCGTCTTCATCACTTGGCCGCCCTACGCACTGTCACTCATCGGGACACGTCTTCATCTCTTGGCCGCCCCGCACGTCGCCACTCAGCCGGAGGCGTCTTCGTCACTTGGTCACCCCGCACGTCACCACTCAGCCGTAGGCGTCTTCATCACTTGGCCGCACCACACACTATCACTCAGCCGGACACGTCTTCATCACTTGGTCGCCCCGCTTGCCGTCACCTAGCCAGAGGCGTCTTCATCACTCGGCCGCCCCACACGTTGTCACTCAGCCGGAGGCGTCTTCATAACTTGGCCACCCCACGCGTCGCCACTCAGTCGGACGCGTCTTCATCACTTGGCCGCCTCGCACATTGCCACTCAGTCGGAGGCGTCTTCATCACTTAGCTGCCCCGCGCGATGCCACTCAGTTGGAGGCGTCTTCATCACTTGGCCGCCCCACGCTTCGCCACTCAGCCGGAGGCGTCTTCATTACTCGGCCACCCCGCGCGCCGTCACTCAGCTGGACGTGTCTTCATCACTCGGCTGCCCACGCGCCGTCACTTAGCCGAGCACGTCTTCAATCACTCGGTCGCCCCGCGCGCCATCACCTAGCTGGAGGCGTCTTCATCACTCGGCCACCCCGCGCGTCGCCACTCAGTCATATGTGTCTTCATCACTCGGCCGCCTTGCACGCCATCACTTAGCCTGACGCGTCTTCATCTCTTGGCCGCCCCGTGTGTCGCTATTCAGCCGGATGCATCTTCATCACTCGGCTGCCCCGTGCGTCGTCACTCCATGTGTCACATCTTCATCACTCGGTCGTGCCGTCACTCTGCTTGACACGTCTTCATCACTCGGTCGCCCCATGTGCCGTCACTTAGCTGGACAAGTCTTCATCACTCGATCGCCCCATGCGCCATCACCTAGCCGGAGGCGTCTTCATCACTCGACCGCCACGCGCGTTGCCACTCAGCCGGAGACATCTTCATCACTCGACTGCCACGTGCATCGCCACTCAGTCGGACGTGTCTTCATCACTCGGCTGCCCCGTGCGTTGCCACTCAGCCAGAGGCGTCTTCATCACTTGGCCTCCCCGCGCGTCGCCACTCAGCCGGAGGCGTCTTCATCACTTGGCCGCACCGTGCGTAGCCGCCCAGTCGGTGGCGTCTTCATCACTTGGCTGTCCCGCGCATTGCCACTTAGTCGAACGCGTCTTCATCACTCGACTACCCCACGCGTTGCCACTTAGCCGAAAGCATCTTCATCACTTGGCCACCCTGCGCGTCGCCACTCAACTGGAGGCGTCTTCATCACTTGTCTGCCCCGCGCGTCGCCACTCAGCCAGAGGCGTCTTCATCACTTGGTCTCCCTGCGGGTCGCCACTCACCCGGAGGCGTCTTCATCACTTGGCCGCCCCACGCGTCGCCACTCAGTCGGAGGCATCTTCATCACTTGGCCACCCCGCGCGATGTCACTCGGGCAGAGGCGTCTTCATCACTTGGCTGCCTCGCGTGTCCCCACTCAGCTAGAGGCATCTTCATCACTTGGCCGCCTAGCGCAATGCCACTCATCCGGAGGCGTCTTCATCACTTGTCCGCCCCACACATTGCTACTTAAACGGAGGCGCCTTGATCACTTGGCCGCCACGCGCGTCGCCACTCAGCCGGAGGCATCTTCATCACTTGGTCGCCCCGCGCGTCGCCACTTAGCCGGAGCCGTCTTCATCACTTGGCCGCCTCGCGCACCGTCACTCAGCCGGATACGTCTTCATTTCTTGGCTGCCCCATGCGTCGCCACTCAGTCGGATGCGTTTTCATCACTCGGCCGCCCCGCGCGCCATCTGAGGGAGTCCTGGATTAAGGGGTCCTCGGGAAGCCGGCCTATTCTTATGGGCCGGACTACATGGGCTACTTACCGAACACTCGGAGATTTGAAGGCCCAGTCTCCAAATTGGAAGCTTTGGGAAGCACGGCTTGTGCTCCATGTTTGATGTAGAAAATAGTCATGTTTATCTCTTCGGCATGTAACTGACCATGTGTAAACCCTAGGCATCCTCGGCGCCTATATAAGTCGGAGGGTTTTAGGATATAGCGACAAAACAACTCATCTAGGGTTAGCTATTCGATCTCGAGGTAGATCAACTCTGTAACCCCCCATATCATCAATACAACCAAGCAGGACGTAGGGTATTACCTCCATAGGAGGGCCCGAACCTGGGTAAATCTGTGTCCCCTTTGTCTCCTGTTACCATTGATTCTAGTCTCACAGTTTGGGACCCCTACCCGAGATCCGCCGGTTTTGACGCCGACATTGGTGCTTTCATCGAGAGTTCCTCTATGAGTCGGACAAAATCGATGTCCCGCCTTGTCATCAACGAAGAGGTCCGCAACATGGACACTTTCATCCTCGGACAGATCTTCGCCTTCGGCAGCGTAGTGCCGCATGCTGATCCCACTCGCTATCTAGGCCATGTTGAGAGCTTCGCCCCTCATCAAGAGGTCAGATTCGGAAACTTAGAGTTCTCTGTAGACTCTCGGGGTGACTTGTCGTTAACCGGGCTCACAGCTTCGCTTGTAGCACCCGAGGACTCACAGGCTTTAACCTCGAGCCCCTTCTTTGGACATGCCGATGGGGTCACCCATGGAGATGGGTTGAACTCTTATCCCGGTCCGGCCATTGAGCCAGATGACCGAACACGCATGTCCGGACGCCTTGGAAGTTAACTCCACAAGTTCTGAACAGGTGGATCCGATCGGGCCCTCAGCGGTTGACGAGGCCCTAGATCGGATCTCGTCGATGAAGATCACCAACGATCCAGCCCCGATCTATGTTTAGTTCGGTTACGGTGCGGGTCAGGACAAATTTTTCAACCCACCCACCACCCACTTGATAGCCACTGTCGAGGATTTAACCGACATGCTGGACTATGTCTCTGAGGAGGCAGAATACATGGATGAAGAAGACCGTGCTCCCACCCCCGTTAACACCGGGAGGTGGGCCACCACTTCCACATACAATGTCTACATGGTAGATACTCTTGCCACTAACGGTGACAATATGCCTAACAAAGATGGCAACGAGTCGGGTGATGCGCCGTCAAGGCGCCGGAAACTGCATAAGTGGTCCAAAGGCAAAAAGGAAAGGAAAGCGACTATCACAAACAGGGACAGTAATACCCCCGCTGACCATGGCAATCCTGATTTCCCCGAACACCCGTTAGATGGCCCGGAAGGGCCTGAGGACCAGGACAACCCCGATAACGTCAACGCTTCCAAATACTATAACTACCTTGCCCCCGTCGAGGAGGAAGATATACTGGAAGTCGATGACTTGTACATCCCTGATAACCTCAAAGATCAGGAAGAAATTAGGCAACGACTCATAGCAATGGCTCGCGGCTTGAAAGCTAAATAACGACAACTTAAAGCCGAACAGGATGACCTCAATGATCGATGGACGAAAGTCCTCTCAGCGGATGAAGTAGACGGCACCGGTTTGTTGAACCAGCCTAAAAGCTACCCACGGAGGAGGCTGTTGCCGGAATTCGATGATGAACTCACTGATACTCCGTCTTCGAACCGTACTCCATACGACAAGCCGGACCCCCCCTCGTGGTTGGGACAGGACGACTGACGACACCGGTTACATATCGGCAATGCCCCGAAGACTGGTAAGGAGCCATTAGAGCCTAATGACAGGTTCGACCTGCGAGATGACCTGGATCACAGAGCAGGCCATACAAGATCCATGGGATCCAAAGAGTACTCACCCGATAGACGGGGCGGGTACAAACCATGATTTGACTAAAACAATAGGGTCCGGGAGCGCAACCGGACCCACACAGACGTCGAATACATGCGTGACATAACACGGGTCAGAGGCGCCGCTCACCCACCGTGTTTTACAGATGAGGTAATGCGACATCAGTTCCCCGAGGGGTTTAAACCCGTGAATATAGAAAAGTATGATGGGACTACTGAACCAGCCGTATGGATTGAGGACTTCCTCCTCCATATCCACATGGCACGAGGAGACGATCTCCACGCCATCAAATATCTACCTCTTAAGCTTAAGGGGCTATCTCGGCACTAGTTAAACAGCCTCCTCGAAAACTCCATTGGATGCTGGGAAGACCTGGAAGATGTGTTCTGCTCTAACTTCCAAGGAACCTATGTCCTCCCGCCAGACTCTTTTGATCTCAACAATGTCGTCCAGAACCCCGGTGAGTCCTCTCGCAATTCTGGAATCGGTTTTTGACTAACAAGAACCAAATTGTCAACTGTCAGGATGCTGAGGCCATAGCCTCCTTCTGGCACAATATTCGGGATGAATGGCTGGCTCGCCAGCTAGGCCAGGATAAACCTCGGACCATGTCTGCCCTTACCTCCCTCATGACCCGCTTTTGCGCGGGCGAAGACAATTGGCTGGCAAGACGCAGCCACAATTTTGAAGATCATGTAGCCTCTGAAGCTCGAGATGGCAATGGAAAGCCAAAGCGCAATAAGAATAAGCGTCGACATAATAATAGCGATGCTGATGACACGGCTATAAATGCCGGATTCCGCAACTCCCGACCGGGGCAGCGGAAGAAGCCTCCTAAAGGCAATCGTGACAGACCCACCCAGTTGGAGAAGATCATGGAAAGGCCTTGCCAAATCCATGGGACTCCAGAGAAGACCGCCAACCACACGCACCGCAATTGCTGGGTCTTTAAACAGGTCGGCAAGATACCACCCGAGGACCAAGGCAAAAGCTCTCGCAGCGAGGACGAGGATGAGCGTTGGGGTCCAGTTGGTGGTGAACAGAAGAAATTTCCTCTGGAAGTCAAAATGATGAATATGATATACGCTACCCATATACCTAAGAAGTAGAGGAAGCACGCCCTTCGGGAGGTGTACGCTGTGGAACCATAGCCCTGAAGTACAGCCCATGGTCCGCATGCCTGGTCACCTTTGATCGGCGCGATCACCCGACCAGTATCTGTCACGGAGGTTCGGCGGCTCTCGTCCTAGACCCCATTATAGATGGGTATCACCTCACAAAAGTCCTAATGGATGGAGGAAGTGGCCTCAACCTGGAAGTTGTGTTTGGCTCGCCCGATAACTTTCACAACGAAGACTTGATCTTCGACATTGTGCCCTTCCGCAGCGGCTATCACGTGCTACTTGGTCGGATAGCGTTCGCTCGTTTCAACGCAGTCCCATACTACGCATACCTCAAGCTCAAGATGTCAGGCCCCAAGGGGGTAATTACTGTTAACGGCAATACAGAGTGCTCCCTTAGAACTGAGGAACATGCACTGGCCCTAGCAGCCGAATTCAGCTACAAAGAAGATCGGCAAGTTCCGACATCTACCATAAAGGCACACAAGGCTGGGAAGCGAGTTCGCTTCAGACCGAAAACTCAGATCCTTCCTCCTCCCTTCAATAGGGACTCGCCCCCCATCGCACAACCCTGAGACCAGCAAAGTACGTGCCAAGGAGGCATAACTTTGCACTTAAAATTCCATGGGTAGCGGTGGGGAAATAAAGCGGGGTGTTTGGCTGGCCTGAACCTCTAGCACCAACACGTCTTCGGACAAAATGCAGGTTCTCCTAAAGAACCTGCCTATGGCGTAAAGCTCACCTACAATTCGGTGGCCTCTCAAGACTTTGTTTGCAAGATCCGTTCGCCGAACACTAACACCCATCAAGGTGCATCTAAGAGCAGGAGTAAACTAGCAACGGGGCATATCAAGGACGTCAGGTTATAAACTGAAGACCCCTAGTACAACAACTCATGTATATTTTTATTTCTTTCACATACCTGTAAATAGTTGCTTTGGCAATCCGAGCAATAAGAGTTACTGAGAAAAATGTAAATTGCGTGGCACAAGTTTGCCTCATCTGTCCTTTTTTGGCGCATATTATTCCTCTCTCCCTCTTCTCGTGGACTTGTTTGGTATGATGCGAGATAACCAACTAATAGACCCGGGGCTCGAGTTGAAAAACAAATCGCCTTATGTACATTCTATCATGCGTTCAACGTCTTGGTGTTCGCTTTATATGCATTGGTTTTGAACTATGTCTTGGGTCAATAGTTGGGTTGCCCGGCTCCTGTGCTTGCCCCTTTACGTTCCACTTGTTCGTCTAAAAGGGCAAAGGGAGCACCCCTGTGATTGTGCTTCCCGATAGTCTAGTCCAGCACCTCAGGGGAGAAAGCCGAAAACGGACTGTCATAGTAGGCGAGATCCGGTCTGTGAACCTGAGTTGGAAGTATTATACTTCAATCCTCGTAAGTGGTTATTCCGTGTTATATGAGGAACTTGCCCTTTATGCAAATATTGTGATGCCGGCTTTGTCCACGGTTCGTCCAAACATCACAACACTTTGGTGGCTAATCGTACGCTTCCTGTAGTCCTTTTCGCACCCCTACGGCTAAGTGAAAGAAATAAAGCACTATAATATGATTGCCTAGTCTAACGCACTGTACCGCCTTCGGGTTCCGATAATTCAGCTAAGGGACATAGTGCATTGGCATAGACACCCCATGTAGTATCTACATGGGGGCTGAAGCCGACGACTCGCATCTTTCAGTATTAAACAGCCACATAGGAGTTATAAAGGAATGCAAAACCATACAAAAACATCATCAAAAGTTTGGACAAGTCTTCGGACGCGTTACAGTTTACTCAAATAAATGATCGCGCGAACACTGGGACGCTATCACCCGAGCACTCTTCGTCACCCCGTCAAAGTATAGCTCGGGGCGTCTATGCTCCTTCCCGGGAGGCGGTGGGGCAGTGGCTACCTTCATCGGATCTAGCCCCGACCAGTGCACCTTCGCTCTTGCAAGGGCCATCTGGACTCCCTCGATGCAGGAGGAGTGTTTGACGGTGTTGACTCGAGGCCAAGCGGAAATCAACCTTTGCACCAAGCCAAAGTAGTTGCCTGGCAGCAGCTCGCCGAGCCATAAGCGGATGCAGAGGTCCTTCATGGCCGGCTCCTCCATCTGGTGCAGCTCCATCAGCTGTTTCAGTAGCTCCACTAGAAAAGGAGGATGCTCGGGGGCTCCGAATTGTGCCCAGAACAGCCAAGCTTCATCTCCTTCTCCCCGCGAGGCGAACAACTGATTGGTGTCCGCCACACTCTTCTGGAGATCGGAAGATGCGCCTGAGGATTGCCACACCTGGGTAAGCAATGTGAATTTGCCAGCCCCGAATACACACTTTAGTGAGTACGGCTTACCATCTGCTATGTCCTTGGCTTGGCACACTTGCTCTTGGTAGAACCATCTGTCGATCCGCTCCTTCTGGAGTTCGGTTTTTAAAGTGGACATCTCGGTCGAGCTCGCCTTATTCTTCTGCTCTAAGGCCCCACATTTATCACTGGTGTCCTTAAGCTCCTGTTGGATCTCCGCCATGCGAGCCTCAGGCTTGCCACTGGTGGCCCGCATGGCAGAGAGGGAGACAGTCGTTTCTTTAGCAGTCGCCCTCTCGGTGGCCACTTCGTCCTTCGCACGTTGGAGCTCGGCCTTGAGCCTCTCCATCTCCTTTGCCGAGGCTGCGCGTACATCATACAATGTGAAAAAGTTGCATTAACAGTATTCGGACAATCAAGTTCAGACAAAGGCATTCAGATTCTTTTTTGACATACCTTGAGCCTCGTTGAATCTTTGGTTAAGGGCCTCAACTTCGTCTTCGGAGCGCTTAAGCTTCCAATTTAGCTCGTCCATCTTGGCACCATTTCTCGCTGCTGCCGATGACGAAGCCTGCATTACACACACAGTTGATATATTACATGGGTTTTCAATTCGAGAATTATAGTCAATCCGATCATATGTTAGACTTTATTAGGCATTATCCTAACATGCCGGACACTCAAAGTATATCTAGTCCGATATCCGACGGAGGAGTGACCCCTAGGTGAGTTTTTTCACTCACCTAGGGCTCGGGGGCTGCCATGTATATGAGAGAAATAAATAAAAACTTTGCAAATAAGAACATCGGGTGACTTACTTGAAAACCCGTAAGGAGACCTTTGAAGGCCTCCTTCAGTCCATTGCAACGGACTGGATGCTCTGCAATACTACACCCATAAGTGTGCGGTAATCCTCGGGGATGGAGGTGCTCGACAGAGCCTCCTCCATGACTGACCACCTATTGGTCCGTGGTGCCGATGATGATCGGATATCCCGATCACCTACCGGGGATTGGATCGTTGCCTCCAGAGGCACAATGCACTCCGAAGATGTTTTCAGAGGGGACTGTGCACTCGCTCGTCTGGCCTCCTCGGCGTCCGGGAGGGGTGTTGCCCCCGGTCTTCAGTGACCAAGGCGTCAGCCTCGGCCATGGTACGGTCTCCCGCCGCCAGTGTCCGGCTCCATAGGAGCGTGCTGGGATGATACCTCCACGGCGTCCCTCATGGCGCCCGGTGTGGTGGGATGCGAGGCATCCCCACTCTTCACCAGTTCGGCAGGCGGGGTCTCCCCGTCCGATATTACCTCGGTGGGGATGACGCGTGGGGGGCTGCAAAGCCAATAACCTGCATGTTAGCAAGCTCTAAATATATTCGTAATGAATGGGAGGGTCTTCGGATCCTAACCCTTTTCAGAGGGGGATTGACCCATAGGCTCCTTCCTGGAACCTCTTCGAGGTCTTTGGACGTGGTGTCTGAGTCCGAACTATCGTCGGTCAAAATCACCTGCGCCCGACGCACCCTCTTCTGGACATGAGGAGGGACCTGCTCCAGAGCGTTCGAAGACGCCATTATCTTCCTAGCATGGGGGCAATTAGCTCTCCCCTCGCCCTTGACCTCGGCCTCCTCCTCTTCCTCCTCTTCTTCCTCTTCCTCCTCTTCTTCCTCTTCCTCCTCCTGATTCGAGGAGGCAGGGGTATCCTCGGATGCGGCGTCACGCTGATCCCTGATGCGGATACCAGCCTGGCCAGGTTTCTTCTTCTTCTCTTTTTTCGTGGGAGCCTCATAAGGCTTTACCACGAGCATTTTTGCTAACAACCTGCTCCTCTCGTCTTCGGGCTGAGGAGCTGGACTGTTAATGTTGATGGCTTTTTTCATCCATCTCTGCAAAGGTAGATCGGAAGAGGGGTTATGAAATGTCCTTAGGTAATGGAGCCGACCAAGCTAGGATGTATCGTACTTCAAATTCGGGCTTGGCAGCGTGTAGACCCTTGTCCTCCGTCTCGGATGGCCAAATATTCTGTGATTTGAAGAGCGCCTTCCATAACTTCTCCCGCGTAGTGCCCAAGAGATTCCGGACTGTGGGCTTGGCGTTGAGCTCACGAGCCCGTAGGGGAGTGTCCCGGCACTGGCAGGGGATGATGCGTCTTCGGAGCATCACCTGGACCACATCGGTCAACTTGGTGCCCTCCTCGACCATGGAGAGGATGCACTTCTGCAGGTCGCTTGCCTCCTTGCCCGGTCCCTAGAAGAGGCCCTTTTCGAGCAATGAAGCCAGTCTAGTGGGGGGAACGGATCTGAATGCGGTAGAGGGATGCTCGCCTTCTTCTTGCGGTTCGGTGATGTAGAACCACTCCTTCTGCCACCCCTTGATGGTGTCAATAAGGGTGCCCGACGACCACCCGACGCGGGTGAGCTTGCTGATGATGGCCCCGCCACAATCTGCGTGCTTGCCGTCGACGCACTTGGGCTTGATGTTGAACACCTGAAGCCAGAGCCCGAAGTGTGGCTCGATGCGCGGGAAGGCCTCGCAAACGAGGATGAACGCCGAGATGTGCATGATGGAGTTTGGCGGGAGGTCGTGGAAGTCGAGGCCGTAGAAGAACATCAACCCTGTGACAAAGGGGTGGAGGGGAAAGCTCAACCCCCTAATGAAGTGGGGGATGAACACCACCCTTTCTCCTGGCTTGGGGGTGGGGATCACTTGTCCCTCCTCCGCTGCGCGGTGGGGGATGTTGGCGGGGACGTATCTGGCTTTCTTGAGGTCCTGGATGTCCTCGTCGGTCATTGTGGATGCCTCCCACTTGCCGTTGGAGCCGGAGCCCGCCATTGGTGAGCTTGGAAATGGAGGTGAAAGATTGGGATCTGGGCGTCGGAGGCTAAGAGGAATGGGAGGCAGCGGAAGCAGAGGGAGAGCATGAATAGCCGCAGGGGTTTTCTTTCCCTTTTATAAGGCTTATCATTTGAGCCCCCTCTGCCGCGCAGCGGATCGCTCCACTTCCCGAGACATGTGCACAGTTGCCATGCATGATTAAACATATCCCATGTGAAACAGAGCACGATCTGCGCGTTGATAGATCATGCTGATGGTACGGCCTCGAACCGCGCATCGAGTCCCTGTAACTGGCCTAGCGGTCGTGGTGGGCCGTGACCTTTCGTCGGAAAGGTCATCAGGGAATGATATCTTTTCTTCCCTGACGTTTGGCCTTCAAAGCCAACTTATTTCACAGTATTCGGACGCGTCGCTATTCGGAAGCTATTTGTCATTAGAGGCTGAACTCTGTTCGACGGAAAGAACTTACCTCGCAAGCCGAAGACTTTTTCGTGAAGCAATTGGAGCTGAAGACCCTTGGCGTTGGAGACAAGTTCGGGGGCTACTGAGGGAGTCCTGGATTAAGGGGTCCTCGGGAAGCCGGCCTATTCTTATGGGCCGGACTATATGGGCTACTTACCGAACACTGGAAGATTTGGAGGCCTAGTCTCCAAAATGGAAGCTTCGGGAAGCACGGCTTGTGCTCCACATTTGATGTAGCAAATAGGCATGCTTATCTCTTCGGCATGTAACCGACCATGTGTAAACCCTAGGCATCATCGGCATCTATGTAAGCCGGAGGGTTTTAAGGTATAGCGACAGAACAACTCATCTAGGGTTAGCTATTCGATTCTCGTAGTAGATCAACTCTGTAACCCCCCATATCATCAATACAACCAAGCAGGACGTAGGGTATTACCTCCATAGCAGGGCCTGAACCTGGGTAAATATGTGTCCCCTTCGTCTCCTGTTACCATTGATTCTAGTCTCACAGTTCGGGACCCACTACCCGAGATCTGCCAGTTTTGACACCGACACTGTCACTCAGCTAGACACGTCTTCATCACTCAGCCGCCCCGCGTGCCGTCACTCAATGGGACACGTCTTCATTACTCGGTCTCCCCGTGCGCCGTCACCTAGCCGGAGGCGTGTTCATCACTCGGCCGCCCCCGCGTGTTGCCACTCAACCGGAGGTGTCTTCATCACTCGTTCGCCCGCACGTCACCACTCAGTCATACGCGTCTTCATGACTCGGCCGCCCCGCGCGTTGTCACTCAGCCGTACGTGTCTTCATCTCTTGGCCGCCCCGCGCGTCGCCACTCAGCCAGATGCATCTTCATCACTCAGCTGCCCCGTGCGTCGCCACTCCATGTGGCACATCTTCATCACTCGGTCGCCCCGCGCGCCGTCACCTAGCCGGAGGCGTCTTCATCACTCAGCTGTCCCGCGCATCGCCACTCAGCCGGAGGCGTCTTCGTCACTCGGCCGCCCCGCGCAATGACAATTGATAATCCCCCTGTGCAAGGAATCATCATAGCAATTTCCAAATGTGGAAGTGATAAGTATGGAGTGTCAAACCCACAAGCACCTAATGGTAAGATCAATATTCTCTTAAGTCCTATCTGCCACTGATACGACTCTACGTACGCCGAATGTTTGCTTCCAACTAGAAACGAGAAATAAAACTATGTTGTGGGTATGAAGAGAATAGCTTTGCATGAAAACAGAGAACTAAAATATAAAAATAGGTGTTGTTATCATAATATTAAATATATTACAAATAGTGAGTGTGGAATAATGATGGGTCGGTGTGCGAAATTATCCTAGGCAATTGTTAACAAGATCAGAAATCATTATTGCAATTTTATATGAGGAAGAGGCATAAGCTAACAAACTTTCTCTACTTGGATCGTATGCACTTATGATTCAAACTCTAGCAAGCATCCGCAACTACTAAAGATCATTAACGTAAAAGCCAACCATAGCATTAAAGCATCAAGTCCCCTTTATCCCATACGCAACAACCCCCTTACTCGGGTTTATGCTTCTATCACTCAAGCAACCCACTATAAGCGAATCATAAACATATTGAAACACCCTACAGCGGGAATCCTTCATGTGTGCGTGGCACGGAAGGCACAATAGGACAACACCAAAATAAACATACAACTCAAACCAATCTAGATCATCAATCAACCCAAAGGAAAAAAGAAATCTATACAAAACATCATAGTATGGCAACACAACATTGGATCATAATATGTGGCACAAAACACCTTGTTCAAGTAGGGGATTACAGTGGGGTGCGGGAGAGTGGACCACTTAAAGGAGATGAGGATGGTGATGAAGAAGGTGATGTTGATGAAGACGATCACCGCAGCGATGGTTCCCCCGATGGCACTCCGGCGCCACCGAGAGAGAGGGGGAGAGGGTATCCCCTCTGAGTTTCCTCCTCCATGCCCTCTCCCTAGGTGGGTAGTGTTCTCCCTCTATTCCTTGGCCTCCATGGTGATGATAGTCCCTCCGGGATGATGAAGATGGCCTCCGATGATGGTGACCCCCTCTAGGAGGGTGCAAAAGAAGGCCAAGATTGGTTTTTCGTGCTCTGGAAGCTTGCGGCAGCAGAACTCCCGATCTAGGTTTCTTTTTAGAGGTTTCTGTATTTATAGGTATTTTCAGCGTCGGTCTCACGTAAAGGGGACGCTCGAGGAGTCCACAAGCCACAGGGGTGTGGCCTAGTGGGGTGGTCGCGCCCAGCAGGCTTGTGGCCTCCTCGTCCACTTCCTCGCCCAACTCTTTGCTCCAGTATTTTTATATTCTACAAAAATATTCTCCGTAAATTTTCAGCCCATTCCGAGAACTTCTATTTCTGCACAAAAACAACACCACTGTAGTTCTGCTGAAAACAGCGTCAGTCCGGGTTAGTTCTAATAAAATCATACCAAAATCATATAGAATTATTGTAAACATGGCATGAATACTTCATAAATTATAGATACGTTGGAGACGTATTAACATCCCCAAGCTTAATTCCTGCTCGTCCTCAAGTAGGTAAATGATAACAGAAATAATTTATGAAGTGTGAATGCTAGCAAGTGCACAAGTTTGATCAATGATAGTTCCAACACTTTTTATAGCATCATTAAATATCATAAACAGTATCTCATCTCATAAAGCTTCTCGTGATGAAGTAACAAGCTATTCACATGTTAAAGTATAGACCATATAGTTTCTTGAAAACTAACAAACTACGCTTTCAGTCACCAAACAATTGCAATTCATCTTATTTTTAGGAAGGGTCTATGTCAGATCTTTTATTTAGCAAATTCCACATACTCAACTATCATATAGTCTTCCATGATTGCTAACACTCAAAGCATATGGATAATGGCATCCGTCGAACACAGAGAAAGATAGGGGCTTAAAGTTTTGCCTCCCAACTTCTTTATCGTATAGATAATTGTCAACAATAATAATTCATGATCAAATATATTTTAATGGCCATATATGCCTATATCATTCCCCAACACATGACGCTTGCCAAGAGGAAAGGGAGAAATATCGGAAGTGGTGAAGATCACCATGACTTTTGCGTAAAGGTTAGTACTAGAAAGTAAAAGATAGACCCTTCGCAGAGGGGAGCAGAGGTTGGCATGCGCTTTGTGTTTTTGGATGTGCAAACTGGTAATGCAAAGGAACGTCATGTTGTATTGCCCTTTGTGATAGCAACCTTTATTATGCAGTATGTCGCTTTTATTTCTTTACCATCACAAGTTCCTACAACACTTATTTTCCCTTACAATAAAAGATCATACATATCTAGGAGCAATTTTTATTGCATTTTGCACCGATGACAACTTACTTGTGGGATCTCAATCAATCCATAGGCAGGTATAGTGGACTCTCATGGCAAAACTGGTTTAAGGGTGTTTGGATGCACAAGTAGTATTTCTACTTGGTGCGGAAGTTTTGGCTAATATGAGGTGGAAGCAAGCACCACATGTTGGAAGATCCATAACAATATAACTTCTACACAAATATACCAAAACATAACTCGTGACGTTGTCTCCCTTGTCCAACTTAAACTAATTTGCTCAAGTTTGAAAATAATTAATGGGGAACACAATCATAGAAGATGTCCAAGATAGTATATTTATATGTGAAATCTCTCTTCCTTCAATATTCTTTCATCAATTGTTCAGGTGACCAATGTGGTGTTGCTAACTTTCAATAAATTTTATCACCTATACTTCTTATATGTGAAGTCATTACTCCCCATGGTATAAGCATATAAAACATATATAATTTCATATTTAAGATATTCAATTCATTCAACCATTTACTCATAGGATATAAGTGAAGCACGAGAGTAACTGACAAAACTACTCCAAAACATATAAGTGAAGATCAATGAGTAGCCAACAATTAAATAACTATGTGAGGACTCTCTCATCTGATAATTTCAGATCCAATGATTTTATTTAAACAGAGAAAAAATAAAAATAGCACTCCAAGAATAGCACGCATCATGTGAACGAATAAAAATTTAGGCTCAACATAGGCTAACCAATAATTGTTGATGAAGAGAGGTGGGCCGCGTAGCATCCCCAAGCTTAGATACTTGAGACTTCTTGAAATATTTACTTTTGTGCCTTGGGTATCCCCAATCTTGACCTTTTGTATCTCGTTCAATCTGCTCATATCATGGTTTTACCTATTCTCGAAAATTTCATACACACAAAACTCGAAAAGAACTCGTGAGATAGGTTAGTACACATAAGAATAAATCAACACTTCGTGTACTGCCAAGACAAGTTGCACAATAATTTTCAAACATCATCTACTGTTTACTATCATTTCCCAAATTGATATCCACCAATGTAGGCTATGGAAACTAGAGGATAAGTAGATAACAAAACTATGAGGGCAATCTGTCCAAACAGAATAGTCTGTAGCAATTTATAACAAAAGTGTACTTCCGTAACTTAAAAATTTATGAAAAAATAGGATATGCTAAGGAATTTATATGAAAATACTGTGTAAAAATTTCAGAAACCTTCCACGTTCCAGTAAAAAATGAAAATTCAAACACTACAACAAAAGTTTCTGGGTTTTTTTACGCAACACACATCAAACATGTAATGCAAGCATCCTAAGGCAATTCTTGGAAAAATTTATTGAATTTTTTTATAAATAACACCTAACAGAAAATAAAAATATATAATGTTGATCCAAGCAAAGCACATATTATGTGACGAATAAAAATATAGCTCCAGGTGAGGTTACCGGTAATGTTGAAGACGAAAGAGGGGATGCCTTCCGGGGCATCCCCAAGATTAGTTGCTTGTATATTCCTTGGATATTACCTTGGGGGTGCCTTGGGAATCCCCAAGATTAGTTTCTTATCACTCCTTATTTTTCTCATATCGGTGTCTCACCCAAAACTTGAAAACTTCATTCACATAAAACTTAACGGAACTTCGTGAGAAGGGTTGGTGTAATAAAGATAAATCATTCGCTTAGGTACTGTCAAGACAAGATTAATGGTTGTTACCACATGATACCTACTGTATTATATAATTTCCATAATTTATACCACTAAATATAAGCTACAGAAACACTAAAATAAGCAAACTATGCATGCAAAACAGAATCTGTCGAAAACAAAACAGCATGTGAAGATATGTAGTATATCCATACTTACCTGTCTCTAAAAATTCTAAAAAATTAGGAAACTCTAGAAAATTTGTATATGAACCATGTGTCAAATTTTTTAGATCAAAGTCACGTTCCAGTGAATTTACAAAATTTCTGTACTAGGTACCAAAGTTTCTGTTTTTGCACAGAATCAAGTCAACTATCAACCACATCATGCCAAAGGCATTACTTGGACCTTTATTGAAACAAAAGATATAAAACATTATTATATAATAGATTAATCTTGTTTACACACTAAATATTGTAGGATTAAATATTGGGTTGTCTCTCAACAAGCGCTTTTTTTAATGCCTTTTTGGCTAGGCATGACATTTTAACGATATTCTTCCAAGCGAAATTCCGATGATAATTTTATTCATAATCTAAAATATATAAGTGAAGTTCATAGATAATTCTACAATGAATAAATATTAACCAATAACTAAGCTCAAAATATATAAGTGAAGCACATGAATCACTCTATAAAGCCATACTCAAAAGATTTAAGTGAAGCACAAAGAGCATTCTACAAAGCCATACACAAAAGATATAGGTCAAGCACAAAGATAATTATATAAATAAATGAAGGAATAAATCATACTAGAAGGGTGCATAAAAGGAAAATAAAAACACTAAAGACACATATCATGTGAACAAAACAAAAACCGAGGTATACCGATAATTGTTGAAGAATAAAGATGGGATGCCTTCCAGGGCATCCCCAAGCTTAGATGCTTGAGTTTCCTTGAAATATTTACTTGGGGTGCCTTGGCAATACCCAATATTTAACTCTTGTCTCTCCATATTCTTATTATATCGATACCTCCTTGATCTTCGAACACTTCATTCAAACAAAACTTAACAAAACCCTCGTGAGATCCGTTAGTATAATAAAGCAAAATACTACTTTAAGTACTGTTGTGAACTCATTCCAAATTCATATTAGCATTATATATACTGTATTACAACTTCACCATGGTTCATACCCCCCGATACTACCCATAGATTCATGAAAAGAAGAGAACAATACATAGAAAACAGAATCTGACAAAAACAGGACAGTGTGTAGAAATCTGGAAACTTCGTATACTTTTGTAACTCAAACAATTCTAAAAAAGTAGGAAAAATTAAAAAAATTGCATATCAGTACTGTGTAAAACTTCAGAAACTTTTTTCATTCCAGTAAAAACTGTAAATTCATGCACTACAGCCAAAGTTTTTGATTTTGCACTGCGCACACCAAACAAGCAATCTAATCATCCTAAAAGCAAATCTTGGCACATTATATTTATACTCAATGGATATATACAAGGGGATAATTAGTTTTCAGAAGCTTCCATGAAAAATTCTACATTGTTTCCATGAGCATGAACACAAGTGTTCAAGTTCGACCCTCACTACTCCAATGCAAACCTTCCAACCACTTCTCTTCTTGAAAAACTTCTTACGCAAAGAGGCAAGTAATTCTTTTTATATTTTTCATTATTTTTTTGTTTGTTTCACCCACAACTAAAGAAATTAAAAAGGGAAAACAAAATATACTTAGTGAAGAAATCAAACAAGCACACACGAGAATATCAACCCCACGCTATTGCTCCCCGGCAACGGCGCCAAAAAAGAGCTTGATAATCCTCAAGTTCAAGGAATCATCGTAGCAATTTCCAAAGGTGGAAGTGATAAGTATTGAGTGTCGAACCCACAAGGAGATAAAGGTAATATCAATATTCTCTCAAGTCCTATCTGTCACTGATACGACTCTACGTACGCCGAATGTTTGCTTCCATCTAGAAACGAGAAATAAAACTACGTTGTGGGCATGAAGAGAATAGCTTTGCATGAAAACAGAGAACTAAAATATAAAAATAGTTGTTGTTATCATAATATTAAAATATATTACAAATAGCGAGTGTGGAATAATGATGGGTCGGTGTGCGGAATTATCCTAGGCAATTGTTAACAAGATCGGAAATCATTATTGCAATTTTATATGAGGGAGAGGCATAAGCTAATATACTTTCTCTACTTGGATCATATGCACTTATGATTGGAACTCTAGCAAACATACGTAACTACTAAAGATCATTAAGGTAAAACCCAACCATAGCATGAAAGCATCAGGTCCCCTTTATCCCATACGCAACAACCCCCTTACTCGGGTTTATGCTTCTATCACTCAAGCAACCCACTATAAGTGAATCATGAATGTATTGCAACACCCTATAGCGGGAATCCTTCATGTGTGTGCGACACGAAAGGCGCAATAGGAAAGCACCAAAATAAACATACAAATCAAACCAATCTTGATCATCAATCAACCCAAAGGACAAAACAAATCTACTCAAAACATCATAGGATGACAACACATCATCGGGTCATAATATGTGGCATAAAGCACCATGTTCAAGTAGGGGATTACAGCGGGGTGCGAGAGAGTGGACCACTTAAAGGAGATGAGGATGGTGATGAATAACGTGATGTTGATGAAGACGATCACCGCAGGGTTCCCCCGATGGCACTCCGGTACCACAGAGAGAGAGGGGGAGAGGGTCTCCCCTTTGAGCTTCCTCCTCCATGGCCTCCCCCTAGGTGGGGAGAGGTTTTCCCTCTGGTCCTTGGCCTCCATGGTGATGATGGTCCCTCAGGGATGATGAAGATGGCCTCCAATGATGGTAACCCCCACTGGTAGGGCGCCGGAGAGGGTCAATATAGGTTTTTCATGGCTCTAGAAGCTTGCGGTAGCGGAACTCCCGATCTAGGTTTCTTTTCGGAGGTTTCTGTATTTATAGGAATTTTTGGCATCGATCTCACGTCAAGGGGGCCACGAGGGAGTCACAAGCCTGCTAGGCGCGGCCACCCCCCTGGTCGCGCCTGGCAGGCTTGTCGCCTCCTCATGGCTCTTCTGGACCAGCTCCAATGCTCTGGGCTAGAAGAGCCACGAGGAGGCGACAAGCCCGCCAAGCGCGGCTAGGGGGTGGACGTGCCTAGCAGGCTTGTGACTCCCTCGTGGCCCCCCTTGACGTGAGATCAACGCCAAAAATTCATATAAATCCAGAAACCACCGAAATGAAACCTAGATCGAGAGTTCCGCTGCCACACACCTCCAGAGCCACGAAAAACCAATCTTGGCCCTCTCTGGCACCCTGCCGGAGGGGGTCACCATCACCGGAGGCCGTCTTCATTGTCCCGGAGGGGCCATCAACACCATGGAGGCCAAGGTCTAGAGGGAGAACCTCTCCCCACAGATGGGGGAGGCCATGGAGGAGGAAGCACCAGGAGGAGAACCTCTCCCCCTCTCTCCCGATGGTGCCGGAGTGCCATCGGGGGAACCATCGCTGCGGTGATCGTCTTCATCAACATCACCTTCTTCATCACCATCCTCATCTCCTTTTAGCGGTCCACTCTCCCGCACCCCGCTGCAATCCCCTACTTGAACATGGTGCTTTATGCCACATATTATGATCCAATGATGTGTTGCCATCCTATGATGTTTTGAGAAGATTTCTTTTGTCCTTTGGGTTGATTGACGATCTAGATTGGTTTGAGTTGTATGTTTATTTTGGTGTTGTCCTATGGTGAGTTCCGTGTCATGCACACGTGAAGGATTCCCGCTGTAGGGTGTTGCAATACGTTGATGTTTCACTTATAGTGGGTTGCTTGAGTGACAGAAGCATAAACCCGAGTAAGGGGGTTGTTGCGTATGGGATAAAGGGGACTTGATGCTTTAATGCTATGGTTGGGTTTTACCTTAATGATCTTTCGTAGTTGCGGATGCTTGCTAGAGTTCCAACCATAAGTGCATATGATCCAAGTAGGGAAAGTATGTTAGCTTATGCCTCTCCCTCATATAAAATTGCAACGATGATTTCCGATCTTGTTAACAATTGCCTACGATAATTCCACACACCGACCCATCATTATTCCACACTCGCTATTTGTAATATATTGTAATATTATGTTAACAACACCTATTTTTATATTTTATTTCTCCAATATACATGCAAATCTATCCTCTTCATACCCACAACATAGTTTTATTTCTCGTTTCTAGATGGAAGCAAACGCTCGGTGTACGTAGAGTCATATCGATGGCAGATAGGACTTGAGAGAATGTTGATCTTACCTTTAGTTCCTTGTGGGTTCGAAACTCCATATTTATCAGTTACACCTTTGGAAATTGCTACGATGATTCCTTGCACTTGGAGGTTATCAAGCTCTTTTCTGGCGCCGTTGCCAGGGAGCAATATCGTGGGGTTGATATTCTCGTGTGTACTTGTTTGCTTTCTTCACTATAGATTTTGTTTTACCTTTTTGCTCTATTTAGTTGTGGGTGAAACAAACAAACAAATTTAAAAAATTAAAAATACAAAAAGATTTATTTGCCTCTTATACCTAAAAAGTTTTTCAACAAGAGAAGTGATTGGAAAGTTCTGCATTGGAGAAGTGACGGTCGACCTTGAACACTTGTGTTCATGCTCATGGAAACAATGTAGAATTTTTCATGAAAGCTTATAAAAAAATAACTATCCCCTTGTATATATCCATTGTATTATAAAAATAATGTGCTAAGACTTGCTTTTAGGATGATTAGATTGCTTGTTTGGTGTGTGCAGTGCAAAAACACAAACTTTGGCTATAGTGCGTGAATTTATGTTTTTTACTGGAATGTCAAAAGTTTCTAAAATTTTTACACAGTACTGCATTGAAAAGTTTTAAATCTTCCTAAAGGTTGAGAATTGTTTGAGTTACCAAAGTATACGAAGTGTCCAGATTACTACAGACTGTCCTGTTTTTGACAGATTCTACTTTCTATGCATTGTTCTCTTATTTTGATGAATATATGGGTTGTATCGGGGGGTATGAACCATGGTGAAGTTGGACTACAAAAGATATAATGCTAATATGAATTTTTAATGAGTTCAAAACAGTACTTAAAGTAGTATTTTACTTTATTATACTAACTGATCTCACGAGGGTTTTGTTAAGTTTTGTGTGAATGAAGTGTTCAAAGATCGAGGAGGTATAGATATAAGAAGAATACAGAGAGACAAGAGTTCAAGATTGGGGATGCCCAAGGCACCCCAAGTAAATATTTCAAGGAGACTCAAGCACCTAAGCTTGGGGATGCCCAGGAAGGCATCCCATCTTTATTCTTCAACAATTATCGGTATACCTTGGTTTTTGTTTTGTTCACATGATATGTGTCTTTAATGTTTATCTTTTCCTTTATGCTCCCTTCTAGTATGAAATAGTCCTTGATGGATTTTTAGAATTCTCTTTGTTCTTCACTTAAATATTTGGAGTATGAATTTGTAGAATGCTCTTTGTGCTTCACTTAAACCTTTTGAGTATGGCTTTATAGAATGCTCTTTGTGCTTCACGTAAACCTTTTGAGTATGGCTTTATAGAATGCTTCGTGTGCTTCACTTATATATTTTGAGCTTGGATATTGGTTAATATATATTAATTGTAGAATGCTCTGTGAATTTCACTTATATCTTTTAGAGTATGAATAATATGATCATCAGAATTTGGCTTGGAAGAGTATCATTAAAATGTCTTGCCTAGCTAAAAAGGCATTAAAGAAAAGCGCTTGTTGGGAGACAACCCAACACTTTTAGTTTCTGTTTTGATATGTTCACATGATTAATATACTGTAGTAATCATGTTTTGTGCCTTTTATTTCAATAAAGTGCCAAGTAAAGCCTTGGGGATAGTGTGGATATTTGCTTGTTTGATTGTGTGTAAAAAGAAAAAGTTTTGTGTCCAGTATATGAATTACCTAATTTTACTAGAGAGTCAAAAAATTCTGAAATTTTTACAAAAAAATTATATTAAAATTATTTTATCTTTTATAATTTTTCATAATTTTTAGAGTCAGGTAAGTATGGTGATCATTCAGATCTTTACAGACTGTTCTGTTTTTGACAGATTCTGTTTTGCATGCATAGTTTACTTGTTTCAAGTGTTCCTATAGCTTATATTGAGTAATATAAATTGTAGTAATGATGGAATACAGTAGTTATCATGTGGTAATAATTATGAATCTTGTCTTGACAGTACCTAAGTGAATGATCTATCTTTATTACACTAACCCTTCTCATAAAGTTACGTTAAGTTTTGTGTGATTGAAGTTTTCAAGTTTTGGGTGAGACACCGATATAAGGAGAATAAGGAGTGACAAGAATCTAAGCTTGGGGATGCCCAAGTGACCCCAAGGTAATATTCAACAAACACTCAAGCGTCTAAGCTTGGGGATGCCCCGGAAGGCATCCCCTCTTTTATCTTCAACACTATCGATATATCTTACTTGGAGCTATATTTTTATTCAACACATAATATGAGTTTTGCTTGGAGCGTCATTTTATTTTTTTGTTCTATGTTAGGTTTTTTTTATAATCTTGTCTTTCAATAAAAATTTCCAAGAATTGCCTTTAGGAGGCTTGAATTGCATGTTTGATGTGCGCTGTGTAAAAATAGAAACTTCTGTTGTAATGTTTGAATTTTCATATTTCACTGGAATGTGGAAAGTTTCTGAAATTTTTACACAATGTTTTCATATAAATTCCTTAGAATGTCCTAAATGTTCCGAAATTTTTGAGTTATAGAGGTACACTGTTATAATAAATTGCTACACACTGTTCTGTTTGGACAGATTGCTGTCATAGTTTTGTTATCTACTTATCCTATAGTTTCCATAGCCTATATTGGTAGATATAAATTGTGGAAATAATAGTATACAATACCTAATGTTTGAAAAATATTGTGCAACTTGTCTTTTCAGTACATGAAGTGTTGATTTGTTCTTATGTGTACTAACCTATCTCACGAGTTCTTTTTGAGTTTTGTGTGGATGAAGTTTTTGAGAATAGGTGAAACCAGGATATGAGAGGATTAAACAAGATACAAAAGCTCAATCTTGGGGATGCCCAAGGCACTCCAAGCAAATATTTCAAGAACTCTCAAGTGTCTAAGCTTGGGGATGCTACGCATCCCACCTCTCTTCATCAACAATTATCGGTTAGCCTATGTTGAGCCTAAATTTTTATTCGTTCACTTGATGCATGATATTCTTGGAGTGCCATTTTTATTTTGATTGTTGTTTCAGTAAATCATTGGATCTGGAATTTTGAATAAGAGAGAGTCCTCACATGTCTATTTAACTAATTGACTATGCATTGATCTTCACTTATATCTTTTTGGAGTAGTTTGTCATTCACTCTCGTGTTTCACTTATATCCTATGAGTAAATGGTTGAATGAATTGAATATCATAAATCTAAGATTAAAAATGCTTCATATACTTATCCCATGGGGAGTAATGACTTCACACATAATAAGTATAGGTGGTGAAATTTATTGAAAGCTAGCAAACACCACATTGGTCACTTGAACAAGCCATGAAAAAATATTGAAGAAAGAGAGACTTCACATATAAATATACTATCTTGGACATATTCTATGATTGTGAATACCCATTAATTATTTTTAAACTTGAGAAAATTAGTTGAAGTTGGAAAAGGAATACAATGTAATGAGTTATGCTTGGGTATATTTGTATAAAAGTTATATTGTTTTGGATCCTCCAACATGTGGTGCTTGCTTCCACCTCATACTAGACAAAACTTCCGCACCAATTAGAAATACTACTTGTGCATCCAAACACCCTTAAACCAGTTTTGCCATGAGAGTCCACTATACCTACCTATGGATTGAATAAGATCCTTCAAGTAAGTTGTCATCGGTACAAAAAGCAATAAAATTGCTCCTAAATATGTAAGATCATTTATTGTAAGGGAAAATACGCATTGTACGAACTTGTGATGGTAAAGAAATAAAAGCGACGGACTGCATAATAAAGGTTGCTATCACAAAGGGCAATACAACATGACGTTCCTTTGCATTAAGAGTTTGCACATCCAAAAACAAAAAGCGCATGACAAACTCTGCTTCCCTCTGCGAAGGTCCAATCTTTTACTTTCTAGTACTTACCTTTATAAGAGTCATGGTGATCTTCACCACTTCCTATATTTTGCGTTTTCTCTTGGAAAGCATCATGTGGTGGGGGAAGATCCAAGCATATATGGCCATCCAAGTATATTTGATCATGAATTATTATTCTTGACAATTATCTATATGATAAATAAGTTGGGAGGCAAAACTTTAAGCCCCTATCTTTCTCTGTGTTCAACGCATGCCATTTGCTCTAAAAATATGCTTTGAGAGTTAGCAATCATGGAAGACTATATGATAGTTGATTATGTGGAATTTGCTAGATCAAAGCTCTTAAATAGACCTTTCCTGAAAATAAGATGAATTGCAATTGTTTGGTGACTGAAAGCATAGTTTGTTAGTTTTCAAGAAACTTTATGGTCTATACTTTAACATGTGAATAGCTTGTTAGTTCATCATGAGAAGTTTTATGAGATGAGCTACTGTTTATGATATATATGATGCTAGAACAAGTGATTGGAATTATCATTGATCAAACTTGTACACTTGCTAGCATTCACACTTCACAAATTATTTCTTTTAACATTTACCTACTCGAGGATGAGCAGGAATTAAGCTTGGGGATGGTGATAAGTCTCCAACGTATCTATAATTTATGAAGTATTCATGCCATGTTTACAATAATTCTATATGATTTTGGTATGATTTTATTAGAACTAACACGGACTGACGCTGTTTTCAGCAGAACAATCATGGTGTCATTTTTTGTGCAGAAATAAAAGTTCTAGGAATGGTCTGAAAATTTAGTATGATTTTTTATTTACCAAAAGAGACCCCCAAAGCATTGGAGCTGGGCCATAAGAGCCATGAGGAGGCGACAAGCCTGCCAGGCGCGGCAAGGGGGTGGCCGCGCCTAGCAGGCTTGTGACTCCCTCGTGGCCCCCCTTGACGTGAGATTGACGCCAAAAATTCCTATAAATCCAGAAACCATCGAAAAGAAACCGAGATCGGGAGTTCTACCGCCGGACACCTCCAGAGCCACGAAAACCAATCTTGGCCTTCTCCGGCACCCTGCCGGAGGGGGTCACCATCACCGGAGGCCATCTTCATTGTCCCGGAGGGGCCATCAACACCATGGAGGCCAAGGACCAGAGGGAGAACCTCTCCCCACAGAGGGGGGAGGCCATGAAGGAGGAAGCACAAGGGGGAGAACCTCTCCCCCTCTCTCCCGGTGGTGCCGGAGTGCCACCGGGGGAACCATCGCCGTGGTGATCGTCTTCATCAACATCACCTTCTTCATCACCATCCTCATCTCCTTTTAGCGGTCCACTCTCCCGCACCCCGCTGTAATCCCCTATTTGAACATGGTGCTTTATGCCACATATTATGATCCAATGACGTGTTGCCATCCTATGATGTTTCGAGTAGATTTCTTTTGTCCTTTGGGTTGATTGATGATCTAGATTGGTTCGAGTTATACGTTTATTTTGGTGCTGTCCTATGGTGCCTTCCGTGTCGTGCACACGTGAAGGATTCCCGCTGTAGGGTGTTGCAATACGTTCATGTTTCGCTTATAGTGGGTTGCTTGAGTGACAGAAGCATAAACCCGAGTAAGGGGGTTGTTGCGTATGGGATAAAGGGGACTTGATGCTTTAATGCTATGGTTGGGTTTTACCTTAATGATCTTTAGTAGTTGCGGTGCTTGCTAGAGTTCCAACCATAAGTGAATGTGATCCAAGTAGATAAAGTATGTTAGCTTATGCCTCTCCCTCATATAAAATTGCAATGATGATTTCCGATCTTGTTAACAATTGCCTAGGATAATTCCGCACACCGAACCATCATTATTTCACACTCGCTATTTGTAATATATTGTAATATTATCTTAACATCACCTATTTTTATATTTTAGTTCTCTGGTATCATGCAAAGCTATCCTTTTCATACCCACAATGTAGGTTTATTTCTCGTTTCTAGATTGAAGCAAACGCTCGGTGTACGTAGAGTCGTATTGGTGGTAGGTAGGACTTGGGAGAATATTGATCTTACCTTTAGCTCCTTGTGGGTTCGACACTCCATACTTATCACTTCCACCTTTGGAAATTGCTACGATGATTCCTTGCACTTGGGTATTATCATCAAGTAAGTCACACATGACGTTCACTCGGAGGCCACGCCACCGAGTGTACCTCTCTTCTCGGTTCTCTATCTTCATGTAGGATCCTTCACTTACACAAGTTCAGTCGGATCCTTCACTCTTTAGACTCTTGCTGGTTCCAGACCAGCAAGCACCTGGCACACCCAGCGGGTGTCTATGGGTGTAATTTACACGTATCATTTCAACAAACACCAAATTACTTCAAGAATTTTTCATGTTAGCTTGTGTTGTTTTTCATACACAGGTTACCTGGACGCCTCTCTGCACCATTCTCGATGACATGCTTGCCTCGGTCACCCCGCGTGCCATCACTTGTTCGGACGCATCCTCGATGACATGCTGGACTCGGCCTCCCCGCGCACCGTCACTTGGTCGGACGCCTTCGCGACAAAATTCTTGACTCGGCTGCCCCGCGTGCCGTTATTTGATCGCCCCGTGCGTTGCCACTCAGTGAGATGTATCTACCTCATTCAGATGCCCCGTGCATTGCCACTGTGCTGGACGCGTTTACATTACTTGGACGTCTCGTGCGTGCCACTCAGCCAGACGTGTCTATGCTACCTCTTGAGAATGCATTGGTTTTCCCTTGAAGAGGAAAGGGTGATGCAACAAAGTAGATAAGTATTTTCCCTTAGTTTTTGAGAACCAAGGTATCAATCCAGTAGGAGGAACAAGCAAGTCACCTACGGATGCACCTACACAAATAATCAAACTCTTGCACCCAACGCTATAAAGGGGTTGTCAATCCCTTTGTGGTTATTTGCAAGGATTAGATCCGATAGAGATAGATGTAACGAGTGCAAAAAGTAAAAGGTAAATAAATTGCAGCAAGTATAGATCTGAAAATATATGATGGAAAATAGACCTGGGGGCCATAGGTTTCACTAGAGGCTTCTCTCTTGAAGGCAAAAATCATGGTGGGTAAACAAATTACTGTCAAGCAATTGATAGAAAAGCGAATAATCATGTAGTTATCCAAGGCAATGATCATGCATATAGGCATCACGTCCATCACAAGTAGACCGAAACGATTCTGCATCTACTACTATTACTCCACACATCGACCGACTCCTACCTGCATCTAGAGTATTAAGTTCATGAAGAACAGAGTAACACATTAAGAAAGATGACATGATATAGAGGGATAAACTCAAGAAATATGATGAAAACCCCATCTTGTTACCCTTGATGGCAACAATACAATATATGCCTTGCTACCCCTACTTTGTCACTGGGTGCGGACACCGCAAGATTAAACCCAAAACCAATCACTTCTCCCATTGCAAGAATTACCAATCTAGTTGGCCAAACCAAACCAATAACTCGAAGAGACTTGCAAGGATATGAAATCATTAATATAAGAAATTAGAGGAGATTCAAATAAGATTCATGGATAATCCGAACATAAATCACAATTCATCACATCTTGACAAACACACCACAAAAGAGGATTACATTGGATAAATCTCCATGAAGAACATGGTATTGAAGATCAAAGAGACAGAAGAAGACATCTAGCTACTAACTATGGACCCGTAGGTCTGTGGTGGACTACTCACGCATCATCGGAGGGGCAATGGAGTTGATGTAGATGCCCTCTATGATCAAAAACCCCTCCGGCATATTACCGGAAAAGGCTCCAAGATTGGATCTCTCGGGAACAAAGGCTTCCGGTGGCGGAAAAGTATTTGTGTTGCTATTTTTGATGTTGCGGGAATATTTGGGTATTATAGGCCAAATAATAGGGTTATGAGACCTGCCAGGAGGCGACAAGCCTGCTAGGTGCGGCCAGGGGGGCCCACGCCTAGCAGGCTTGTGGTGCCCTGGCACCTCCCCTGGCGTGCACTCCAAGCTTGGATGACTTGTTTGCTTTTGGAAAAATTCCTTCCGAAGGTTTTATTCCATTTGGACTCCATTTAATATTCCATATCTGCAAAACTCAAGAACAAGGAAAAAGCAGAAACTGGCACTTGGCTCTAGATTAGTAGGTTAGTCCCAAAAATAGTATAAAATAGCATATTAATGCATATAAAACATCCAAAACAGATAATATAATTGCATGCCATCATCAAAAATTATAGATACGTTGGAGACGTATCAGTCTACTTCACTCAGATGCGCCATGTATCGCCACTCCATGTGGCACGTCTTCGAGTTCAAAACTACTCCGAGTGAGGACATCATCCACACTTGGGGGCCTAGTTGCGACTCCGTATCGCCTAAGTCAAAAACCACTCCGAGTGAGGACATCATCCATACTTGGGGGCTTTGTTGCGACTCCGTATCGCCTAAGTTAAAAACCACTCTGAGTGAGGACATCATCCACACTCGGGCGCTTAGCTGTGAGTCCATATCGCTTAAGTCAAAAACCACTACGAGTGAGGACATCATCCATACTCGAGGGCTTAGCTGTGATTCTGTATCACCTAAGTTAAAAACCACTCTGAGTGAGGACATCGTCAACACTCGGACGCTTAGCTGTGATTCTGTGTCGCCTAAGTTAAAAACTACTCGGAGTGAGGACATCATCCACACTCGGACGCTTAGCTACGATTCAGTATCGCCTAAGTTAAAAACTGCTCCGAGTGAGGACATCATCCACACTCGGACGCTTAGCTGTGATTCCGTATCGCCTAAGTTAAAACCTACTATGAGTGAGGACATCATCCACGCTTGGAGGCTTAGCTACGACTCCGTATCACCTAAGTTAAAAACTACTCTGAGTGAGGACATTATCCATGCTCGGAGGCTTAGCTACGACTCCATATCGCCTAAGTTAAAAACTACTCTGAGTGAGGACATCATCCACACTCGGGGGCTTAGTTGCGACTCTGTATTGCCTAAGTTAAAAATTACTACGAGTGAGGACATCATCCACACACGGGGGCTTAGTTGCGACTCTGTATCGCCTACGTTAAAATTATTCCAAGCGAGGTCATTATCCACACTCGGTGACTTAGCATTGATCCAGAAATCATATAAGGCAGACTCAATAAGCATTCAACATGCCAACCACACGAAGATTTACCTGACTGGCCCAGTTCCATGTTATATTTATTTAACGTGCCCAACACACAAAGATCAGTCCGACTGATTCAGCTCCAGATTACAGAAATTTACTACTCCAAGGGCATGAGAGTTCACTTGTTCAGTTTTGTTCCACACTAGAAGACTTAAACCCTCTGCCTGACTCATTCAGTCCGGCAGAGGCTCGGGGACTACACCCAGTGGGTGCACTCAGTGTGCCCCCACTGGAATAGAAATCAAAAAAGAAACATTCTGCTCGGTCAGGACAGACAACAACATTCAAGTTCAAGAAACTCTATAGACTCCAACTGACTACCAGCAATCAGTCGGAGTCTCAGGGGCTATTGGTTGGGATACACATAATAGGTAGGCCCATGAAGGGTCGAAACATCACAATACCATGGGGTCCACGCATTAGATGGGTCCGGATAAGTACATATATACTGGTCACTCGGACCAGTACGTTCCGTCCACTCCGACCTCAGTCAACTACTCGGCCATATGTCTCACTCGGATATGCGCAGGCTAACAAGCTAGTTGAAGCATCATACTCATAGTAGAGGTTTCGTAGTGGGCTGACATCATGACACAAATGCTGCACATTGTAACATAAGAGGTGAGGGGTGGCAGACTCTATATAAGACACCCCCACCACATAGCTCAGGGCTCACTTTCTTCCTTGGCTCTCTCACCATTAGTCTCAGGACTTAGCTCGGGCATGGAGATCTGTTCTCCCTTCTCTCTCTCTCTCAATACACCATGTAACTCCGTGTTCATGACAGATAAGCAAAGCCTCTCTAGAGCACAAGACGTAGGGTTGTTATCTCCACCATGAGAGGCCCGAACTCGCTAAAACACTCGTGTCACCCGTTTGCATCTCGATAAATCATGCTCCGTTATCCTACCCCTCTCTAATGTCAGAACTGTTCCCATGACAATGAGCATTGTATTTGGTGGAGGGTCTAAAGGACATGTACTTGGCTTGGACAAGGTGGCTATCACCAATGACATGTCACTTACAAATGCCATGCTTGTCCAATCACTTAAATATCACTTACTTTTTGTTCGTCAATTGGCTTCTGGTGGTCATGATGCACTATTTTGACTAACGGATGTGAAAGTATTTAAGAGAGATACTCTTGAAGTTGCCTTTGTGGTGGAGTTGGATGGTAACCTTTACACGGTTGATTTCTCGAAAGAGAGCACATTTCATGCAACTTGCCTCATGGCCAAGGCCGACAAGGGATGGCTATGACATCATCGGCTATCACATGTCGGCATGAGAAATATTCAAGATATCTTAAAGGGTGAACACATCCTTGGACTAACCAATGTATCTTTTGAGACAGATCGTGTGTGTAGTGCATGCATAGCAAGGAAGCAACATCAATCAAAGCATCCCCCCAAGAACATAGTATCAACCTCAAGACCTTTGGAGCTCCTTCACGTGGATCTCTTTGGGCCTCCTGCATGGGACAATGTCAGTGTAGTAAAGCTTGGGTTTTTTAGTACCCCATACTTGTGCACATGCAGTTGTAGCCACACCAGCGGCGAGGCCTACCAGGGGATTGCTAGAAGCAAATACAAAGACATAGGTGTCGGGGCACGACACCTATGGGACCATGTGGATCCCTTTGTGGTTCAGCGGGGCGATGGTATGCACAAAGAGCAGATCGAACGAACGGTGCGAGAGGAGATTTTACCCAGGTTCGGGCCATTGAGAACCGTAAAACCCTACTCCTGCTTCAGTGTATTATGGGTGTTTCTAGGGTTCTGGCTACAGGAGCGCTACCAACAGCTGCTATGCGCGTGAGCCAGAAGGTGAAAGAAGCCAAAAGTCCTCTTCCGTAACGCCTTGGGCCTCCATTTATATGATTAAGGGGTCTTCACAGCGGCGTACAGTGTATGCATGAGGTGTACAGTGTTGTATTTTTATCATACCTAACAATTGACGGCGTAAGCAAATGCATTTAATGCTCCGTTAGGTGTCCCTAACCTTCTACGGGACAGGACAGGAGCCCGTCCCATCGGCACCGCTTAGTCTCTCCATCGCCGACGCATCGACACGTGTCCTGGTGGGTTGACACCTGGCCTTTGTGCTGGCAGGATGGCGAGGCCTTGCTGGATGCACTCCTTGCTGGGGGGCTCGTAGGCCACCCCCGGCAAGATCTTGCCATGGTTCCAGCCTTTGGCCTTTGATCTTGTGCTTGTGGACTTGAACGTTCCAGGTAGGGGGCGAAGGTTGTGTGAACCTGATCCAACGATCGGTGCGCCATTTCTTTCATCATCTTCATCGCCATGTCCCCCAAGAAGAAGGGTTTCACGGCAATTGACCCATCCACATCATGCGCGCCCATAGCCACTCACACGGGCGGCGGTGTGGATGCATGCGGAGGTCTCGAGCCTTCACGACGTTCTGGTGATCAAGGCAAAGCCGGTGGCGCCGTTCGCAGCGACAACGGCGATCCATGTGTCGCTGGATCTCAAGACAAAGTTGTGCGAACTACAAGCGACGCGATGAACTCCTGGGATGGAAGGGCGCCTTCCAAGACTCCAACGCCGACGCATACTGAAAGTGCGTTATATCGACTAGAGAGGGGTGAATAGGCGATTTTTACAAATTCATCAATTGAGGAATTTCAACTTTGAGGAATTCGAAATGTGATGAATAACTAGCAGCGGAATGAGTACTCAAGTGCATGAGGAACGTAGTAACAACATAGTCTTCATGATGAAATGAAACATGCACAAATAGAGAGTAGCGTGATACAGGATAAGCAGTGATGAACAAGGTAACTTGAAGAATTTGAGGTGAGGAATTTGTGAAAGTATTTAGTCAAATTCTTCAAACTGTAACAATCAATTTCATCAACAGGTATATGAGGAATAGAGGGGTTGAGGAAATAGAACCAGATAGCTCGATGAAGATAATGGTTTGATGACCCAGTTTCAACTGCTGTGATAGTCGTACGTCTGGTTTGGAGTGGCCTGGTATTTAAACCAGAGGACACACAGTCCCAGGACACACAGTCCTTACCATATTCTCCTTGAGCTAAGGTCACACAGTCCTCGCCCAACACTCATGGTAAGTCTTCAGGCTAGACTTCCAAAACCCTCACAAACTGGTCACCCGGCGATCCACAATTTACTGTTGGATGCTCTAGACCAAGGTCACTTCGTGGTCCCCAATTGACTGCAGGAGCACTAGACCATGACGCTTAACCGTCTGGAGGACGCACAGTCCTCAAAGGTAACAAGCGTCGGTTCCACACAGCAATTTCTTCAGTGATGCTCAATCACTTTGGGTTTTGTGGTTTGATTGTAGGTTTTTCCTCACTGGTGATTTTCTCTCAAAAGTCCTCAGAGGATGGGTTGCTCTCAAATGACAAGTGTCAGTTCTCTCTCGGAGCAGCCAACCCGCTAGTGGTTGTGGGGGGTGGCTATTTATAGCCAGGATGCAACCTGACATGATAAAACATAAATGCCCCCAATGATATGACCATTATGTGGATAAGAATGATTGGGGACAGCTGGTGCTAAGCACAGCAACGGTCGGAATTTCGAACTATGAAAGTCCTCAGCTTATCATGTTCCTCACTTGTAGGTAATTCGCACTGGCGAAATCCTAACTCCTCAATCAGATCAATTTCCTCAGAGACCAGAAGAACTTCGTCTCTGTCACTTCGTCTCTGACATGATAAATGCCCCCAATGAGATGACCGTTATGTGGATATTTGTGATTGGGGACAGCTGGCGCTAAGCACAACAACAGTCGGATTTGTGAACTATGAAAGTCCTCAGGCTTATGATGTTCCTCACTTGTAGGCAATCCTCAGTCAGATCAATTTCCTCAGAGACCAGAAGAACTTCGTCTCTGTCACTAAAGAACTTGTCTGAACCGTAAGAGATTTCCAAAGGCTTCACTCGAAGGATTGTATGGGTTGAGGATTTTGGAGTTGAGCATCAGTTGGAAATTTTCCTTAGTTTTACCTCGGCCCCTTTAACAGTACGATGTTTCCTGTGACTCAAATAAAGAAAATGAAACTACGAAAACAAAAGTCTTCACGCTTCATATTCATCATTCATATCTTCAAGGTCACACCAACTTCTTCATTTTCAAAGTCTTCATAAAGTCTTCACGAAAGTCTTCAGCAAAGTCTTCACTTGAAGACATACATTTTTGGGGGTCGATAATCTTCGAATATATCAAACTCCTCATCGGCTTATAGAACCTTTGTATACTCACAAACGCATTAGTACCTTAACCTGTAAGTCTTCAATACACCAAAATCACTAAGGGGCACTAGATGCACTAACAATCTCCCCCTTTTTGGTGATTGATGACAAATAAGTTAAGTTTTCAACGGGGATAAACATTATGAAGTGAAAGTACAGATTTTGAGGAATTTGATTGCAAGATATAGAAGAACTCCCCCTGAAGATGTGCATATTTGAGGAATTTGCTTTGGACTGCACATGCACATGGCAGGTTCAAACATGGAGAACTCCCCCTATATCTTGTAATTCATACACGCATTTGAATATATGATACGGAGAATTTGAAATGCATGAGGAAAATGTTGTCTGATGAAATTTAGCATGCATGCATTAAGGTATTTGAGGAAATAAACATGCAAGGAAATAGTTCAAAAGTGTTAGACCACCATCGGACTTAAGTTTCAGAAGAGCGAGAGTTGTAACTTAAACAAAAATAGCCCATTTTATAGAGACCCGCTTGAAGACTAACTCAAATTTTCTCCCCCTTTGTCATCGAAGACCAAAAGGGAACAAAAAGTGATGACTAACGCCCCTTTGAAGAATTTCATCGTGTTGGTGAGGAAGGAGCGCCAGCGTTGTCGGGGTCGGTTGTCGATGCAGGGCCTGCAGCAGTGTTGTCAATGTCTTCATCGTCATCACGCTCGCGAGATGAAGAATATGAACTGGCTACCATCAGAGGAACTTGAACTTTCTTGAATTTCTTCTGAGGTCGCCGAGCCTAGTCGGGATGTTCCTCAATATCCAGCTCATCCAGTTCTTCAGAAGGCATGATGTGAGACAGTACAGCCCAAGAGCATCTGAGGTTTTCATGAGCATAATAGTGATTCCTCTTGAGAGTGTTCTGCGTCACAGTCATATTCTGCACAATATACCCAAGTTGACGCTTTACCCACTTATGATTGTGATCGACCTTCTGATGAAGACTTATAAGAAGTTCGCGATCAGTCATCAATCAAGGGGCACACTCTTTCGAAGCGAAGGCCTTTGCATCAGAGTCTTGTGTAGCAGTGTCATCATTTGTGGAGAAGGAAGCGGCTTTGCGAAACTGTCCATCCAGGGGACGTGTTCCTTCATCAATAACAAACTTGCCTTTCCCTTCAACCGATGAAATTGTACTCTTGATGACTTCAATGGGTGTTAGGAAACTGAAATGATTCTGGAAATCAGATTTGTAGTGCACTGAGGACTTATCCCTGATGAATTTCATAATCCATGGTGCATATGGCTTCAGCTCAAATGGAGCGACAGCTGCACTGGCCAAAGTCCTCATGAAGAAATCATGCAAGTTAATGGGAATACCATGGATGACGTTGAAGAGCATATTCTTCATGATTCATTCAACTTCTTCTTCTTCAGAGTTATGGCCCTTCTGAGGACATAGTGTGTTTGTCAATATACGATAGATAGTCCTGGGCACATATAGCAGGTCCTTCACCAAGAAGATTGTTCGTTGAGGCTGACCATGCGGCAGTTTCTTCATCAACAAATTCATCAGTTGATTGGGTAGAGGAGGTTCATCAAACAACTTGCGGGCGTCATCTGAGGGAATTTGGACTGGGACACATTGAAGCAGTTCAGAAGCTTGATCGGTAAAGTGTGTTGTGCCAGCCATCCAGTCCAATTTCCATGAGTTGATGTCTGAGGAGTTCCCGCTGATATGCAACGTGGCATAGAATTGAATGATGATTTCCTCATTCCAATCGCAGATGTCGACACAGAATGGAAGAAGTCCAGCATCATAAAGAACTTGAAGCACGGGAGTGAATGATGGAAGACTTTCCATGTCAGCGTGAGGAATCTGATGGTGCTCGAAGACTTTCTTCTTCTCATACTGGACTAAAGCATAATAATTCAATTGAGTGGCAGTCCAGAATCTATTGCGACCAGCCCTTGTAGAGTCATAGGGATTTGGTCCAGAGAAGAATGAGTGTTCATTGCAGAAATTACTCTTGAGGAATTTCGGACGAACAGTGCCTTTGAAGGACAGTCTTGGCTTGGGTTCAAGATTTGTTCGTGTGCGCCCCTTGATCTCCGTTGGCATTGGAGGAACAGCAGACTGAGTGATTTGAAGAACTGGTTCCTCGGCAGTGGCCGGAGCATCATTTTCCTTAGCTGTTGGAGCAGGAATTTCTTCACTGTCTGGAAGGTACAGATGTTCAGAGTCTTTTGGGATTTCTTCAGTCTGTGCAGGTGACTGAGGAATCAACATCAGAGGAGTTGCCATTGGTGAATTGGGATGTGCAGATTCCCAATATTCATCATTGACGACTGGAGTAGTGTCACCAATGTCAACTTCTTCATCATTGTCTTCTATGCCAGCTTCCTCAGTAGTTACCAGAAGCTGAAGCGATGATACCTTGGGGGTTGATGCAGTGTCATCAATGACAATTTCCTCATCAAGATGCTCTGAGGAAGTAGCCGAATGATTTTCTTTTTCTTCAGTGATGACATACTCCTTCCCGAATGGCACAATAGCATAGGCTGGTGCTGAGAAAATTGGAGTTGCATCAATTGGAGTTGCTGAGGAACTTGCTGAAGTTTTCAACTTCTTCAACACAGGGGTATCAGAAGTTGATGCTTTTCTCTTGAGTGAATTTTCCTCAGCAGTAGCAGTTTCTTCAGGAACGACTGATGCAGCTGTCCTGGGTGGTTCGATTTCTTTAGGCACAGCAGATTCTTCAGCTAGCCTATCAGATTCTTCAGGTACAACAGAAGTACCTATTGGCATAGCAATTTCTTCAGGCACAACATTGGAGGTTGCCCTGGCATGTTCATCAGTGGTCTGAGTTTCCTCAGCAGCATTGGCAGTTGCTTCTGGTGTAGAAGCATTTCCTTCAGTAGTTTCATCAGGCTGAGCATTTTCATCAGCTGCCTGAGGAGTTTCATCTGCAGTTTGGGCAATTTCTTCAGACTGAGGCTTTTGTGGTTGCGATCGAGCTGCAACCCTGGTGTTGTGATCTTTTACAGCTGCTTGAGCAGCCCTGACAAGTCTGACCTTGGTGCCCTTCCATTCAGCATCATATTTCTGTTGATCCAAAGAGAGAGTGGGAATCTCGGACTGAACTGTGACGAGTTGATTTGGGGTCAAATTCATCACATTTTCGCGCAGAAACTTTTCTTTGCGAGTCTTGTTCCTCTTAGCTCTCAGAGCTTGCTCTCTCTTCCATTGTTCTTCAAAGATGAAGTGGGTGAGAACATGGTCCACTTCAGGAGGCAGATTTAGTGAAGAAAGTGGAGTGCTTGGGTCTTCATGCCATATATCGATGAATTTGAGGATCATCTTGGGATCCAGCATGAGAGGAACAAAGCTACCCTTTGCTCTAGCAGCCTTGTGCTGACTTTGTCTGATGATTTCTACCAATTCCTCATCATTAGCTTCATCATCATCATTATTATTATCCTCAGAACATGAGGGTATGGTCAGCACAGCCTTACTTGTGTGAGGACTTGGTCTTTGACCTCGTCCTGTAGTTTTCTTCAGCTTCGATGCAGAGGGGCTGGTTGAAGACTTTGCTGTGTTGGATGAGCTAGCAGTGATCTTTGGGACTATGGTGAAACCCTCAGTCCTTTTGCATGTTGCCAGATGCACTGGGGTTGAGGACTTTGTAGCTGTTACAGATGACTGAGCAGCAACAGTTCCAGGTGCTGAAGGTTTTCTAGGCTGAGACCTTTGACCTTGAGGAATTTGCACTGAGGATTTTGATGTTGAAGAACCATTCTTCAGAGAAGATTTCTTTACCATTTTCTTCGGAGCACTAGTAGAAGCTCCGGCAGAGGCAGCAGCAGCAGCAGAATCCTCGTTGAATTTCTTCATAGCCTCTTTGGCTTTCCTCGCCAACTTGGCTTGTTGCTTCTCCCACATGTCAGGAAAGTCCTTACCAGTTTTGAGGCTAGTAGGATCAGCAATTTGGTTTGGAGCAAGAGGAGGCCTGCTGCAAGGAGGTTTCATGGAGAATTTCATCATGTATTTTGGAGTTACATAACGATATTCTTTCCATTCCTTTGCCCATCTCCTCTCAATCTTTTGCAGACGGATCTTTCTCTGCTTGGTCATCTCTTTTCCATGTGTTTCTTCATCTGGTGTGCAATATTCATCATACACATCATTTGGAATCTCAAAGGCAGTGTGCACATCTGGCTTCTTACCTCCTTTCTGAGGTTTCTTTCCATCAGCCATTTTCTTCACTTGAGAATGTGAACTCTTGAGGATTTTGAAGAGGTACACAATTTTTCTTTAAGAAGCGCTGCAAATGAGTTAAGTTGATGAGAACCTAGTGATTCATCAGCGGACATGTTATACCTGTGAACAGAGTATAGGTGCGAGGAATTTGAAGAGGTCATATGCGTTCTCAGAAATTTTGAAGAAAATTAGGTGTGAGGAATTTGACCATGGATGTCTTGAGGAATTTTACTAAGTGTTCTTTGTCTGAGGTTCTTGAGTTGTACAAATTTTGAGGATTTGCACAATTTAGGGATCTTGAAGAAAATCATTACTTAGAGAAAATCATCAAGTATAAGGAGATGTAAGGTGCTTTTAAAATAAGGTTCATGAAGAACAAACACCTTTTGAGGAATATGAAGAGCATTCGAGGATCAAACAAGGACAGTAAAAGTAAATTTTATTTACCCTGGTGAAGAACACGATGAACTCAGAGATGAGATTGGGAAGTTCATGTGTTCAGATCTCCCACGCCCTAGCTTGGTAGAGGGAGACAGCTACAGCGGCGATGGGATGAGGATTTCCGCAGCCGGTGTGAGTACGGCGATGACGAGGTTGAGGCAGTGAAGCTCTTCCTCACCGGCGATGATGACTTTAGCGGCGGCGCTAGGTTGGAGCTCGGGAGAGGGATGAAATGCGGAGTAATCGAGCACAGTTGATGGGAAGGGGGCATTTATAGAGGAAGTGAAAACAGATCCGCCCAAAGATTTTGGACAGGATTTCCCCTAACCTTTGCTCTCCACACGACAGGTGTCACCCACGTACTTAGCGGTGGCGATAGTGGGGGGTCGTGGGTTATCTAGGCGCAGGAATAGGAACAGTTTGAGCGGGAACCGCCGAAAATTTTGGTAGAGAAGATTTCAAAGTTTTTGTTCGCAAATTCTTCAGCTGTCAAGGACACAGTGAAGACTTTGAATGAGTTTCAAAGTAGAACGCATATGAAGAATTTGTGAACAGACTTGGTTGAGTTTAGCATAGAGGGGAAAAGGGGTCCGATCACATTCACTTAGATGAAAATCAACTTGAAGAATTAGCAATAAGTGAATGTTGTTGAGGACATTAAAATCTCAAATATATATATATATATACATATATATATATGTGTGTGTGTGTGTATAGTCAATGAAGAACATGAGTTTCAAAGTTTGAAGAAATTGAAAAGTTAAGGAATTTGAAAAACTTGAGGAATTTGATAGTTTGAAGAATTTGCAAAAACAACAAAATGCTCAATTTTGAAGAATTTCAACTTTTGGTTGGTGGCGTAACCCACCGTATAAGAATGATGATTTCAGACACCGTCTACATTTGTCGTAGAGTTCTCAGAATCAAATTCTTTGTTAATTTCTTCACACTTAGAGAGTTATTCTTCATTGATTGAAGAAAAACGTTACTTCATGTGTTGCACATCTAAGTCATCAATTGTGCATAAGTGTTAGGATGTGTGTTCTTCATCAAAGAACATTCGAAGATTCGAAGATATTTATCTCACACCGCAACTTGCAAAATCTCTTTTCATCCAAGGGCTTTGTGAAGATATCGGCCAGTTGTTCTTCAGTGGGAATGTGGTTGATGGAGATGTCGCCCTTGAGTACAAGATCACGAAGAAAGTGATGACGAATCTGGATGTGCTTGGTCTTGGAATGTTGAACTGGGTTATAGGCAATCTTGATGGCACTCTCGTTGTCGCAGTAAAGAGGCACATTCTTCAGCTTGATGCCGTAGTCCTTAAGGGTTTGCTTCATCCATAGTAACTGAGCACAACACGAGCCAGCAGCAATGTACTCAGCTTCTACAGTAGAGAGTGAAATGCAGTTCTGCTTCTTCGAGGACCAATATACTAAGGATCATCCGAGGAAATGACATGTGCCTGAGGTTGACTTGCGATCCACACGATCTCCGGCATAGTCAGCATCAGAGTATCCGATGAGGTGAAGATTTGAGCCCTTGGGATACCACAATCCAAGTTTTGGTGTGTGAGCTAAGTATCGAAGAATATGTTTCACAGCCTTATGGTGTGATTCCTTCGGTGTTGCTTGGAATCGAGCACACATGCAAACACTTAGCATTATATCAGGCCTAGATGCACATAGGTACAATAAGGAGCCAATCATGGAGCGGTATACCTTCTGATCGAAATCTTTACCATTTTCATCAGTACAGAGGTGGCCTTTTGAAGGCATTGGAGTTTTGACGCCTTTGCAATCTTGCATGTCGAATTTCCTCGGAACATCTTTGAGGTATTTCTCTTGTGAGATGAAGATGCCATTGTCTTGTTGACGAATTTGAAGACCTAAGAAGAATTTCAACTGTCCCATCATAGACATTTGATATTCTTCACTCATCATATAGGCAAATTCATCACTGTAATGTTTGTCAGTACATCCAAAGATAATATCATCAACGTATATATTTGGCATATGAATAGTTCATTGTCATAGTATTTTGTGAAAAAAGTAGGGTCGAGTGAACCGGGTTTGAAGCCTTTCTTCATGAGGAATTCCTTTAGAGTGTTGTACCACGCCCGAGGGGCCTGCTTGAGGCCATAGAGGGCCTTGTTTAGTCTGAAGACTTTGTCAGGATGCTTGGGGTCTTCAAAACCTGGGGGTTGAGCAACATATACTTCTTCCTCAAGCTTACCATTGAGGAATACACTTTTCACATCCATGTGATATAAGATGATATTATGATGGTTAGCGTAAGCAAGTAATATGCGAATAGCTTCAAGTCTAGCAACAGGTGCAAACGTTTCATCAAAGTCAATTCCCTCAACCTGTGTGTAGCCTTGAGCTACAAGTCTAGCCTTATTCCTCACCACGAGGCTATTTTCATCTTGCTTGTTGCGGTAGATCCACTTGGTACCTATGATGTTATGCTTGTGAGGATCTGGCCGCTTGACAAGTTCCCACACATTGTTGAGTTTGAATTGATGCAATTCCTCTTGCATAGCTTGAATCCACTCAGGCTCCTTGAATGTTTCATCAACTTTGGTGGGCTCTATGATAGAGACAAAGGCAAAGTGCCCACAAAAGTTAGTTAGATGTGAAGCTTTTGAGCGTGTGAGAGGACCTGGTGCATTGGTGTCATCGATGATTTTGTCAATCTACACTTCATTTGCTACTCTTGGATGAGCAGGTTGACGAGGCTGAGGATTTTCATCAGCACCATTTTCTTCAGGTATATCAGCATGAGAGTCTTCATTTGTTGGAATGATTTCCTCAGTGGGTATGACATCTTCTGTTGCCTTCAGCTTGATGGATTCCTCAGGAGATTGTTCATCTAACACAAAAGGCATGTGCTCTCTTTGCGAGCCATTAGTTTCATCGAACCGCACATCTACAGTTTCAACAACCTTTTGATGGTAGGTGTTGAAGACTTTGTAGGTGTGCGAGTCCTTTCCGTAACCAAGCATAAAACCTTCATGTGCTTTCGGTGCAAACTTAGAACTGTGGTGAGGATCTCTGATCCAGCATTTTGCACCGAAGACTTTGAGATAACTCACATAGGGTTTCTTGCCTGTCATAAGCTCATATGAAGTCTTCTTGAAGAATTTGTGAAGATATACCCTGTTGATGATGTGGCATGCAGTATCAATTGCTTCAGGCCAGAAGCGGCGAGGAGTTTTGTATTCGTCAAGCATGGTGCGAGCCATCTCAACAAGAGTCCTATTCTTGCGCTCCATGATGCCATTCTACTGAGGAGTATAAGAGGCAGATAGCTCATGAGTAATACCAAGTTCATCAAGATATTCATCAAGATTAGTATTCTTGAACTCAGTCCCATTATCACTCCTGATATGCTTGATCTTGATGCTGAAGTTGATTGAGGCCCTTGAAGCAAATCGTCTGAAGACGTCCTGCACTTCATTTTTGTACAAAATAATATGCACCCATATGTAACGAGAGTAATCATCAACAATAACAAAGCCATACAAACTTGATGCATTTGTTAGTACGGAGTAATGAGTGGGGCCAAATAGATCCATGTGAAGCAATTCAAAGGGTCGAGTCGTGGTCATGATTGTCTTCGAGGGATGCTTGGATCTGGTCATCTTCCCAAATTCACATGCACCGCGGAGGTGGTCCTTGAGAAATTTGACACCCTTGATGCCAATGACGTGCTTTTTCTTCATGAGTGTGTGCAGGTTCCTCATACCAGCATGTCCAAGTCGTCGATGCCACTGTGACCCTTCTGAAGACTTTGCAAGTAAGCAAGTGGCAGGTTGAGGACCTATAGAGAAATCAACAATATACAAGTCTCCTCTCCTAAAGCCTTTGAAGACTTTGGAATTGTCAGATTCCATGATGACAACACAACGAAATTTTCCAAACATGAACACCATATCAAGATCACAAAGCATTGAGACAGACATAAGGTTGAACCCGAGGGATTCAACAAGCTCACCTTATCCATGGTTCGGTCCTTTGAGATAGATGTTGGGGAACATCGCATGGGAAACAAAAAAATTCCTACGCACACGCAAACCTATCCATGGTGATGAGCATCTACGAGAGGGAGAGTGGATCTACGTACCCTTGTAGATTGCTAAGCGGGAAGCGTTAAGAAACGCGGTTGGTGTAGTCAAACTTCTTCGCGATCCAAATCGCCGAGCGTCCCGCGATCCAATCACGAACCGTCCCGCGAACACATCATGATCCGTCCCACGAACTCATCACGATCCGTCTCACGATCTTGATCATGATTTGTCCCGCGAACTCATCACGATCCGTTTCGTGATCACATCACGAACCGTCTCGCGATCTCGATCACGGTCCTTCCGATCTAGCGCCGAACGGACGGCACCTCCGCGTTCAGCACACGTGCAGCTTGATGACGATCTCCACCGTCTTGATCCAGCGAGAGGAGGTGGAGAGGAGAGAGAGTTCACCGGCAGCGTGATGGTGCTCTGGTGATGGTGGTGGAGCAATTCCGGCAGGGCTTCGCCTAAGCGCTGCAAAAAACCGATCTAGAGGAGAAACTATGCACCGGTGGAACGGGTAGCACGTGGCCGGAAATTCTGTCCAAAAACCACCCAATCCACTAGTATATATAGGAGGAGAGGAGAGGAGAGGCATCCAAGGCCTTTGGGTCGGCCGAAATAGGAGGTGGGAAGCAATCCTACTTCACCTCCAATCCTAGTTGGAGTAGGATTGCCTCCTATTGGCTGATTTTCCACTTTTTGCTTTAGGACTTTCTCTCCTGCGCCATGGGCCTTTGTGGCTGTTTTCCCAGCCCACAAAGGGCTGGTTATTATTATCCCACAGCCCATGGACCTCTTGGGGTCGAAATACCCCTCCCGGAGGCCTCCCGGTACACTACCGGCACTCCCGGTACACTACCGATGAGCCCGAAACTTTTCCGGAAACCAAACTGGGACTTCCTATATATGAATCTTTACCTTCGGACCATTCCGGAGCTCCTCGTGACGTCCGGGATCTCATCCGGGACTCCGAAAAAACTTCGGTCACCACCATACATAACTCTACACTACCGAAACGTCACCTAACCTTAAGTGTGCAGACCCTGCGGGTTCGAGAACTATGTAGACATGACCGAGACACCTCTACGGTCAATAACCAATGGCGGGACCTGGATGTCCACATTGGTTCCTACATATTCTACGAAGATCTTTATCGGTCGAATCTCTATGTCAAGGATTCAGTTAATCCCGTATAACGTTCCCTTTGTTCTTCGGTATGTTACTTGCCCGAGATTCGATCGTCGGTATCTCTATACCTAGTTCTACCTCGTTACCGGCAAGTCTCTTTACTCGTTCCGTAATACAAGATCCCGCAACTAACAATTAGTCACATTGCTTGCAAGGCTTATTGTGATGTTGCATTACCGAGTGGGCCCCGAGATACCTCTCCGTCACACGGAGTAACAAATCCCAGTCTCGATCTATGCCAACTCAACAGACACCATCAGAGATACCTATAGAGAACCTTTATAGTCACCCAGTTACGTTGCGACATTTGATACACACAAGGCACTCCTCCGATATCTGTGAGTTGCATGATCTCATGGTCATAGGAACACATACTTGACATGCGGAAAACAGTAGCAATAAACTGACACGATCATATGCTACGTTTGCAGTTTGGGTCTTGTCCATCACATCATTATCCTAATGATGTGACCCCATTATCAAATGACATCTCATGTCCATGGCTAGGAAACCTTAACCATCTTTTGATCAACGAGCTAGTCTATTAGAGGCATACTAGGGACATGGTTTTGTCTATGTATCCACACATGCATCTAAGTCTCCGATCAATACAATTATAGCATGGATAATAAACGATTACCATGAATAAGGAAATATGATAATAACTAATTTATTATTGCCTCTAGGGCATATTTCCAACAATAGAAACCTTACCAAGTCCCAATACCTTGCTTTTTCCTTTATCTGCGTAGGTGATATGCTTCAGAGGAGATGGAGTGAGAGGCAAATTCATCAGTAGATTCTTGTCACCCGTCATGTGGTTTGTGCATCCACTATCGAGAACCCATTCAGTAGCTTTTAGAGCATCATCCTGCAGATGAATTAGTACAACTTACGAACTCATATGCTTCAGAGTGAAGAATATGATATCAATTTCATCAGACAGAATTTCATCACATAAGATAGTAAGCAAGTAAATTGAGGACGTGAGAAATGAAGAATTCATTTCATCATGGTTAGCTTGCATCCTTTCAAGCATTTTCTCAGGTCTCCAACAAATTCATCAGATGTTCATCTGGAGACCTGACCCTGCCAGTGTGATTTCTTCACCACCCACATCTGGAGGGGTGGCAAAGAATTCATCATTTTGCGAGTACCATATGAGAAGGGAGGCATAGAAGCAAGTGTGTTTCGTTTCATAGGGCGAGGGTTAGAGTATTCAAATGAATAAGCAGAGAAATTCTTCGAGGACTTATGAACATAATTTTTTGAAGAATAATGCACATATTCATAACTCTTAGGTTTTCCCTACGAAACAGAGGCATTAGCACGAGAATGATGATTTTGACCATTTGAGGAATTTGGTCCAAGTGAGAACTTTGGTCCGTATGAGGAATTTGATCTGGGGTTCCTATTCTTCATGAGTGGTGTCGTGAGGACATTCACTTGAAGATTTTGTAGGTAGCTCTTGGGAACCCAAATTTTCTTCATAGGAGAACCATTCCTACAGTTAGTTCCAACATATCTAGCAAATACTTCACTTTTCTGATTTTTGAAGAATTTGTAGTTCGAGTCAAGTGATTCATCAGAGGAATATGAAGTTTCACAAGTAAAGCCAGATAAAGTGGATGGATCTACAGGAGATCCTTTTGCAGCAACCCATGAGGTTTTGGGGTACTGCTCAGATGTCCAGTAGGATCCATCAGCATTGAGTTTCCACACAAAGGCAATACCCTCTTTCCTGGGGTTCCTGTTCAGTATCTGCTTTTTGAGGACATCGCAAAGGGTTTGATGCCCTTTGAGACTTTTGTACATGCCTGTCACATACAATTCCTTCAACCCTGCATTGTCATCAGTGATACTAGTGGTATCCTCAGATGAGGAATTTAAGACCATAGGAATAGTTGAAGAAATTGCAGCAATAGAAGCATTTGAACATTCAGGTGAAGAATTAGCAGTTTCACGTTTGATGCATTTCAAACAAGGTGGAATGAAATCTTCCTGAGCGATACTGATCTGTTGAGCCAGTAAGGAATCATTTTCCCTTTGGAGATCCTCATGTGACACCCTCAGTTTCTCAAGATCTTGCTTTCCTTGAAGAAATTCATAAGAAAGCTTCTCATGATCAGCTAAGAGGTCGTTATGATGACTCTGAAGGTTATCATACTTTGTCTGAAGACTTTTTAGATCAACAGATAGAGTTTGAGTCTGGTACACTTCATGGTTTAATAGATCATCGCTTTTGTCTAGCATTTTATGAAGCTTTTCAAGTGCACTTTGTTGCGTAGTGGCAATTTTAACAAGTTTAGCATAGCTAGGTTTCACATATTCATCAGATTCACCTTCACTTGATTCAGATGAGGAATGATGTTTGTGTACCTTTGAGCCTTTTGCCAGGAAGCAATAAGTGGGAGCATGATCATCGTTGCTGACGTCAGAGTCGTTGGAGTAGTCAAATTCTTCATTGTTAAAGATGGACTTGTTGACGAAAGCAGTAGTGAGAGCAAGACTAGCGACACCAGATTCTGATTCCTCCTTAGATTCTTCCTCTTCTTCATATTCTTCAGATTCTACCTTAGAATCCATTTCCTTGCCGATGAATGCTTGAGCCTTTCTGGAACCATTCTTCTTGTGCTTTGAGGACTTTGAAGATGAGGACTTTGCAAATGAGGACTTTGAATATTTCTTCTTTTTCTTCGAGTCATCAGAACTATCATCCTTGTATTTCTTCTTCTTCTTTGAGTCTTTTTCCCAGAGAGGACAGTCAAAGATAAAGTGACCAGGCTTCTTGCAATGATGACAGGTTCTTTTCTTGTAATCTTCTGAGGAATCTGATTTCCTCAAGCCACTTTTTGATGACTTTCTAAATCCACCTCTTCTTGAGAACTTCTGGAATTTCCTCACAAGCATTGCTAGTTCCTGACTTAGTTCTTCAGGATCACCAAGGCTGTTGTTCGAATCTTCTTCTTCAGATGAGGAAATTGCTTTTGCCTTCAAAGCACGAGATCTTCCATAGCTTGGCCCGTAGAGGTATCTCTTTTTAGCTTGTTGGAATTCATGAGTATTGAGTCTCTCAAGAATATCAGCAGGATCAAGAGCTTTATAATCTCCACGTTCTTGAATCATCAAAACCAGAGTATCAAATGAGGAATCGAGAGATCATAGCAGTTTCTTCACCACTTCATGGTCAGTGATATCAGTGGCACCCGGTGCTTGAAGTTCATTTGATATATCAGTGAGGCGATCAAATGTTTGCTGAACATTTTCATTGTCAAGTCTCTTGAAGTGGTTGAAGAGATTGCGAAGAACATCAACACGAGAGTCACGTTGAGTGGAAACACCTTCGTTGACTTTGGACAGCCTATCCCAGATAAGCTTAGCAGACTCCAAAGCACTCACTCTGCCATACTGACCTTTGCTCACATGGCCACAGGTGATATTATTCGCTTGAGAATCGAGTTGCTTGAATCTCTTCACATCAGCAGTAGTAACAGTGGGAGTGACAGAGGGCACACCATTTTGCACAACATACCAGAGATCGTTGTCAATAGCTTCAAGGTGCATACGCATCTTGTTCTTCCAGTAGGGGTAGTCTATCCCATTGAAGGTAGGACACCCCGCGGAAACCCTGATCATACCTGCAGTCGACATAACTAGACTCCAGGTGGTTAAACCAAAATCACACAGAGCAAGGGAGTACCTGCTCTGATACCAATTGAAAGTGCATTATATCGACTAGAGGGGGGGTGAATAGGCGATTTTTACAAATTCATCACTTGAGGAATTTCAACTTTGAGGAATTTGAAAAGTGATGAATAACTAGCAGCGGAATGAGTACTCAAGTGCATGAGGAACATAGTAACAGCATAGTCTTCATGATGAAATGAAACATGCACAAATAGAGAGTAGCGTGATACAGGATAAGCAGTGATGAACAAGGTAACTTGAAGAATTTGAGGTGAGGAATTTGTGAAAGTCTTCAGTCAAATTCTTCAAACTATAACAATCAATTTCATCAACAAGTATATGAGGAATAGAGGGGTTGAGGAAATAGAACCAGATAGCTCGATGAAGACAATGGTTTGATGACCCAGTTCCAACTGTTGTGACAGTCGTACGTCTGGTTTGGAGTGGCCTGGTATTTAAACCATAGGACACACAATCCCAAGACACATAGTCCTTACCGTATTCTCCTTGAGCTAAGGTCACACAGTCCTCGCCCAACACTCGTGGTAAGTCTTCAGGGTAGACTTCCAAAACCCTCACAAACTGGTCACCCGCCGATCCACAATTTACTGTTGGATGCTCTAGACCAAGGTCACTTCATGGTCCACAATTGACTGTAGGAGCACTAGACCATGACGCCTAACCATCTGGAGGATGCACAGTCCTCAAAGGTAACAAGCATCGGTTCCACACAGCATTTTCTTCAGTGATGCTCAATCACTTTGGGTTTTGTGGTTTGATTGTAGGTTTTTCCTCACTGGTGATTTTCTCTCAAAAGTCCTTGGAGGATGGGTTGCTCTCAAATGACAAGTGTCAGTTCTCTCTCGGAGCAGCCAACCCGCTAGTGGTTGTGGGGGGTGGCTATTTATAGCCAGGATGCAACCTGACATGATAAGACATAAATGCCCCCAATGATATGACCGTTATGTGGATAAGAATGACTGGGGACAGCTGGTGCTAAGCACGACAACGGTTGGAATTTCGAACTATGAAAGTCCTCAACTTATCATGTTCCTCACTTGTAGGTAATTCGCACTGGCGAAATCCTAACTCCTCAGTCAGATCAATTTCCTCAGAGACCAGAACAACTTCGTCTCTATCACTGAAGAACTTGTTTGAACCGTAAGAGATTTCCAAAGGCTTCACTCGAAGGATTGTATGGGTTGAGGATTTTGGAGTTGAGCATCAGTTGGAAATTTTCCGTAGTTTTACCTCGGCCCCCTTTAACAGTACGGTGTTTACTATGACTCAAATAAAGAAAACGAAACCACGAAAACAAAAGTCTTCACGCTTCATATTCCTCATTCATATCTTCAAGGTCACACCAACTTCTTCGTTTTCAATGTCTTCACAAAGTCTTCACCAAAGTCTTCAGAAATTCTTCGGCAATGTCTTCACATGAAGACATACATTTTTAGGGGTCGATAATCTCCGAATATATCAAACTCCTCATCGGCTTATAGAACCTGTTTATACTCACAAATGCATTAGTACCTTAACCTATAAGTCTTTAATACACCAAAATCATTAAGGGGCACTAGATGCACTAAGACATACGCCGCGGCCTTCTTAGGTCACACGCGATGAGCAGCGCCAAGACATAGGTGGTTCCAGGCACCCCCATGGAAAGGCTCACGCCCATCACTCGAGATGCGTGGGACCAACATGCGCACCAAAATGCTGGAGAAGACGGCGCGCGGTCACGGGACCGTGGTGGAGCTCCTTCTAACACGGCTAGGAGTCAGAGCACCTCGCAATCATCGCACCTCCCGCTGCCAACTTCATCAGTAGAAGCATTGGCGAGAGCAAAGCTACTCCTAAACTTCCCTCCTGCGGCGGAGAAGCTTGATGAGTGGAGAGATACTATCCAGAGCCTCGTCAGCTTCACTGATAGGATGGACTGCAGCGGGCGAAGCCTTCGTAGCAACGGTCCATCGAGTCAGCGCGCACCAATGGCGACAAGGCCGGAGGTGGAATGACCACGGTGCACTCTCCTCCGTGGCGAATATGGCGATCGCCGACTCGACCGGTCGGCGCTAGAGGTGACAACTCCACGACGTCGTCTGATCTGCGAACTCGTCGCGATCAACGTCATGTTCTTTGGGAGCAAACCAAAGAGGACGCTCGAACCAACATCGAGCAACGACGGGAACGCCCCATCAATCTGATAAGCATGCGGGGCCCACTTTAGACAAGCCTGTGTTGGGGTATCTTGTCGACCTGCCTTATGAGGTGGGTTGTCCAGCGTTTAGCCGTGAGCTGCGGCGAGTCCAGTGGCCCAATTTCCGGACGTTCAAACTAGAGGCCCGGAGAAATACGACGGCAAGACCCACCCGTTGGAGTTCTTGAGCATCTACACCATTGTGGAGCAGGCTGCCGGAGCTCACGACGACAAGATACTCGCCAACTACTTCCCATTGGTGCTCAAGCCAAACGTCAGGTCGTGGTTGATGCATTTGCCGGAGAATTCCATTTCTTCCTGGGCACACCTATGGCATGAGTTTGTTGGTGCCTTTACTGTAGGCCACCAAGCTCCTGGACAAGCAAGTGATTTGCATCTCATCCCAAGAAGACCGGCAAGACCTCTGGTGCACATTCCGGCAAGCGCACCTCTTCGGAGTGTTGCACTCCCATTGACGATGTGCCAGAGAGCTCCACCAGCAAGAACAAGAAATCCAAGGCAGCTCCACCAGAAACCAAGAAGGTGCCCATCAAGGAGGATGGTATGGGGGGAACTTTCACCATAAGTTCCACCCTCGATGACAAATAGGAAAGCGTGCTCATTGCCTTCCTGCGGGCGAACGTCGATGTGTTTGCATGGCAACCATCTAATGTCCCCGGTGTTCCCAGGGAGGTAATTGAGCACCACCTTGATGTCTATCCTCATGTGTGCCCCGTCAAGTAGAAGGTTAGCAACCAAGCCTTGGAGCGGCAAGAATTTATTGCCGAGGAAATCAGGAAATTGGAAGCGGTAGGCTTGGTCAGAGGAGTGCTCCATCCAACATGGTTGGCCAATACAGTTGTGGCGTGCAAGGCGAATGGAAAATGGAGGCTGTGCATTGATTATACAGATCTCAATAAAGCCTGTCCAAAAGATCCTTTCCCCTTGCCGCGCATCGACCAGATTGTGGATTCCACTACAGGCTGTGATCTGCTGTCATTCTTCGACGCTTATTCGGGATATCACCAGATATTCATGTCCAAGGAGGACGAAGAGAAGACCACATTTATCACCCCATGTGGTATGTATTGCTTTGTATGTATGCCTTTTGGGTTGAAAAGTGTTGGTTCGACATTTGCATGACCAGTCCAGATTGGTTTCGAGCCTCAGCTGCACAGAAACATGGAAGCATACATGGACGACATAGTGGTTAAAACCAAGGACAAAGCAACGCTCATACAAGATCTAGAAGAGACGTTTGCAAATCTATGCAATATCAACTTGATACTCAATCCTGAGAAATGTGTGTTTGGTGTTCCGTCTGGCAAGCTTCTAGGGTTGTTTGTGTCTCGGCGTGGGATCGAGGCGAACCCCGACAAGATCAAAGTGATTGAGCAGATTGAAGCACCAAAACGCATCAAGGATGTGCTTCATCTTCCCGGCTGCGTTGCGGCTCTGAGTAGATTCATCTCAAAGTTTGCTGAGCGCGCCCTACCCTTTTTCAAAATCTTGAAGAAGGTAGATCCAATGGAGTGGACTCTGTAAGCAGAGGCAGCGCTGTAGGATTTGAAGAGATACCTCTCCTCTCCGCCAATACTAGTCGCGCCTAGACCACAAGAGTCGTTGTTGCTATACATGGCGGTAATGAATCAAGTGGCCAGTGTTGCATTAGTGGCGCAAAGTCAACGAAGAAGTAGCGACAGAAGCAGGACCGCCATGCGACAAACCGAGGCCACCCCCGACAGGATCTGGTGCCGACAAATCAGGGTCTGTGCAGATGAACGAAGTAACACAAAAGAAGACGACGGTGCAGCGCCCAGTGTATTTTTTCAACTCCCTTTTGCAAGGTGCCAGGTCAAGATACTCTGGCATGCAAAAGTTACTTTTTGGCCTCCTCATGGCCTCAAGGAAACTGCACCATTATTTCCAAGCACATGAAATTACTGTCGTCACTCGCTTTCCGCTACAATGGATTTTGCGAAACCCAGACGCAACCGGTAGGATTGTGGAGTGGGCTTGGAATTGTCAAGCTTTGGCCTCAAGTTTGAAAGAACTTCGACCATCCAGAGTAGAGCCTTGGCAGAATTCATTGCAGAATGGACTCCAACGCCAGACGAAGAGATAAAAAAAAATGACCCTCCCCGGCAAGGAAACAAGCCAAGAATGGGTTATGTGTTTTGATGGAGCTTTCTCCCTGCAGGGAGCCGGCGCTGGCGTGTTGCTTCTCGCACCCACTGGAGAGCACCTCGAATATGTAATTCAGATGCACTTTCCCCGGGAGAGGTCGACAAACAACACCGTAGAATATGAAGGGTTGCTTGCCGGTCTCAGGATTGCGGAAGACCTTGGGATCAAGAAGCTTGTTGTCAGAGGAGATTCATAGCTTGTCGTCAAACAAGTCAACAAGGATTATCAAAGCCCGTTGATGGAAGCTTACGTAGATGAAGTTAGGAAGTTGGAGGAGTGCTTTGACGGTCTGCAAACAGAGCATGTTCCTCGTGCAGAGAATAGTGTTGCTGACGAACTGTCGAAGCGTGCTGCCCTCAAGTTACCTGTGTAACCAGGGACTTCTGTGCTCCAACTGACTCAGCCATCCATATCGCTGTCGGCAAAGCAGAACAAGAGAAGGAAGTTGAATTCCGGCCAATACTTCCGAGCAGAGCTCTCGGAAGCTTCCGGCAAGGGAGTTGCCGGGATCGACACCAAGCTTTTCGGGGGACAGCAGGCTCCGACAGGGCCGCTAGCCCTTGTCGTAGAGACAAATGCCCCTGTGGCAGAAGATATACCTTTAGTCCTTGCCATCGAGCCTCGGGCTCTAGCATGGGCACAACACATAGTTCAGTTCCTTCAAACAGGAGAACTCCCTGAGGAACAGGAAGAAGCGGAGAAATTAGCCCGTCAGTCTAGTATGTACCAGTTTGTGGACGACATCCTATACAGAAAGAGACCGAACAGTGTGAAATTGAAGTGCATTCCTCGAGAGGATGGATTGGAGCTGTTGGCAGAGATACATGGAGGCATATGTGGCTCCCACATAGGATCAAGAGCTCTTGCCGGGATGGCCTTCCGGCAAGGTTTCTTTTGTCCTACTGCTCTCTGGGATGCAACTGCACTAGTAACCAAGTGTGAAGCATGCCAGTTCCATTCGAAGAAACTACATCAACCAGCTCAAGCTCTTCAGAAAATCCCTCTTTCCTGGCCATTTTTAGTCTGGGGCTCGACATCTTGGGCCCCTTTCCCCGTGCTACCGGGGGCTTTGAGTACTTGTACGTCGCAATCGACAAGTTCACAAAGTGGCCGGAAGTGGAAGCAGTGAGAAAGGTGACGGCACAATCAGCCGTCAAGTTCTTCAAAGGACTAGTTTGCCGTTTTGGTGTACCAAACAGGGTCATCACCGACAACAGCACATAGTTCACAAGCCGCACCTTCATGCAATGTGTGCAAGACCTTGGTGGCAAAGATCTGTTTTGCTTCTGTTGCTCATCCAAGGAGCAACGACCAAGCTGAAAAGGCAAATGCTGAAGTGCTACGAGGGCTTAAGATAAGAACTTTCGACAGGTTGCGCAAGTGCGGAAGACGTTGGATTGATGAGCTACCGGCGGTTCTTTGGTCGATCAGAATGATGCCAAATTGAGCCACTGGCCGGACACCCTTCTCCTTGGTATACAGGGCGGAGGCAGTTCTCCCCATGGAAATCATAGACGGGTCACCTCGAGTGCTCGCTTGTGATGAGCTTGAGCAAGAGCAGTTGCGCAAAGATGACGCAACGCTCCTTGAGGAAGATCATCTTCGGGCTGTTGTGCAAGTTGCACGCTACCAGCAAGCTTTGCGCTGCTACATTAGCCGCAAAGTTCATGCCCGGAGTCATGAGGAAGGTGACCTTGTTCTTCGGCGTGTTCAGTCAGCCAAGAATTCAAACAAGTTGACGCCAAAGTGGGAAGGCCCTTATTGGGTAGTACGAGTCACCAGGCCTGGCGCAGTCCGCCTGGAGACCAAACATGGCATCCCAGTGAGCAACTCCTGGAACATCACACATCTTCGTAAGTTCTATCCATAAGGCATGGTTGTTGGCCCCCCCCGACAACCACCTTTTGTACAAGTCTTGCCGGCAAGTCATGTCATCCTTTCTACAAAACCAGGCACACACCCTATGCATAGTTAAATAAGATCAAGCGTCTTACAACTCTTGTCGATTCCCATGTTTCTTTACATGCATGTTTATCTAAGATGTTGCATTACACTTATTCCTAGCAAGTGCTAACAAACCGCCAAGGTTCCATACCTCTATTTTCTCTTCTCTCTTTTTTTTAAAGGATAGAAGGTTCCCTCGCGTACAAGTTTGCCGGGGGATGAGATAGTATGGACACCTACAGGCGACGTTCGAAGTTGACACCTTGCGGAGAGGAGTACAACAGCAAAAAGCTAAGTTGCAAAACTCTAAGTAACTTTTACTATGAGGTTGTCTTCCTTGAATGATTTCAACTTTTGTATGGAAAACCTGCACATGAAGGAACCTTGCCGCGATCAGTTGCGCCCTTGCTCTGTTTCGAGTCCGCTCAATAGTTTAAGTGGTTGCACTGAAAACATCGAGGTAACTTGTCATGATTCGTTGCGCCCTTACTCTGTTTCGAGTCCGCTCAACGGTTTAGGTGGTTGCACTAAAAATGTCAAGATATCTTGTCGGCAGTGGTACCACCAGCAGGCTGCTAAGGATTCGCTCCTCAAAGCGCTCACGACAGTGCTGCATACACCGACAAGTTTCCGATAAAGCGTAGGGAATACACCATACAAAGGAAAATCAGATGAGAAGAATAACATACATTCGTTTAAAAGGAATGAAAATTACACGGGATGACGTCTCTTCCTAAATACATCTTTATTTGACTTTCTCCCCTAGGGGTAGATTACAAGAAGAAAAAGATAGGAAAGGCCCCCGACAGAAGCCTAGCCTGACCCCTCCTGGACCAGCACTGCGCAGAGGGCAGGACTCCTAGAAGGGAGAGTGAAGCCGAAGTCCACGGGGCTGCCAGGAGATCTAGCTGGAATATGAGGCAGCGCCCGGGGTAAGGACCCCCGGCAAGGTCACTTCGCTGGGAGGGGGAGAGGCGTGAGCTGACGGTGATGGTGCGACCGGTGACTAGTCAAAGCTCAGGTCCTCGTATTCTGACTTGATGTCCTGGAGCTCGGACTCATCATCGTCATCTTCACCGACACCGTGCTCCTCATCACTGTCGCTCGAGAAAGAGCTTTCGGTACCACTCGAGCTTTCCTCGCAGCAGCTGAGGCGGGCGCCTGAGCGCCCATAAATCTTGACGGAGAGCATGTCGGCCTCCATCATCTTGAAGCGGAGGACATGCCCATCCTGGAGGTTGTGGGTGCGGGTGAGGGTTTTCCAACCGCATCTGAAGAGCATGACGCGGCCCTCCGGGTATTCGACGTCCACCCATGCAGCACCGTTGCAGCAACCATGCGCCCGCAACCACAAGGCGGGTGGCTTGTCAACCTCCATCGCCTTGGCAAAGGGTGAGGGAGGCACAGATGGCTCCGGAGGGGACTGCGCAGCTTGATGACGAACTCCAACATCATCCCCTCGGCGTGGGTCTCTTCGAGAAGGGGGTACGGCGTCGAAGGGAGGGGTAGAGCGGACCTCCGCCTCCCTTGGCCACGGCTTCCACGACGGCCCCAACCCCTCGTACCTCTTCCACCACGCGCGCTCGGGCCATCCTCCACTTCCATGGCTGAAGCGGTGGCATGATCCCGACGGGAACTCCTCACCGGTCGAGCAGAGGATGGTGGCCGCCCTCGCCCCCCGGCCATGCCTAAGGGAAAAGACAACCCAAGATCGGGAAGGTATAGAAGGGCAGGCTTTGGAGGTTTGCACTCAAGGAGGAAGAAGGATGGATGCGCATTGCCCCTCGCTACTCCCCCAATTTATAGGGGGCGTGGGGGCTAGCTCTCCTCCGCCCCAAGAGTCACCGCCCATCTCCACCAATCATGTCGATCACGATCACGAGGCGAACAGGTAACCGCCTCACTGCTCCAACCCATGGCGCTACAGTTTCTGCCACGATCAAGACTTTAAGTCACGGACTCCCGTTGCCAGCCCCCCGCTATGCATGCGGCGCACGTGGCGGAAAACGGCCACTTCGCGCATGTCTCCCACGGCGTGCACTTAACGCGCGTCGTGGGGAGGCGTAGTAAGCAGAAATTGCAACCACAGGCTCCTGCCACGCGTGCCCATGCACTATTTGCGCCTAGCCCAACAACGCCTCGCACCTGTGTGTGGCCCAGGCCCAGGGGCTCCTGTCGGTGTACTAAATCTTGTGTTTTTTAGTACCACATACTTGTGCACGGGCAGTTGTAGCCACACCAGTGGCAAGGCATACCAGGGGATTGCTAGAAGCAAATACAAAGACGTCAAGGAACGTTCAAGTCACCAAGCACAAGACCAAAGGTCAAAGGATGGAACCCCGGCAAGATCTTACCGGGGGTGGGCTGCGAAGCCCCCGGCAAGGAGTGCATCCGGCAAGGCCTCGCCATCCTGCCAGCACAGAGGCTAGGTGTCAACCCACCAGGACACGTGTTGACCCGCCGGCGATGGAGAGACTAAGCGGTGCCGATGGGATGGGCTCCTGTCCCGTCCCATAGAAGGTCAGGGACACCTGGCGGAGCATTAAATGCATTTGTCTTACACCGTCAGTGTTAGGTATGATAACATTGCAGCACTGTACACCTCGTGCATACATTGTACGCCACTGTGGAGACCCCTTAATCATATAAAAGGAGTCCCAAGGCGTTACGGAAGAGGACTTTTGGCTTCTTCCACCTTCTGGCTCACGCGCATAGCAGCTGTTGGTAGCGCTCCTGTAGCTAGAACCCTAGAAACACCCATAATACACTGAAGCAGGAGTAGGCTTTTATGGTTCTCAATGGCCCGAACCTGGGTAAAATCTCCTCTCGCACCATTTGTTCGATCTGCTCTTTACGCATACCATCGCCCCGCCGAACCACAAAGGGATCCATGCGGTCCCATAGGCGTCATGCCCCGACAGACAGTCTTGGTGGGAAGAAGTATGGTTTTGTTATTGTTGATGATTACTCAATATACACATGGGTGTTCTTTCTCAAGTCCAAGGACGAAACAAAAATCACCTTCATTGATTTTGTCGAGCAATCTCAACGCAAGTTTGATAAATAAATCTTGGCAATAAGAAGTGGCAATGGCTCCGAATTCAAGAACTATACCTTGGAAGAGTTTCTTAGCGATGAAGGAATTGAGCATCAATACTCCGCACCATATACCCCACAACAAAATGGGGTAGCGGAGAGTAATAACCGCACACTTGTGGAAATGGCAAGGTCCATGTTGGATGAGTAGAAATCACTTCATAGCTTTTGGGCAGAGGCTGTCAACATAGCATGTCATGCATCAAATCGTCTATTCCTTCGCCAGATTTTGGAGAAGAGCCCATATGGACTCATAACCGGAAACAAACCCAATGTCAAATATTTCCGTGTCTTTGGTTGCAAATGCTTCATTCTCAACAAGAGAGAACGGTTAGGAAAAATTCGATCTAAAACAACCGAAGGAATATTTGTTGGTTATGGATCAAACTCCCATGCCTATAGGGTCTACAACAAATCCACCAAATGTGTTGTAGAAACTTTTGGTGTGGTGTTTGATGAATTTAATGGCTCCCATGGGGAGCAAGTTGATATAAGTGATGCAGGTGATGAAGATCCTTCACAAGACATTTTGACCATGGGTGTAGGTGCGCTCCTTCCAATGGAACATGTTCCTTGTGAAGGTGCAAATGAGGACACAAGCACCACTAAATCTCAAACTACCACCACACCCACATCACGATAAGACCCCATCCCCCAAGAGGAGTTCATAATCCAAGGACAAGAACTAGGTCCTACGCGGGACTTACAACATCATCAAGCACAAGAACAAGAACAAGTTCATCATCTAGAACAAGAACAAGACCATGCACATGTACATGATGATGAATCCCTTGGTGATGGTGAATCTCATCAAATGATGCATGAAGAACAAGATTTTCCACCACATCCTACAGATCCACATGTTGAAGATGGTAATGAAATTGAACCTCGTGAAACCTTAACCTCCATCATGCCTCGAGTGGCTCGTCGTGTTGATGTTAAGCAAATCCATACCGACATATCAAAAGTGAGAGTCACTCGTACACAATTAACAAACTTATGTGCTCACTTTTCATTTGTCTCTAGTGTTGTGCCACTCAAGACACAAGATGAGTTGATGGACAACGACTGGCTCGATGCAATGCAAGAAGAGTTGAACAACTTCGAGTGCAACAAAGTATGGTCTTTAGTCAAAAGTCCAACTAAGGAACACAATGTTATTGGAACAAAATGGATCTTCAAGAACAAGCAAGATGAGCATGGTGTAATGATAACCCACAAGTATAGGGGATCAATTGTAGCCTTTCTCGATAAGTAAGAGTGTCGAACCCAATGAGGAGCTAAAGGTAGAACAGATATTCCCTCAAGTTCTATCGACCACCGATACAACTCTATGCACGCTTAACATTTGCTTTACCTAGAACAATATGAAACTAGAAGTACTAAGTATGTATTGTGGGATAGGTTTCCAAGATAATAAGGAGCACGTAAATAAAAACTAGGGGCTGCTGAGATAAAGAAACAACTAAGTTAGTCTTAGTAGAGAGCTTTTTGTCACAAGGAAGTTATTTTTCCCTAGGCAATCGATAACTAGACTGATAATCACTATTGCAATTTTATATGAGGGAGAGGCATAAGCTAACATACTTTCTCTACTTGGATCATATGCACTTATTATTGGAACTCTAGAAAGCATCCGCAACTACTAACGATCATTAAGGTAAAACTACAAGCACAACATGCTCCCTTGGTGGTTTTGATAATTCATGACAACATACATTGTCTCTTGGACTAATACTTTTATCTAGTGTGTTTCACATAACAGTCCATGGAGAGTTGGGTTGGCAAAAGGATTGTGGAGATACCACAAGATGCAAGGAAATGGATTGGCAAAACTTCAAGCAAGAGGATCTACATTTTATATTTGTGAGAAATCACTTTGAGTCCATAGGAAAGCCAATACTATTATAAGGGGGTAAGGTTTTGTTGGTGAACAAAATGCTCATACATGGACAAGTGATAGTCACCAAAGACATCCACAATCTCTCCCACCAAAGTCTATCCAGAGCCAAACACTGAAAATCGGTGCAACCAACATTCTACATTCGGTGCCACCGATTCCAAACCCTAGACAAACTCAGCCAAAGCCTAGCCTTTCGGTGCAGCCGATACTACATTCGATGCCACCAAGTTGGGCTGCCAACTTTATGTTACGCAAGTTCATAGTTTCGGTCCCTCCGAGATTGTCGAATCGGCATCACCACGATTGAGCATTCTGACTATTGGTCACCTTATCGGTGCAACCGAGATTCCTATATCGGTCTCACAGAGATTCAAAAGTTGCCACCTTTTGGTCACTTTGGTACCACCGAGATTAACACATCGGTGTCACCGAGTCTGACTTATTGTGTGTAACAGTTGGATTTTTGGGGATGCTTATATATACCCCTTAACCACCACCTACTCTAAAGAGAAGCACTCGGAACCATTCCATACCTATCCTATCAATTTTCTAAGAGATAACCACCTACCCTTGTGTTGAGGTCATGATCTTCCACTCCAACCATATGGATCTTGATTTCTAGCCTCCCCAAGTTTCTTTCCACCAATCCCATCTCTCCTACCAAGCCATATCTGTGAGAGAGTGATTGTGTGTTGAGGAGTCTATCATCTTGAAGCACAAGAGCAAGGAGTTCATCGACATTACCGAGCCTATTACCTTTTGGAGGGTGGTGCCTCCTAGATTGGTTAGGTGGTGCTAGTCCTTCGTGGACGGTAGTCGTTATGGAATAGTCAAGGTTGCTACTTCGTGGACCCTTATGGATGGAGCCCTCCGTGGACTCTCTTGACCGTTACCCTCCGTGGGTTCAAGACTCCATAAACATGGACGTACGATAGCACCACCTATCGGAACCACGGGAAAAATCCTTGCGTCTCCAATTGCATTTGATATCCATATATCAACTCTTCACTTCATGTGCAATGTCTTTACTTTCCACTGCTATATTTGTTGACATGCATGTGTAGGGTATATAGACTTGCTAGTCTTGCTAAAACTTTTAAAATATGCCAACCAATTAACTTGGGAAAGGGTTAGGTTTTAATTTCCTGCTAGTAGTCTATTCACCCCCCCCCCCTATAGACACACTTCTAGTGATCCCTCAATTGGTATCAGAGCTTTGGTCTCCATTACTTCGGTTTAATCACCAAGGAGGAAGATGGATGTGTCTAGTATAGAGAGTTTGTATTGTAGAGTGCCCATTCTTGATGGAGAGTACTATAGTCAATGGAATAATGCCATGATTGATCTATTTGATAAATTCCATTTGAGAAAATATATTGAAAACCCCTATGTGCTCCCTATTGATGAATTGCATCCCACACATGATGAGGAAATTAACATGCTTGGTAATCTAAGAACTGTCAATCTTATTGTTAGAGGTCTACCAAGATTCATGCTTTCTCAATTGAAGAAATTTGCATGTGCCTATGCCTTGTGGATTGATTTGGATAAACGATATCCAAATCTTTCATTAGGAAATCTTGATGAAATTCTTCATAAAACTATTGCTTTTCACAAAATGAAGACCAGTGATCCAAACTTTGATAAATGCCTATTTGAGCTCCGTGATCTTATGCGTGCTAAAGGAGATGTCACCACTATCAACAACATTATCTTTGAAGACATTGGCATTCATAAACTTGAACATTGTCATGATCACAATTCTAACAAATCTCTTGTTCTTTATGACGAGGATTTCCCACTTGATGATGATGATGTGGAACATGACTACCTTGGTGAATATGAGTTGTTCGACATCGAGCATGAAAAGATCATGAGGAATCTAATTCTAATGGAAAACTTCAAGGATTATATGTCTGGAGGAAAAGAGTGGATTCACGATAGTGGATGTACGGATCACATGACTGGTGATAAAGACATGTTCCAAGAGATCATGCCTAATCAAGGTCCTCGAAGGTACGTGACCTTTGGAGACAACTCTAAGGGTAAGGTACTTGTCCTTGGTAAGGTGGCCATATCTCATGATAGCTCAATTGAGAATGTGATGCTTGTTGAATCCCTTGGCTACAATCTCCTTTCCGTATCTAGACTAGCAGACTTCGATTTCAATGTGTTATTTACCAAAGAAGATTGCCAAGTGTTTCGATTTGATAATCATAAAATTGTCTTCACCGGTATTCGTAGAGGTGATCTATACATTGTTGATTTCACTAAAAAGTCCCAACCTCGTACTTGTTTAATTTTAGAATATTCTAAAGGTTGGCTATGGCATAGAAGGCTTGGACATGCAGGCATGCGCAATCTAGATAAGCTAATCAAGGGCGATCACATTCTTGGTGTTAAAGATGTTATCTTTGACAAAGATAGACTTTGTAGTGCTTCTCAAGCTGGAAAGCAAGTAGGCGGAAGTCATCCCGTTAAGAATATAATGACTACTAGGAGACCACTCGAGTTACTTCACATGGATCTTTTCGGACCCAATGCTTATAAGAGTCTCGATGGAAATTCCTATGGTCTAGTTATAGTTGATGATTTTTTTAGATTTACGTGGGTATTTTTCCTTGATGATAAGTAGCGGGTTCAAAATATCTTCAAGAACTTCGTTCGCAAAGCGCAAAATCAGTTTGAAGTGAAGATCAAGAAAGTTCAAAGCGATAAGCGATCGGAGTTCAAGAACACCCACGTGGATACCTTTCTTGATGAAGAAGGTGTCTCACATGAGTTCTCGACTACGTACACACCTCAACAAAATGAAGTTGTTGATAGGAAGAACTGGACGCTTATTGAGATGGCTAGAACGATGCTTGATGAACACAAGACGCCAAGACACTTTTGGGCAGAAGCCGTGGAAATAGCATGTCATGCCACAAACCGACTTTACTTGTACAAGCTTCTCAGTAAAGCGGCATAAGAGCTACTCATCGGTAACAAACCCCAAGTTGGATACTTTTGGGTATTCGGCTCCAAGTGCTACATTCTTGAAAAGCATCGTCATACTAAATTTGCTCCTAAATCTCATGAAGGATTCCTACTTGGTTATGGATCGAATTCTCACACTTATCGTGTCTACAACAACTTCACTCGAAAAGTTGAAGAGACGGTAGATGTGAAGTTTGATGAATCTAATGGTTCGCAAGTCGAACAATTTCCAAATGATGTAGGTGATAAGGACCCTTCGGAAGCTATCCTAGATTTACCCATCAGCAAGATTCGTCCCATGGAGGTGAAGGAAAGCACTTCATCAACCCAAGTGGAAGTTCCTACTTCACGATAAGGTGAACCACAACATGACATGAAGGCATCCACAAGCGGTACATGACAAGATGATGAAGAGGAGGAAGTACATCATGAAGATCCACCACAACCTCCTTCACCACCATCTCAAGGAGATTATCACGTTGGCAACAACGAAGACGAAGGAGATGATGATGAAGAAGAAGCTCCACCATCCAACAATCGGAAGCTGACCCAAGTTCGAGCACAAGTGACCAAGAACCATCCCTTGAACGAATCTTTGGAGACATCCAAATTGGGAGAATCACTCACTCTACTCGTCTAGCTAACTTTTGTGAGCATTATTCTTTCATATCTAGCATTGAGCCTCTGAAGGTAGAACAAGCTCTTGAAGACGCGGATTGGGTGCACGCTATGCATGAAGAGCTACACAACTTCGAGAGGAACGAAGTGTGGACAATCATGGAGAAGACCGAGGATGAGCACAACATCATCGGAACCAAATGGGTGTTTCGGAACAAGCAAGACAAACATGGTCAAGTCATACGCAACAAGGCACGTCTCGTGGCACAAGGATATACTCAAGTCCAAGGTATGGACTACGGTGAGACTTATGCCCCCGTTACTAGACTAGGAGCTATTTGAATTCTTCTTGCCTTTGCTAATCACCACGATATCACACTTTATCAAATGGACATTAAAAGTGCCTTTTTAAATGGTGAAATTGAAGAATAGGTTTATGTTAAGCAACCACCCGGTTTTGTACATCCTAAGAAACCTAATCATGTTTACAAGCTTCGTAAAGCCCTTTATGGTCTTAAGCAAGCCCCTCGTGCTTGGTACAAATGCTTAACGAAGTTTCTCATTGAAAACGGTTTCGAATTGGTAAAATTGATGCAACTTTGTTCACTAAGAGAGTTAATGGAGAATTATTTGTGTGCCAAATCTATGTGGATGATATTATCTTTGGTTCCACTAACCCTCAATTTAGTGAAAGATTTGGAAGGTTGATGTCCAAGAAGTATGAGATGTCCATGATGTGTGAGCTGAAATTCTTTCTTGGATTGCAAATCAAGAAATCAAGAGAAGGAACTTTCATATCTCAACTAAGTATGCCAAGGACTTGATCAAGAAGTTCAACATGCAGGAGTGCAAAGGTACTTGGAAGAACTTCATTCCACGAGATTGCAACCAACTCCAATTATAATAAATCTTGTATTGACCAAGTATCCACAACCCCTCTTGATGATGGAAGGAAGAAGACAACAAAAACATATCCTTGACATATACTTGATCATGATTGCAAAATCTTAGTTGGTATCATGTCAAATGGATATACCTATTGTTTTTCCTTGCATGAGTAACCCTTGTAGGTAACAAGTGTACTGTAACGAGAAGGATTGCTCCCAACTCAAGATGTTCCTCATCAAGCTCGAGCATCTTCAACAAGTTCACCTGCGAGCGATGTCATCAACATCACTCAAAGGTATGCTCTCATATCCTTGAAAAGGCTTTACTCCAAGTCATGAGCTAAAGCAACTCAAGTGATATGAAGACATTAAAATGCTTAATCAAAAAATGGTAACCCCATTTTGAGCTTAACATAGAGTATGACCTATGATCAAGTATTCTTGCTTTGCTCCTAAGTTAATATACTCTAATATAGGTGACCTAGTCACCGCCCATCATTAGTTAAGAATCTCGTGTGGTTTATTCTCTATTCGCATGATCTCTAGTAACCACTCAAATCTTTTCTAGATGATGCACTTCACTTTTATTTTGAAAATATTTTCTTTTGACTCTTTGAAAACAGAAGCTTGGTCTCTTATTCTTGTCTTTATGTTTTAGCCTCGGAGCCGCCGACTCAGATATCTCGATTCTACCGAAATTGCAGACAAGCTGCACTACAAAATCTCGGTACCATCGATCTATCTGTCTCGGAGTCACCGATTTGTTTTTCTTATAATATCTGTCCTTCTTCTGTTACTTTGATGATCCCTTAGAAATTATGAGGGGGAGAATAACAAGCAAAACTTAGGGGGAGAAATTCTTTATTCAAGGATCCCTAGTTCAAATGAGGAAACGGCTAATATTTGCTAGGGAGAGAAGTTACCTTCAATGATTCCCTCAGTTATTTTCTATGAACCTTACTTTCAACGACCCTTGTTCTCAAGGATCCCTTCCTTGTCAATGATCCCTATACCTACTCCTAAATTTGACCTTTTTGGAAATAATTCCAAAGGGGGAGAATAACAAAGCTTCATGCTAAAGGGAGAGTTACATGCTTATGCAAAGGGGGAGATATGATTTAGGGGGAGAGAATGATATCAAAAGTTCACACTTATATAAACAAGGAGAGAATACCAAAGTAAGGGGAGAAAATTCTAAGCTCAATAATATTCTTGCTTATTTTATTTGACTGTTCACTTTAGACTTTTCTCACCCTATCCAATCCCAATATCTACATGTTGAGATTCAAGGGGAGAGGATGAAATACTACTTTCATATCTAAGGGGAGAAAGCTCTAAAGGATTAATGCCAAAGGGGGAGACATATTAATCTCAAGTATTACTATTTTCTATATGTTCTCCATATCTAAAAGTACCAAGTTATAGTGTTTACTTCTGAGTTCTATTGTCTTTATATTAGTAGAATACTCTTGTGTTTCCTAACATTGTTTTCTCAAGTGCGTTTCTACTAGTAGAATGATCAAGAACTCAAGGTAAGTATATGCATCACATCTTTGATCAACATGATCTCTTGCTTCTTGCACATATTGTTTGCAAGAGTGAAGTCTGGAACAAGGACACATCTCATTCATATATATTTTGATGCATATAGCCAGGATACACATGACTCCTTATACCCCATCATCCATATGTGTGTCCATGCATTCCAAAGCAACTATCCTTTAAAGGACTGCACACATTTAGGGGGAGCAAATCTAAGTCATGTGTCTCTCAAAGTCTTCATAATATATAAGCATATCTTTATTTGAAGCTTTGATTGTATGTTGTCATCAATTACTAGAAAGGGGAGATTGAAAGCACAACATGCTCCCTTGGTGGTTTTGATAATTCATGACAACATACATTGTCTCTTGGACTAATACTTTTATCTAGTGTGTTTCACACAATAGTCCATGGAGAGTTGGGCTGGCAAAAGGATTGTGGAGATACCCCCAAGATGCAAGGAAATGGATTGACAAAACTTCAAGCAAGAGGACTCTACATTTTATATTTGTGAGAAATCACTTTGAGTCCATAGTAAAGTCAATACTATTAAAAGGGGGTAAGGTTTTTTTGGTGAACAAAATGCTCATATGTGCACAAGTGATAGTCACCAAAGTCACCCACAATCTCTCCACCAAAGTCTGTCCAAAGCCAAGCACTCAAAATCGGTGCAACCAACATCCTACATTCGGTGCCACCGATTCCAAACCCTAGACAGACTCAGCCAAACCCTAGCCTTTCGGTGTAGCCGATACTGCATTCGGTGCCACCGAGTTGGGCTGGCAACTTTCTGTTACGCAAGTTCACAGTTTTGGTCCCTTCGAGATTGTCGAATCGACGTCACCGAGATTGAGCATTCTGACCGTTGGTCAGCTTATCGGTGCAACCGAGATTCCTATATCGGTCTCACCGTGATTCAGAAGTTGCCACCTTTTGGTCACTTTGGTACCACCGATATTAACACATCGGTGTCACCGAGTCTGACTTATTGTGTGTAACTGTTGGATTTTTAGGGATGCCTATATATAGCTCTTCACCACCACCTACTCGAAAGAGAAGCACTCAGAACCATTCCATACCTATCCTATCAGTTTTCTAAGAGAGAACCACCTACCCTTGTGTTGAGGTCAAGATCTTCCACTCCAACCATATGGATCTTGATTTCTAGCCTCCCCAAGTTGCTTTCCACCAATCCCATCTCTTCTACCAAGCTATATATGTGAGAGAGTGATTGTGTGTTGAGGAGTCTATCATCTTGAAGCACAAGAGCAAGGAGTTCATCGACATAACCGAGCCTATTGCCTTTTGGAGGGTGGTGCCTCCTAGATTGGTTAGGTGGTGCTAGTCCTTTGTGGACGGAAGCCGTTATGGACTAGTCAAGGTTGCTACTTCGTGGACCCTTATGCGTGGAGCCCTCTGTGGACTCCCGCGACCGTTACCCTCCGTGGGGTGAAGACTCCATAAACATGGATGTACGATAGCACCACCTATCGAAACCATGGGAAAATCCTTGCATCTCCAATTGCATGTGATATCCATATCTCAACTCTTTACTTCATGTGCAATGTCTTTACTTTTCGCTGCTATATTTGTAGACATGCATGTGTAGGGTATATAGACTTGCTAGTCTTGCTAAAACTGTTAAAATCTGCAAACCAATTAACTTGGGAAAAGGTTAGGTTTTAATTTCCTGCTAGTAGTCTATTCACCCCCCTCTAGACACTCTTCTAGTGATCCCTCAAAAACCCAACCATAGCATTATAAGGTATCAAGTCCTCTTTATTCCCATACGCAAACAACCTACTTACTCGGGTCTGTGCTTCTGTCACTCATGCCACCCACCATAAGCAAATCACAAACATACTGCAAACCCTACAACAGGGATCCCTCATTCTTGCGCGAAACCAAGAGCACCATAGGACAGCACCAATAATAAAACATGCAACTCAAACCAATCATGATCAATCAACCCATAGGACAAAACGGATCTACTCAAACGTTGTAGGATAGCCATACATCATTGGGAAGTAATATATAGCGTTGAGCACCATGTTTAAGTAGATATTACAGTGGGGAGAAGAGGTGTTGAACCACTGCATAGAGGGGGAGAGAGTTGGTGATGACGGCGGCGAAGTTGTTGGTGTAGATCGTCGTCACGATGATGGCCCCAACGGCGTTCCGATGCCACCGTGAGAGAGGGGGAGGGAGCCCCTCTCATTCTTCTTATTCGTTGAACTTCCCCGTAGATGGGAGAAGGGTTTCCCCTCTGGGCCATGGCCTCCGTGGTGGCGGAGGGGCGGGAGCCCCTCCGAGATTGAATCTCTCTCTCTCTCTGTTTCCTTCTGTTTCTGCGTTTTTCAGATTCTGGCCTTTCACCATTTCTTAAATTCCCGGAGATCTGTAACTCCGATCGGGCTGAAATTTGGAGCGGATTTTTATTATAAAAATATTTTCGTTGTGGCAAAAGTAGAGCTCCAACCGATAAAAGGGCTAGCCACAAGCCACCCTGGCATTGCCAGGGGTGTAGGTCGCGCCCCTGTGGCTTGTGGGACCCTCGGGCATCATCTCCCGTTGATTATTTTTCCCAAAAATCACATATATTGCAAAAAAAATCTCTGTAAGTTTTTATCGTGTTTGGACTTCGTTTGGTATGGATATTCCGCAAAACAAAAAACATGCAACAAACATGAACTGGCACTGGGCACTGGATCAATATGTTAGTCCCAAAAATAGTATAAAAAGTTGCCAAAAGTATATGAAAGTTGTAGAATATTGGCATGAAACAATAAAAAATTATAGATACAACGGAGATGTATCAGCATCCCCAAGCTTAATTCCTGCTCATCCTCGAATAGGTAAATGATAAAAAAGATAACTTTTGATGTGGAATGCTACCTAGCATAATCTTGTTCATATAATCTAATCATGGCATGAATATTAAGACACGAGTGATTCAAAGCAGAAGTCTATCATTTGACATTAAGACAATAATACTTCAAGCATACTAATAAAGCAATCATGTCTTCTCAAAATATCATGGCTAAAATAAAGTTGTCCCTACAAAATCATATAGTCTGGCTATGCTCCATCTTCATCACATAAAGTATTTATATCATGCACAACTCCGATGAAAAGTCAAGCAATTGTTTCACACCTTTTATGTTCTCAAACCTTTTCAACTTTCATGCAATACATGAGCGTGAGCCATGGATATAACTCTATTGGTGGAATAGAATATGGTGGAGATTATGAGAAAAAGGAGAAGATAGTCTCACATCAACTAGGCGTATCAATGGGCTATGGAGATGCCCATTAATAGATATCAATGTGAGTGGGTAGGTATTGCCATGCAATGGATGCACTAGAGCTATAAGTGTATGAAAGCTCAAAAAGAAACTAAGTGGGTGTGCATCCAACTCGCTTGCTCAAGAAGACCTAGGGCAATTTGAGGAAGCCCATAATTGGAATATACAATCCAAGTTATATAATGAAAAAATCCCACTAGTATATGAAAGTGACAAAATAGGAGACTCTCTATCATGAAGATCATGGTGCTACTTTGAAGCACAAGTGTGGAAAAGAGGATAGTAGCATTATCCCTTCTCTCTTTTCTCTATATTTTTTATTTATTTATGTTTTTGTTGGTGGGCAACTTTGGCCTCTTTTTTTATTTGGGATTCATTGGCCTCTTTTATTATTTTTAAAGTTTGGAGTCTCATCCCAACTTGTGAGGGAATCATAGCTTCCACCATCCTTTCCTCACATGGGACAATGCTCTAATAATGATGATCACACACTTTTATTTACTTACAACTCAAGAATTACAACTCGATACTTAGAACAAAATATGACTCTATATGAATGCCTCCAGTGGTACTGGGATGTGCGACGATCTAGCATAGCAAATGGCATCAAAAAACGGACAAGCCATGAAAACATCATGCTAGCTATCTTACGATCATGCAAAGCAATATGACAATGATGGTGTGTGTCATAATAAACGGAACGGTGGAAGTTGCATGGTAATATATCTCGGAATGGCTATGTAAATGACATAATAGGTAGGTATGGTGGAAGTCCCACACAAGGCCCATGTGTCTGGGAAGAAAAGCCCAAAGAGAAAAAGGAGGAAAAAAGGCAAAAAGGCCAAAATAAGGAGGAGTCCTAGTCCTACTAGGATTGGAGGAGGAATCCTCCTCTCCTCTTGGTTCGGTCGACGCCTAGATGGATTGGCCCTTGGGCCAAGCCTCCTCCTCTCTTCCTCTTATATATACTAGAGGTTTTAGGGGGTTTGCACTTGATTTTCAGCCACGTGCTACCCATTCCTCTAGTGCATAGTTTCTCCTCTAGATCGGTTTTCTGCAGTGCTTAGGCGAAGCCCTGCCGGAATTGCTCCACCACCATCGCCGCGGCGCCGTTATGCTGCCAAAGAACTCGTCTACCTCTCCGCTCCCTCTTGCTGGATCAAGAAGGCGGAGATCGTCATCGAGCTTTACGTGTGCTGAACGCGGAGGTGTCGTTCGTTCGGCGCTAAATCGGAAGGACCATGATCAAGATTGTGAGACGGATCGTGATGAGATCGCGGGACGGGTCGTAATGAGTTCGCGGGACAGATCGTCATTGGATCGCGAGACGGATCGTGATGAGTCGCGGGACGCTCAGCGATTTGGATCGCGAAGACGTTTGACTACACCAAGCGTGTTTCTTAACGCTTCCCGCTTAGCGATCTACAAGGGTATGTAGATCCACTCTCCCTCTCGTAGATACTCATCACCATGGATAGATCTTGCGTGTGCGTAGGAATTTTTTTGTTTCCCATGCAACGTTCCCCAACAGTGGTATCAGAGTTAGGTCTATGTGTAGATGAGATCTCGAGTAGAACACAAAGAGTTTGTGGGCGTTGATGCTTAAATTGCTTCCTCCCTTGGTCGTGTTTTGGTTCAGCGGTATTGTGGGATGAAGCGGCCCGGACCAACCTTACTCATACGCTTACAAGAGAACGGTTCCATCGACTGACGTGTAACCTCGTTGCACAAAGATGGTTGGCGGGTGTCTGTTTCTACTACTTTAGTTGGATCGGATTCGACAAAGGCGGTCCTTGAGAAGGTTGAAAAGCAACTTATGTATCAACGTTGTGGTGTTTGCGTAGGTGAGAATTGTTCTTGCTAGATACCCGTAGCAGCCACGTAAAACATGCAACAACAATTAGAGGATGTGTAACTTGTTTTTGCAGGGTATGTTGTGATGTGATATGGCCAATTACATGATGAGATATATGTGATGTATGAGATGATCATGTTTTGTATAGAATATCATGACTTGCATGTCGATGAGTATGGCAACCGGCAGGAGCCATAGGGTTGCCTTTAATTATTGTATGACCTACGTGTCAATCATTAAGCGCTATGTAATGCTTTACTTTATCGCTAAACGGTAGCAATAGTAGTAGAAGCATGGTGGGCGCGACAACCCAGATGGCGACACGTTGATGGGGATCATGGTGTCATGCCGGTGACGATGGAGATCATGCCGGTGCTTTCAAGATGGAGATCAAAAGCACAAGTTCATGGCCATATCATGTCACTTATGATTTGCATGTGATGTTAATCCTTTTATGCACCTTGTTTTGCTTAGGACGACGGTAGCATTATAAGGTGATTCCTCACTTAATTTCAAGATAAATTGTGTTCTCCCCGAGTGTGCACCGTTGCGAAAGTTCGTCGTGTCGAGACACCACGTGATGATTGGGTGTGATAGACTCTACGTTCACATACAACGGGTGCAAGCCAGTGTTGCACATGCAGAACACTCGGGTTAAACTTGACGAGCCTAGCATGTATAGACATGGCCTCGGAACACAAGAGACCGAAAGGTCGAACATGAGTCAATAGTAGATATGATCAACATGATGATGTTCACCATTGAAACCACCTCAACTCATGTGATGATCGGACTTGAGTTGGTGAATTTGGATCATGTGTCACTCGAATGACCGGAGGGATGTCAATTTGAGTGGGAGTTCTTCAGTAATATGATTAATTGAACTCATTATCATGAACATAGTCAGTAGTGTCTTTGCAAATTATGTTGTAGATTACTTTCTCGCGCTGTAGCTCCCTTGAATTTTTATATCTTCCTAGGGAAATAGAGTTGAAAGATGATGGTAGCAATATTACGGACTGGGTCCGTAATCTGAGGATTGTCCTCATTGTTGCACAGAAGGCTTATGTCCTTAATGCGCCGCTCGGTGCGCCAACCCCTCTAGCGTAGTCTGTAGATGTTGTGAACATCTGACAGGCACGTTCTGATGACTACTTGATAGTTTAGTGCGTCATGCATTACGGCTTAGAATTGAGGCTCCGAAACATTTTGAACGTCACGGAACATATGAGATGTTCTGAGAGCTGAAATTAGGATCTTAGGCTCGTGCCTGTGTTGCGAGATATGAGATCTTCAACAAGATTCTTTGCCTGCAAGATGAAAGAGAATAGCTCAATCATTGAGCATGTGCTCAGATTGTTTGGGGGCTACAATCGCTTGAACGAGTGGGAGTTGATCTTCCAGATAAGATAGTGATTGATATAGTTCTCCAAGTCACTCTCACTAAGCTACTAGAACTTGGTGATGAACTATAAAATGCCAGGGATAGAAATAATGATCCCTGAACTATTTGCGATGTTTGACACCGTGAAGGTAGAAATCAAGAAGGAGCGTCAAGTGTTGATGGTTAGTAAAAACCACTAGTTTCGAGAAGGGCAAGGGCAAGGAGGGAAACTTCATGGATGGCAAGTCAGTTGCTGCTCTACTGAAGCAACCCAAAGTTGAACCCAAACCCGAGACTAAGTGCTTCGATTATGAGGAGAGCGGTCGCTGAAGCGGAACAACCCTAGGTACTTGGTAGATAAGAAAGCTGGCAACGTCAACAGAAGTATATTTGATATACGTGTTATTGATGTGTACCTTGCTAGTACTCCTGGTAGCACCTAGGTATTGGATACCGGTTCGGTTGCTAAATGTTAGTAACTCGAAATAAAAGCTACGGAATGAATGGAGAACTGGGTAAGGGTGAGGTGACGGTATGTGTTGGAAATGTTTCCAAGGTTGATGTGATCAACATCGCACACTCTCTCTACCTTCGGGATTAGTGACGAACCTAAATAAATGTTATTTGGTGTTTTGCATTGAGCATGAACGTGATTAGATCGTGTTTATTGCAACATGGTTATTCATTTAAGTTAGAGAATAATGGTTATTCTATTTACATGAATAATACCTTCAATGGTCATGCACCCAGTGAGAATGGTTTGTTGAATCTTGATCGTAGTAATACACATGTTCATAACATTGATGCCAAAAGATACAAAGTTAATAATGATAGTACCACATACTTGTGGCACTGCCGCTAAATGTCATATTGGTATAAAGCACATGAAGAAACTCCATGCTGATGAATCTTTGGACTCATTCGATTTCGAATCGGTTAAGACATGAGAACCATGCCTCTTGGGCAAGATGACTAAGGACTTCGTTTTCCGGATTGATGGAGCAGGCAAGTGGTTTATTGGAAATGAGACATGTTGATGTATGCAATCCAATTAGTCTTGTATCGTGCGATGGATATCGTTATTTTCTTACCTTCACTAATGATTTGAGTAGATATAGTGTATATTTACTTAATGAAACACAAGTCTGAATCGTTTGAAAGGTTCAAGCAAATTTAGAGTGAAGTTTTAAGATTATCGTGACAAGAAGATAAAAATGTCTACGATATGATCGTGGAGGTGAATATCTGAGTTATGAGTTTGGCATACAACTTTAGACAATGTGAAAGTTGTTTCACAACTCACGCCACCTGGAACACCATAGTGTGATGGTGTGTCCAAACGTCATAGTCGTGCTCTATTGGATATGGTGTGTGCTATGATGTCTCTTATCGTTTTGCTACTATAATTTTGGGGTTATGCATTAGAGACAACTACATTCACTTTAAATAGGGCACCATCTAAATCCGTTGAGATGACACCATATGGTTTGATAGAAACCTAAGCTGTCATTTCTTAATGTTTGGGGCTGCAGCACTTATGTGAAAAAGGTTTTCATCTAATGAGCTCGAACCCAAAGCGAACAAATGCATCTTCATAGAATACCCTAAGAACAGTTGGGTGAACCTTCTATCTCAGATCCAAGCATAAATTGTTAGTTGCTAAAACTGGGTCTTTTCTCGAGGAAAAGTTTCTCTCGAAAGAATTGAGTGGGAGGAAGATAGAACTTGATGAGGTTGTTGAACCTTTGTTTCAACCAGAGAGTAGCACAGCGCAGGAAGATGTTTCTGTGAAGCCTACGTTAGTTGAAGAGGAAGTTAATGATGATGATCATGAAGCTTTGGATCAAGTTACTATCGAACCTCATAGGTCTACAAGGACATGTACTACTCCTGAGTGGTACAACAACCCTGTCTTAGAGGTCATGTTGTTGGACAACGATGAACCTACGAGCTATGGATAAGCGATGATGGGCCCGGAATCCGACAAATGGTTAGAGGCCATGAAATCCGAGAAAGGATCCATGTATGAAAACCAAGTATAGACTTTGGTGGACTTGATCATTGGACGGCAGGTCGTTAAGTACAAATGGATCTTTAAAATGAAGACACACGCTGATGGTGAATGTCACCATTTATAAAGCTCGACTTGTCGCAAAGAAGTTTCCGGCAAGTTCAAGGAGTTGACTATGATGAGACTTTCTCACTCGTAGTGATGCTAAAGTCTGTTGGAATTATGTTAGCAGTTGTTGCATTTTTCAATTATGAAATCTGGCAAATGGATGCCAAAACATCGTTTCCTTCCTTAAGGAAAGGTTGTATGAGATGCAACCAGAAGGTTTTGTCAGTCCTAAGGATGCTAAAAGGTGTGCAAGCTTCAGTGATCCTTCTATGAACTGAAGCAAGCATCTCGGAGTTGGAATATACACATTGATGAGGTGATCAAAGTTTTTGAGTCTATACAAAGTTTATGAGAAACTTGTATTTACAATAAAGTGAGTGGGAGCACTATAGAGTTTCTGGTAAGCATATGTGGTTGACATATTGTTGATCGGGAATGATGTAGAATTTCTGGAAAGCATAAACGGTTGTTTGAAAAGAGTTTTTCAAAGGAAGACATGGATAAAGCTACCTAATTGTTGAGCATCAAGACCTATAGAGATAGATCAAAATGCTTGATGAGACTTTCAATGAGTACATACCTTGACAAGATTTTGAAAGAGTTCAAAATGGATTGGTCAGAGAAAGAGTTCTCGCTTGATTTGTAAGGTGTGAAGTTGAGTGAGACTCAAAGCTCGACAATGGAAGAAGAAAGGGAAAGGACGAACGTCGTCCCCTATGCCTTAGCCATAGACTCTATATTATGTCATGCTATGTACCGCACCTGGTGTGTGACTTGCCATGAGTCTGTCAAGGGGTACAAAAGTGATCCAGGAGTGGATCAATGGACAGCGGTCAAGATTATCCTTAGTAACTAAAAGACTAAGGAGATGTTTCTCGATTATGGAGGTGATAAAAAGTTCGTCGTAAAGTGTTACGTCGATGCAAGCTTTAACACCAATCCGGATGACTAGTAGTAGCAATCTGTATACGTATAGTGGAGCAGCCATTTGGAATAGTACCAAGTGGAGTGTGGTAGCAGTGTTTACGGTTTGACAAAGAGATTTGCAAAGTACACACGGATCTGAATGTCGCAGACCCGTTGACTATAAGACCTCTCTCACATGCAAAGCATGATCGAGCTCCAGAACTCATTGGGTGTTAGATTCATAACAATGCGAATCACATGGTGATGTGAACTAGATTATTGACTCTAGTGCAAGTGGGAGACTGTTGGAAATATGCCCTAGAGGCAATAATAAATTAGTTATTATCATATTTCCTTGTTCATGATAATCGTTTATTATCCATACTATAATTGTATTGATCGGAGACTTAGATGCATGTGTGGATAAATAGACAAAACCATGTCCCTAGTATGCCTCTAATAGACTAGCTCGTTGATCAAAGAAGGTTAAGGTTTCCTAGCCATGGACATGAGATGTCATTTGATAACGGGATCACATCATTAGGAGAATGGTGTGATGGACAAGACCCAAACTATAAACGTAGCATATGATCGTGTCAGTTTAATGCTACTGTTTTCTGCATGTCAAGTATCTGTTCCTATGACCATGAGATCATGCAACTCACTGACACCGGAGGAGTACCTTGTGTGTATCAAACGTCGCAACGTAATTGGGTGACTATAAAGGTACTCTACAGGTATCTCCAAGGGTGTCTATTGGGTTGGCATGGATAAAGACTGGGATTTGTTACTCCGTGTGACGGAGAGGTATCTCGGGGCCCACTCGGTAATACAACATCACAACAAGCCTTGCAAGCAATGTGACTAAGTGTTAGTCACGGGATCTTGTATTACACAACGAGTAAAGAGACTTGTCGGTAACGAGGTTGAACTAGGTATGAAGATACCGACGATCGAATCTCGGGCAAGTAACATACCGAAGAACAAAGGGAACATCATACGGGATTCACTGAATCCTTGACATAGAGGTTCGACCGATAAAGATCTTCGTAGAATATGTAGGAACCAATATGGGCATCCAGGTCCCGCTATTGGTTATTGACCGTAGAGGTGTCTCGGTCATGTCTACATAGTTCTCGAACCCACAGGGTCTGCACACTTAAGGTTTGGTGATGTTTCGGTAGTATAGAGTTATGCATGGTGGTGACCGAAAGTTGTTCGGAGTCCCGGATGAGATCCCGGATGTCGCGAGGAGCTTTGGAATGGCTGGGAGGTAAAGATTGATATATAGGAAGTCCTATTTTGGTCGCCGGAAAAGTTTCGGGCTCATCGGTAGTGTACCGGGAGTGCCGGTAGTGTACTGGGAGACCATCGGGAGGGGTATTTCGACCCAAGAGCTACATGGGTTGTGGGAGAGTGAATGCCAACCCTTAGTGGGCCTTAGTGGGCTAGTGGAAGTCTCACACAAGGCTCATGCGGCTGGGAAGAAAAGCCCAAAGAGAAAAAGGTGGAAAAAAACAAAAAGGCCAAAATAAGGAGGAGTCCTAGTCCTACTAGGATTGGAGGAGGAATCCTCCTCTCCTCTTGGTTCGGCCGACGCCTAGATGGCTTGGCCGTTGGGCCAAGGGCCAAGCCTCCTCCTCTCTTCCTCCTATATATACTAGAGGTTTTAGGGTTTTTGCACTTGATTTTCAGCCACATGCTACCCGTTCCTCTAGTGCATAGTTTCTCCTCTAGATCGGTTTTTTGTAGTGCTTAGGCAAAGCCCTGCCGGAATTGCTCCACCACCATTGTCGCAGCGCCGTTATACTGCCAGAGAATTCGTCTACCTCTCTGCTCCCTCTTGCTGGATCAAGAAAGCGGAGATCGTCATCGAGCTGTACGTGTGCTGAACGTGAAGGTGTCATCCGTTCGACGCTAGATCGGAAGGACCGTGATCAAGATTGCAAGACGAATCGTGATGAGATCGCGGGACGGATCATAATGAGTTCGCGGGATGGATTGTGATTGGATCGGGAGACGGATCGTGATGAGATCGCGGGACGCTCAGCGATGTGGATCGCGAAGACGTTCGACTACACCAACCGCGTTTCTTAACGCTTCCCGCTTAGCGATCTACAAGAGTATGTAGATCCACTCTCCCTCTCGTAGATACTCATCACCATGGATAGATCTTGCGTGTGCGTAGAAATTTTTTGTTTCCCATGCAACGTTCCCCAACAATCACCACCTTGCTATAACATATAAACCCAAGTCTTGAGCATGCACATTCTCCATTAGAGCTCCCATGTACACTTACTTGTATCCATCTGACATGAGGTGTAGAGGAGGTAAAAAAATATCATACAAATGTCAATAGTCCTCATAGAATCATAAGGCTTCACCTTGTAAACATCTCTGGATAGCATAAGTCTGCAGAAAAAACTATCGAAGTAATCCACTAATGGGTGATTACCTTTACAAAATGGAATCATGAAGGTGGTGCCAAGCTTAAAAAAACAGTAGCTCAACTCTCAAGGTTCATCCATTCATATGCACGAGAATTTGTAATTGAGATTTGAGACGGAGTAAGAAATAGAGAAGAAATAAGATACTGCACTTGTCTACAACATTCTCGCCCACCAATATATCAAGTGCAAACTAAACCTTTCATATTCAATTCGTTATGCTATTCCTCAATGCATAAAACGACATGTGTGTAATAAATAAGTGGTGTTAAACTGTTTGGTTTTATTATCTTTATTAAAAGATCAAGCAGTTAGAGAAATAGAGATACATGGAAATACCATCACACACCGTGTATATAGCGATGGTAGGGAAAAATATCTTTACGTATCCCCTCATATTTGAGATCACTGTAAGTAGGAGAGTAAGTAGCGGCATGCATACATGTTGAAGCCAAATACACTGTATATTAACACATGAAACTCACAGAAAGGAAACTGCAGAATAAAGAAAAAAGTGACCCCTAAACATCAAAATACTCATGTTATTCATAAAATACACATCCATAAATAGGCTGCATCACAGAATACCTTCAGATTTCTGTGTGTCTAGGAAGTTACATTCAGTAAGAAAATGAAAATTAGGAGAAAGTTCAGAGTTAGACTGCACCAACTAACACATCACTTCCAAACTGCTTGAGTTATTTTGTTTGCTACTTCCAAATTAGAATACGGTGACTTCAGTACCCCTTTCTAGGGAATCAAGATAATTTACAATGCCTTGTGCATACATGAAGATATTTAGCAGAATACATATGGGGCCTCGAGAGGGCACATTGAAGCTAAAAAATCAAGGGAACATCTTTCTTATTGTGCCATTAAACGTAGGATATATGCACAAAAATGAATTCTCGTGGACTTATTACTCGAACCAATCCTCCATTTAGCAGTTGCATACATCAAAACATGTTGAATGATACTACAAAACACCATTTTTAGCAAATAGTTACACCTCCATAAGAAGTACTATTATAAAAGATTGTGATGGGAAAGGAGAGTCCCTAGGGACGATGGACAGGATCATAACCTGGACTTCACGCTGGTAGCCGTAACGACACTTTGTATGGGGGCATAGTTGCGGCAGCCGTGACGAATCCCTTGCTAGTACAGAAGGAGAATGTGTGTTGCCACCTATCCTACACTGTTCTCGCCTCATTGAGCCACTCGTGCGTCGACTGCTTCCTCCAGTGCCTCGCCTCCACCGGGGAGGGTTTATTCTTGGGCGTGGTCACCGATGGCCAGTCAGGGTGTAACATCCAATCTGATTGTGAATGATGATTACTGAACAGCCAATCACAAGATACATTGAAAGGAAATAGGATTCAACGTTCACCTGTTGAATTGGAACTCCTGAAGGCAAAAAATCAATAACCCAAATCTGACTTCGCCTCTTTTAGATCCCGGAGCTCCTCCCAACTTCCACAAGGGTGATGGCGAGAGGATGACATGCCTAGAGGTTGCGGCCATGCGCCCAAGATCTGCTTTGCAGCTATAGGTCGCCCATGTGTGCCTTGCTGCGGGGCAGTGGTTGTATCTACTGCCGTGTCATGCTCTTCCGTCGATGAGAGCAGAAAGGGACACGGAGATATGAAGATGAAGGGATTCAGGGAGGAATTGGGAATGAAGATAGGTTCAGGATCCGACGGGGCGGGGCCAGTGGGCAAAGGCTGGTGTTGGTGGGTTTTTATGATTCAGGAGAGTCGTCGGTGTGAGTGGATTGCTGACGTGGCTAGCTTGATTTGCTGAGGTGGACTGTTGCTGATGTGGATAGCTTGCGTGTTAAGAAAAATAAGGTAGTGGGGATGAACTATTTAGGTATTATAGATAAAACAAATCACCACTTTAATTACTATTGCCAATCAATTCGTATTTTGTTTTTTTGCATTGTAGCTACAGTAATATAACTTTTTCATGGCTTATACCACTGATACAATCAACGATTTCATCAAAACGAGCAAAACAATGCATCAAAAACAGAACCTGTCAAAAACAGGACAGTCTGTAGTAATCTGAACATTCACCATACTTATGTAACTCTGAAAATTCTGAAAAATTAGGACATGGTCAAGAATTTGTGTAAAAGTATTGTGTAAAAAATTCAGCATTTTTGCACATTCCGGTAAAATACAGAAATTCAAACAATGCAACAAAAGTTTTTGTTTTTACACATCACATATCAAACAAGCAATTAAACATCCTAAAGATAATTCTTGACATTTTATTTTTATAATACAATGGATTTGTACAAGGAGATAATTATTTTTGTTGAAAAGTTTCTGTAATCAAGATTCACAAAGTTTCCACGGGCATGAACAAGGTTCAAGGCTAGCCCCCACTTCAACGTTGCTCGTCTTTCTCACTTTCACTTTTCTTTTTTCTTTTTATTTTAAGTTCTTCACTTTTTTTTAATTATTTTAAAAAAACACAACATAATAAAATGACTCTCTAAAACTTCCGGGTTGTCTCCCTGACATCACTTTCTTTAAAGCCATTAAGCTAGACATAAAGTGCTTAAGTAACTGATCCACCCGAATCCCAAGATATATCAAAGACAACTTTAATTAACAATGATTTGTAATTTAGTAGTGAGCACAAAATAACATATATTATGCAACAACAAATTCTAACTCTTTTCCTATATATCGGCATGTCATAAAAGAAAAATTCATGCACACAAAGTAAAGGTCAATGCATAGCATGCGTAGTTTCTTACAATTTTATTGTATCGGAAAGATAAATAGGTGGAGATGTAGTTCCTCTCTCATAATAATTGCAAGTAGTAGCAGCAAGTACATGCATATTATATTTATCGAAATCATCATGTGCAATAGTAAAAGGCAACCCATCTATATATATATATATATCAAAGAATTAAAGCTACTAAGCAGGCCCTTTCATCCTTCAAACGTAGTGCTATCGATGGATTACCACGTACTGACACGTGTTCACTATTCCCCCAGTTTTATTTACGTATTATTTACTTTTTTTGTGATAAATTTTAGATCTTCCAAGCAACGCTTGACCCCTCCACTTTCTTCTCCTAGACGCATCATTCCCATGAAAAGAAAATCCCCTGACCCATCTCTCTCGCTGTAGCCACAACCCTCCTCTTGCCTCGCTGCCGTCGCCAGATGCAGATGGTCGGCTGCCGTGTCACCGTCGGATGGTCGGCCGCCGCAGCCCCCCTCCCCCACGAGCGCATCTCTCCCGACCCTTCCTCTTGCCCTCTCGGTGACGGGGTTCGCAGTCACAAACCCTAGGCGAACTCCCATGCGGCAAGAGGAAAAAGAAAGGCAGCAGTTCGACCATCGCTGCCTCCTTCCCCGGCTCATTTTCCTCACGCAAACCGGCCGCTGCCACTTCCACTGGTTTGACCTGCGGCGGTGAATCTCAACATGCCTGCTCAACGTACAGGTTCGTCTCTCTCACGTTACTATCTCTCTCCTACAACGACTTGAGAGGAATGATATGGCGTTGGATTGCGGGTTGTTCAATGGTGGCCGTTAGCTTCGTCGAACTCGAGGAATCGACTCGAACTTGAGGAATAACGAGTCGAGTCGAGCTTTATTTTAAGATCGTTTATAGACCAAGTTAAACGAGCCGAGTTCACAAGTACTCGTGTAACTCGTTAGGCTCGGTATATAAACCAGCCACTCAACACCTCCTTGCATTCTAGACTAGTCGCATATGCACAACACAGGGCCCACAGCAAAACACTAGGCTCAGCCGCCAAGGAGACGCATTCCACGATTCCTCTTTTCCATTCATCACTAGCGGAATAGTGAGAGGCCAGTCTGCCGATTCCCTCATGTCTCCTTTGTTTCTGAATCATGAGTTCGCGAGGGCGGTAGTGCCACGTAAACCCACCTTTCGGGTTGTGCACATGTTACTAACTTGCTCATTATTGTGTTCGTGCACGATTGTATGTGGAATTGTGTTGATGTGCATGGTATTGACATGTTGATTATTGTGGTTACTGACTTGACTTACTGACATGTTGATGGTACTCACAGTTGTAAGTTAAACTACTTACATTTGTTTGTGAACATTGTAAATTCTTAATATGTATATGTTACGTTCCAAATTAATATATTTTTATCATATTTATAAGGTTTTGTGTTCATATCTATAACGAGCTTAGCAAGCTAAACAAGCTAGCTCGCGAGCTATACGTGTCGAGCCAATCTTGAAGTTGAGCTCGTTATAGTAACGAGTCGAGTCGAGCTAGCTCGTTAATGAAACAAGCTATAGAGAGTCGAGCCGAGCTGTCTCAGCTCGACTTGAATTCCAACCCTATGTGAGTATATCTTTATCTCCTTAGTTCTTTGACTGCTCCTGATATCCTCAGTTGTTATTCCTCCAGTTATAGTATAGATGGAAAAATCATCTTTGTAGTTGGCTAAGATTTGGACATTGGTCTAAATTTGATGTTGCACCGTATGTGTTTTCCAAGCTACATTTGGCGTGATATAGATCGGTTGTCTTACACTACACGCAAAACACATATTGTCGATCAAGATCTGTTAAATTGTTGCCTAGTCACTTCTAGAATTTGCAACTCAATTTTTTGCACTAATTTTATTTATTTTTTTTTTGGAAGAAAACAAACAATTCGATAAATTATAAGTACACTAGCAATAGACACTTACATGGGCGTGGCGTGTCATCGCGGCTTCTATCTGCTAGTAATCCTTAATAAGTGCAAACTTCTCCGATATAGTGTAGCTGGGAGAATTTAAAAGGATAATAGAACTATCATGCGTAGATGCAACAGCAACAATTTCACGTTTAACATAAGGAACTATAACAAGTTCATTTTCATAAGCATTATTTATATTGGCATCATGGCCATAAGCATAGCGAGCGTCAAGTTCATTAAAAAGGGATATTTCAAACGAATCTAAGGGATCATATCAAGTATCATAGCATTCATCCTTCGGTAAGAACGAAAGGAAATTAAACAATATATGTGTTGAAGAGTTACTCTCATTAGAAGGTGGGCATGGGTAGCTAGTCTGTTCTTTCTTTTTTTGTTCTTCGTTCTCCTCATCTTTTTCATCCAATGAGCTCACAGTGTCATCAATTTCTTCTTCCATAGATTTCTGCAAAATATTAGTTTCTTCTTGTATAGCGGAGACTTTCTCAATAAATTGATCAATATGGGCATTATATTCATAATTGGCACAACAATAATGAAGCATAGCCAAATTTTGGGATCGGTAAACAGCATCATCATAATCTTCATACTTTTCAAACAAAGCTTCAATTTCATAAGCACCCTTAAAAGCAACAAACTGTTCTATTTGTTTCACATCATAGTAATCATATATAACATTAACATAAGAATCCAAGGTTTCATTATCATTAAATTTACATGAAAAGGGAAGGTGTTTAGCCTTCATCCTAGAGCAACAAGTAATATCATATCTCAAGCATAGATTCCAAGCATACCATTTCAACATATGAATTTCATCCCATAACAGTTCCCTTTTTGAGTCAAGCGATAATCCCAAAAGTATTCACGTTGATCCAACATGTATTCCATTATATAATTGAATAGGGTTTTCTCAGGATTATTAAAGTAGTGCATAATATCTTTCACATAACAAGCATCGAGGGTTTTAGGAGGTTTCCTATCTCCATGAGTAGCAAGTACAGCTATTTTTTTGATATTTCGTGTTCCATATGTTGGAAATATGCCCTAGAGGCAATAATAAAATGGTTATTATTGTATTTCCTAGTTCATGATAATTGTCTATTATTCATGCTACAATTGTGTTAACCAGAAACCGTAATACATGTGTGAATACATAGACCATCACATGTCCCTAGTGAGCCTCTAGTTGGCTAGCTCGTTGATCAATAGATGGTCACGGTTTCATGACCATGGACATTGGATGTCGTTGATAACGGGATCACATCATTAGGAGAATGATGTGATGGACAAGACCCAATCCTAAGCATAGCACAAGATCGTGTAGTTCGTTTGCTAAAACTTTTCAATGTCAAGTATCATTTCCTTAGACCATGAGATTGTGTAACTCCCGGATACCGTAGGAATGCTTTGGGTGTGCCAAACGTCACAACGTAACTGGGTGGCTATAAAGGTACGCTACGGGTATCTCCGAAAGTGTCTGTTGGGTTGACACGAATCAAGACTGGGATTTGTCACTCCGTGTGACGGAGAGGTATCTCTGGGCCCACTCGGTAAGACATCATCATAATGAGCTCAATGTGACTAAGGAGTTAGCCACGGGATGATGTGTTACGGAACGAGTAAAGAGACTTGCCGGTAACGAGATTGAACAAGGTATGGCGATACCGACGATCGAATCTCGGGCAAGTACCATACCGATAGACAAAGGGAATTGTATACGGGATTGATTGAATCCCTGACATCGTGGTTCATCCGATGAGATCATCGTGGAGTACGTGGGAGCCAACATGGGTATCCAGATCCCGCTGTTGGTTATTGGCCGGAGAGGTGTCTCGGTCATGTCTACGTGTCTCCCGAACCCGTAGGGTCTACACACTTAAGGTTCGATGACGCTAGGGTTATAGGGAAAAGGTATACGTGATTACCGAAGGTTGTTCGGAGTCCCGGATGAGATCCCGGACGTCACGAGGAGCTCCGGAATGGTCCGGAGGTAAAGATTGATATATAGGAAGTCCAGTTTTGGTCACCGGAAAGTTTTCGGGCTCATCGGTAGTGTACCGGGAGTGCCGGGAGGGTGCCGGAGGACCCCCGGGAGGGGTGTGACGACCAAAGGACCACATGGGCTGTTAGATAAAGTGTGCCAGCCCTTATTGGGCTGGGCAAGACTTTTGCTAAAGGCCCATGCGGCTGGAGATAAGGAGATAAGGCAAAAAGGATTTAAAAGGAGGAGATCCACCTCCCTTGTGGGAGGTGGACTCTCCCTTTAATTCAGCCGGCCATCTCCTCTTTGGAGTAGAGGCCAAGCCAGCCCTCCACGTCCCTCCTCCTATATATACTTGAGGTTTTGGATGTTTTGAGACAGGATTTGATCTCTCTCTCTCACGGCGAAGCCCTACCTCTCTTCTTCCTCCTCCGCAGCGCTTAGGCGAAGCCCTGTCGGAATACCTTGCTACTCCACCACCACCACGCCGTCGTGCTGCTGTTGGAGCCCTTCCCCAACCTCTCCTTCCTCCTTGCTGGATCAAGGTGTTGGAGACGTCACCGGGCTGCACGTGTGTTGAACGCGGAGGTGCCGTCCGTTCGGCACTTGATCGGATCTACCGCGATCTGAATCGCTGCGAGTACGACTCCATCAACCGCGTTCTTGTAACGCTTCCGCTTAGCGATCTTCAAAGGTATGAAGATGCAATCTCTCCCCTCTCGTTGCTGGTTTCTCCATAGATAGATCTTGGTGAACGTAGGAAAATTTTGATTTACTACTACGTCTCCCAACAGTGGCATCATGAGCTAGGTCTATGCGTAGAATCTATGCACGAGTAGAACACAAAGCAGTTGTGGGCGTCGAGTTTGTTAATTTGCTTGCCGCTACTAGTCTTATCTTGATTCGGCGGTATTGTGGGATGAAGCGGCCCGGACCAACTTTACACGTACGCTTACGTGAGACCGGTTCCACCGCCTGACATGCACTAGATGCATAAGGTGGCTAGCGGGTGTCTGTCTCTCCTACCTTAGTCGGATCGGATTCGATGAAAAGGGTCCTTATGAAGGGTAAATAGCAATTGGCAAATCACGTTGTGGTGTTGACGTAGGTAAGAAACGTTCTTGCTAGTAACCTATAGCAGCCACGTAAAAAACTTGCAACTACAAATTAGAGGACGTCTAACTTGTTTTTGCAGCATGTGCCATGTGATGTGATATGGCCAAAGGATGTGATGTGATGCATTGTGATGTATGAATTGATCATGTTCTTGTAATAGGATTCACGACTTGCATGTCGATGATTATGACAACCGGCAGGAGCCATAGGAGTTGTCTTATTTATTGTATGACCTGCGTGTCAATCATAAACGCCATGTAATTACTTTACTTTATTGCTAAGCGTTAGCCATAGTAGTAGAAGTAATAGTTGGCGAGACAACTTCATGAAGACACAATGATGGAGATCATGATGATGGAGATCATGGTGTCGTGCCGGTGACAGTGATGATCATGGTGCCCCGAAGATGGAGATCATAGGAGCAAAATGATATTGGCCATATCATGTCACTATATTGATTGCATGTGATGTTTATCATGTTTACATCTTATTTGCTTAGAACGACGGTAGTAAATAAGATGATCTCTCAATAAAATTTCAAGAGAAGTGTTCACCCTAACTGTGCACCGTTGCTAAGGATCGTTGTTCCGAAGCACCACGTGATGATCGGGTGTGATAGGTTCTAACGTTCGCATACAACGGGTGTAAGCCAGATTTACACACGCGAAACACTTAGGTTGATTTGACGAGCCTAGCATGTACAGACATGGCCTCGGAACACGGAAGACCGAAAGGTCGAACATGAGTCGTATAGAAGATACGATCAACATGAAGATGTTCACCATGGATGACTAGTCCGTCTCACGTGATGATCGGACACGGGCTAGTTGACATGGATCATGTATCACTTGGAAGACTAGAGAGATGTCTGTCTAAGTGGGAGTTCATTAATTTGATTAAGTGAACTTAATTATCATGAACTTAGTCTAAAATTGTCTTTACAATCTATGATGTAGATCCAATGGCCAACGCGAATGTCACCCTCAATTTCAACGCGTTCCTAGAGAAAACCAAGCTGAAAGATGATGGAAGCAACTATGCGGACTGGGTCCGTAGCTTGAGGATCATCCTCATAGCTTCCAAGAGATTGTATGTCCTAGATGCACCGCTAGGTGACGCACCCGTTCTCCCAGCGGAACAAGATGTTATGAACACTTGGCAATCACGCTGCGATGATTACTCCCTTGTTCAATGCGGCATGCTTTACAGTCTAGAACCGGGGCTCCAAAAGCGTTTTGAGCAACACGGAGCATATGAGATGTTCCAGGAGCTGAAACTGGTTTTTCAAGCTCATGCCCGGGTCGAGAGATATGATATCTCCGACAAGTTCTTCAGCTGTAAGATGGAGGAGCATAGTTCTGTCAGTGAGCACATCCTCAAGATGTCTGGGCTACACAGCCGCTTGACTCAGCTGGGGTTAATATCCCGGATGACTCGGTCATTGACAGAATCCTCCAGTCGCTTCCACCTAGCTTCAAGAGCTTTGTGATGAACTACAACATGCAAGGTATGGAGAAGTCCATTCCTGAGTTGTACTCGATGCTGAAATCAGCGGAGGTCGAGATCAAAAAGGAGCATCAAGTGTTGATGGTGAATAAGACCACTAGTTTCAAGAAAGGCAAGGGTAAGAAGAACTTCAAGAAGGACGGCAAAGCTGTTGCCGCGCCCGGTAAGCAAGTTGCCGGGAAGAAGAAGAAAAATGGACCCAAGCCTGAGACTGAGTGCTTTTATTGCAAGGGTACCGGTCACTGGAAGCGGAATTGCCCCAAGTATTTAGCGGATAAGAAGGACGGCAACATTAAAGGTATATGTGATATACTTGTTATTGATGTGTACTTGACCAGCGCTCGTAGTAGCTCCTGGGTATTTGATACCGGTGCAGTTGCTCACATTTGTAACTCCAAGCAGGAGCTGCGGAATAAGCGGAGGCTGGCCAAGGATGAGGTGACGATGCGTGTCGGGAATGGTTCCAAGGTCGATGTGATCGCCGTCGGCACGTTACCTCTACATCTACCTTCGGGATTAGTTTTAAACCTTAATAATTGTTATTTAGTACCAGCTTTGAGCATGAACATTGTATCTGGATCTCGCTTGATGCGAGATGGCTACTCATTTAAATCCGAGAATAATGGTTGTTCTATTTATATGAGAGAAATGTTTTATGCTCATGCCCCGCTGGTCAATGGTTTATTTTTGATGAATCTCGAACGTGATGTTACACATGTCCATAGTGTGAGTACCAAAAAAGTGTAAAGTTGATAACGATAGTCCCACTTACATGTGGCACTGCCGTCTTGGCCATATTGGTGTCAAACGCATGAAGAAGCTCCATGCTGATGGAATTTTGGAGTCACTTGATTTCGAATCATTTGACACATGCGAACCATGCCTCATGGGCAAGATGACCAAGACTCCGTTCTCCGGAACAATGGAGCGAGCAACTGACTTGTTGGAAATAATACATACCGATGTATGCGGTCCAATGAGCGTCGAGGCTCGCGGTGGCTACCGTTATGTTCTCACCCTCACTGATGACTTGAGTAGATATGGTTATGTCTACTTAATGAAACACAAGTCTGAAACTTTTGAAAGGTTCAAGGAATTTCAGAGTGAGGTCGAGAATCAACGTGACAGGAAAATAAAATGCCTACGATCTGATCGTGGCGGAGAATATTTAAGTCACGAGTTTGGCACGCACCTTAGGAAATGTGGAATTGTTTCACAACTCACGCCGCCCGGCACACCCCAGCGAAATGGTGTGTCTGAACGTCGTAATCGCACTCTATTGGATATGGTGCGATCTATGATGTCTCTTACCGACTTACCGCTATCATTTTGGGGATATGCGTTAGAGACTGCCGCATTCACTTTAAATAGGGCACCGTCTAAATCCGTTGAGATGACACCGTATGAATTGTGGTTTGGAAAGAAACCTAAGTTGTCGTTTCTAAAAGTTTGGGGATGCGATGCTTATGTGAAGAAACTTCAACCTGAGAAGCTCGAACCCAAAGCGGAAAAGTGCGTCTTCATAGGATATCCCAAGGAGACTATTGGGTATACCTTCTACCTACGATCCGAAGGCAAAGTCTTTGTTGCCAAGAATGGATCCTTTCTCGAGAAAGAGTTTCTCTCGAAAGAAGTAAGTGGGAGGAAAATAGAACTTGATGAGGAAATTGTACCTCCACTCGAACCGGAGAGTAGCGCAGCACAGGAAGTTGTTTCTGTGGAGCCTACACCGGCTAGAGAGGAAGTTAATGATGATGATCATGAAACTTCAGATCAAGTTGCTATTCGAAGGTCCACCAGGACACGTTCCGCACCAGAGTGGTACGGCAATCCTGTCCTAGAGATCATGTTGTTTGACAACGGTGAACCTTCGAACTATGAAGAAGCGATGACGGGCCCGGATTCCAACAAATGGCTTGAGGCCATGAAATCCGAGATAGGATCCATGTATGAGAACAAAGTATGGACTTTGGTGGACTTGCCTAATGATAAGCGAGCCATTGAAAACAAATGGATCTTTAAGAAGAAGACTGACGCGGACGGTAATGTCACCGCCTATAAAGCTCGGCTTGTCGCTAAGGGTTATCGACAAGTTCAAGGAGTTGACTATGATGAGACTTTCTCACCCGTAGCGATGCTAAAGTCAGTCCGAATCATGTTAGCAGTTGCCGCATTTTATGATTATGAGATCTGGCAAATGGACGTCAAAACGGCATTCCCTTAATGGCTTCCTCAAGGAAGAACTGTATATGATGCAGCCGGAAGGTTTTGTCGATCCTAAAGATGCTAACAAGGTATGCAAGCTCCAGCGCTCCATCTATGGGCTGGTGCAAGCATCTCGGAGTTGGAACATTCGCTTTAATGAGGTGATTAAAGCGTTTGGGTTTGTACAGGTTTATGGAGAACCTTGTATTTACAAGAAAGTGAGTGGGAGCTCTATAGCATTTCTTATACTGTATGTGGATGACATGCTGATAATGGGAAATAATATAGAACTCTTGGAAAGTATCAAGGCCTACTTGAATAAGTGTTTTTCAATGAAGGACCTTGGAGAAGCTGCTTACATATTAGGTATTAAGATCTATAGAGATAGATCGAAACGCCTCATTGGTCTTTCACAAAGCACATACCTTGAAAAGATATTGAAGAAGTTCAATATGCATCAGTCCAAGAAGGGGTTCTTGCCTGTGTTGCAAGGTGTGAGATTGAGTACGACTCAATGCCCGACCACGGCAAAGGATAGAGAAGAGATGAGTGTCATCCCCTATGCTTCAGCCATAGGCTCTATCATGTATGCCATGCTGTGTACCAGACCTGATGTGAACCTTGCCATAAGTTTGGTAGGGAGGTACCAAAGTGATCCCGGAGCGGAACACTGGACAGCGGTCAAGAATATCCTGAAGTACCTGAAAAGGACAAAGGACATGTTTCTCATATATGGAGGTGCCGAAGAGCTCGTCGTAAAGGGTTACGTCGACGCTAGCTTCGACACAGATCCGGATGACTCTAAGTCGCAAACCGGATACGTGTATATTTTGAATGGAGGGGCAGTCAGCTGGAGTAGCAGCAAGCAAAGCGTCGTGGCGGCATCTACATGTGAAGCGGAGTACATAGCTGCTTCGGAAGCAGCAAAGGAGGGAGTCTGGATGAAGGAGTTCATCACCGACCTAGGAGTGATTCCAAATGCGTCGGGCCCGATGACTCTACTCTGTGACAACACTGGAGCTATTGCCCTTGCGAAGGAGCCCAGGTTTCACAAGAAGACAAGAAACATCAAGCGCCGCTTCAACTCCATCCGTGATTACATTCAGGAGGGAGACATAGATATTTGTAAAGTGCATACGGATCTGAATGTCGCAGATCCGTTGACTAAACCTCTCTCACGAGCAAAACATGATCAACACCAGAACGCTATGGGTGTTCGATTCATCACAATGTAACTAGATTATTGACTCTAGTGCAAGTGGGAGACTGTTGGAAATATGCCCTAGAGGCAATAATAAAATGGTTATTATTGTATTTCCTAGTTCATGATAATTGTCTATTATTCATGCTACAATTGTGTTAACCAGAAACCGTAATACATGTGTGAATACATAGACCATCACATGTCCCTAGTGAGCCTCTAGTTGGCTAGCTCGTTGATCAATAGATGGTCACGGTTTCATGACCATGGACATTGGATGTCGTTGATAACGGGATCACATCATTAGGAGAATGATGTGATGGACAAGACCCAATCCTAAGCATAGCACAAGATCGTGTAGTTCGTTTGCTAAAACTTTTCAATGTCAAGTATCATTTCCTTAGACCATGAGATTGTGTAACTCCCGGATACCGTAGGAATGCTTTGGGTGTGCCAAACGTCACAACGTAACTGGGTGGCTATAAAGGTACGCTACGGGTATCTCCGAAAGTGTCTGTTGGGTTGACACGAATCAAGACTGGGATTTGTCACTCCGTGTGACGGAGAGGTATCTCTGGGCCCACTCGGTAAGACATCATCATAATGAGCTCAATGTGACTAAGGAGTTAGCCACGGGATGATGTGTTACGGAACGAGTAAAGAGACTTGCCGGTAACGAGATTGAACAAGGTATGGCGATACCGACGATCGAATCTCGGGCAAGTACCATACCGATAGACAAAGGGAATTGTATACGGGATTGATTGAATCCCTGACATCGTGGTTCATCCGATGAGATCATCGTGGAGTACGTGGGAGCCAACATGGGTATCCAGATCCCGCTGTTGGTTATTGGCCGGAGAGGTGTCTCGGTCATGTCTACGTGTCTCCCGAACCCGTAGGGTCTACACACTTAAGGTTCGATGACGCTAGGGTTATAGGGAAAAGGTATACGTGATTACCGAAGGTTGTTCGGAGTCCCGGATGAGATCCCGGACGTCACGAGGAGCTCCGGAATGGTCCGGAGGTAAAGATTGATATATAGGAAGTCCAGTTTTGGTCACCGGAAAGTTTTCGGGCTCATCGGTAGTGTACCGGGAGTGCCGGGAGGGTGCCGGAGGACCCCCGGGAGGGGTGTGACGACCAAAGGACCACATGGGCTGTTAGATAAAGTGTGCCAGCCCTTATTGGGCTGGGCAAGACTTTTGCTAAAGGCCCATGCGGCTGGAGATAAGGAGATAAGGCAAAAAGGATTTAAAAGGAGGAGATCCACCTCCCTTGTGGGAGGTGGACTCTCCCTTTAATTCAGCCGGCCATCTCCTCTTTGGAGTAGAGGCCAAGCCAGCCCTCCATGTCCCTCCTCCTATATATACTTGAGGTTTTGGATGTTTTGAGACAGGATTTGATCTCTCTCTCTCACGGCGAAGCCCTACCTCTCTTCTTCCTCCTCCGCAGCGCTTAGGCGAAGCCCTGTCGGAATACCTTGCTACTCCACCACCACCACGCCGTCGTGCTGCTGTTGGAGCCCTTCCCCAACCTCTCCTTCCTCCTTGCTGGATCAAGGTGTTGGAGACGTCACCGGGCTGCACGTGTGTTGAACGCGGAGGTGTCGTCCGTTCGGCACTTGATCGGATCTACCGCGATCTGAATCGCTGCGAGTACGACTCCATCAACCGCGTTCTTGTAACGCTTCCGCTTAGCGATCTTCAAAGGTATGAAGATGCAATCTCTCCCCTCTCGTTGCTGGTTTCTCCATAGATAGATCTTGGTGAACGTAGGAAAATTTTGATTTACTACTACGTCTCCCAACACCATATCCATAACTAAAGATATGGAACAACTTAGAATAGCAAATAAAATCTACTTAGTGATAAAGCAAACAAGCACACACGAGAATATTCACCCCACGCTATTGCTCCCCGGCAACGGCGCCAGAAAAAGGTCTTGATAACCCACAAGTATAGGGGATCAATTGTAGACTTTCTTGATAAGTAAGAGTGTTGAACCCAACGAGGAGCTAAAGGTAGAACAGATATTCTCTCAAGTTCTATCGACCACCGATACAACTCTACGCACGCTTAACGTTTGCTTTACCTAGAACAAGTATGAAACTAGAAGTACTAAGTAGGTGTTGTGGGATAGGTTTGCAAGATAATAAGGAGCACGTAAATAAAAACTAGGGGTTGCTAAGATCAAGAAACAACTAAGTTAGTCTTAGTAGAGAGCTTTTTGTCACAAGAAAGTTATTTATCCCTAGGCAATCGATAACTAGATCGATAATCACTATTGCAATTTTATATGAGGGAGAGGCATAAGCTAACATACTTTCTCTACTTGGATCATATGCACTTATGGTTGGAACCCTAACAAGCATCCGCAACTACTAAAGATCATTAAGGTAAAACTCAACCATAGCATTATAAGGTATCAAGTCCTCTTTATTCCCATACGCAAACAACCTACTTACTCGGGTATGTGCTTCTATCACTCACGCCATCCACCATAAGCGAATCATAAACATATTGCATACCCTACAGTAGGGATCCCTCACGCTTGCGCGACATGGAGAGCACTATAGGAAAGCACCAATAATAAAACATGTAACTCAAACCAATCATGATCATCAATCAACCCATTGGACAAAACGGATCTACTCAAACGTCATAGGATAACCATACATCATTGGAAAATAATATATAGCGTTGAGCATCATGTTTAAGTAGAGATTACAACGGGGAGAAGAGGTGTTGAACCTCTGCATAGAGGGGGAGAGATTTGGTGATGATGGTGGCGAAGTTGTTGGTGTAGATCGTCGTCATGATGATAGCCCCGGCGGCGTTCCGGTGCCACCGGGAGAGAGGGGGAGAGAGCCCCCCTCCTTCTTCTTCTTCGTTGACCTTCCCCCTAGATTGGAGAAGAGTTTCCTCTCTGGTCCATGGCCTCCATGGCGGCGGAGGTGCGGGAGCCCCTTCGAGATTGGATATCTCTCTGTATGTTTCCTTATGTTTCTGCGTTTTTCAAATTCCGGTCTTTCACCATTTCTTAAATTCCCGGAGATTCGTAACTCTGACCGGGCTGAAATTTGGAGGGGATTTTTATTATAAAAATATATTCCTTGCGGCAAAAGTCAAGCTCCAACCTACCTAAGGGCTGGCCACAAGACACCCTGGTGCGATCGCGCCCCTGTGGCTTGTGGGCCCCTAGGGAATCGTCTCGCTTTGATTCTTTTTCCCAAAAATCATATATATTCCAAAAAATCTCCATAAGTTTTTATTGTGTTTGGACTTCGTTTGGTATGGATATTCTACGAAACAAAAAACATGCAACAAACAGGAACTGACACTGGGCACTGGATCAATATGTTAGTCCGAAAAAAGTATAAAAAGTTGCCAAAAGTATATTAAAGTTGTAAAATATTGGCATTAAACAATAAAAGATATAGATACGATAGAGATGTATCATGTAATTATCATAAACAAGGCAAGGTTAGTGGCACAAGGGTACTCACAAGTTGAAGGTTTGGACTTTGATGAGGTCTTTGCTCCCGTTGCTCGTCTTGAATCAATTCACATCTTACTTGCTTATGTTGCCTTTAATGGTTTATTTTACATCAAATGGATGTGAAGAGTGCATATGTTAATGGTCCTTTACAAGAAGAGGTTTACGTATCACAACCACCTGGCTTCGTTGACCCCGATCACAAAGACATGTGTACAAACTTCACAAGGCTCTGTATGGCCTCAAACAAGCACCTTGTGCTTGGTTTGATCATCTTAAGAAGTTTTTACTCGATGATGGCTTTGTGAGAGGGGTGATTGACCCAACTCTTTTTACTAAAAGAGAAAAGGGTGATTTGATCTTATGCCACATTTACATAGATGATATCATTTTTGGTTCTCCTAACATACATTTATGCAAGAAGCTTGCGGAATCCATGACCAAGACTTTTGAGATGTCACTCAATGCGGACTTGAAGTTTTTTCTCGGTTTTCAAATCCAACAATTTCAAGAAGGAATTTTCTTATCTCAAACCAAGTATCTCAAGGACATTCTTGCAAAGTTTGGAATGACATACGTCAACCCATGCAAGACGCCCATGGCAATCAATTTTTTTCTTGATGAAGACACAAACGGTATCCCGTTTGACCCATCTCTTTACCGCTCTATGATTGGTTCATTGCTTTACCTTTGTGCATCTAGATCGGACATCATGTTAAGTGTAGGCATTTGTGCAAGATTTCAAGCTACTCCTTGGGAGAGCCATCATAAGGCGGTTAAGCATATTCTTAGATACCTTGTTCACACCCCAAAGTTGGGTCTATGGTACCCCAAGGATGCCAAGTTTGATCTCATTGGGTACATAGATGCGGATTGGGCTGGAGACAAGGTGGGAAGGAAATCCACCTCCGGGGCATGCTAGTTTCTTAGATGCTCTTTGGTAAGTTGGTCCTTAAAGAAGCAAAATTATGTCTTCCAATCCACCGCTGAAGCCGAATATATTGCAACTGCAAGTTGTGCAACACAATTGCTATAGATGAGGCAAACCTTGAAGGACTATGGTATAACTTACAAGCATGTGCCTCTATGATGCGACAATGAAAGTGTCATCAAGCTTGCTGAAAACCCTATTGATCACACCAAGCACATTGACATTCGGTATCACTTCTTAAAAGACCATGTGAAAAATGGTGACATTGCTCTTGCTCATGTTGGAATGGATATACAACTTGCTGACATCTTCACCAAGCCGTTGGATGAAGCTAGATTCTGTCAACTTAGGCGCGAACTTGGTATCTTGGAGCTTGATAACATTATGTGAAAATTTTGCACACCTGCATACATTTACTTCATGTCGTGTCTAGGTGTAGGCATGTATTTAAGGGGAGACATTCAACTCATGAGTACTCTCACCCTATATGATGCACAAATAAACCAAACACTCACAAAGTTACTTTGCTCACTTTTGTGACTTGGTGCTTTAAATGGACTTGTGGCAATGGGCTCAAGGTTCCTATCTTCGTAGTGCTATACCACGTTTACTCAAACATGGTGGCGTAAGCCACCGCCCCTACTATGCACAATGTTAGAGCAATTTTGTTTTTACCTCAACTAGGGTCATCATTGCTTGGCATGGTCATGTTTGTTATCCGTGTTATCCTATCTTTCATCATCTTGATGTCATATGTGTCACCAAAAACTGCCTCTATCCTATCTCCACTCCCTGCCTGGACTTGATTCCTGTTAACTTTCTTGGACATACGACGCCTCTCGGACGTCCGATGCCTCTCGGTCGTCCGATGGCTTGACAACCTCCGGTCGTCCGACGTACCTCGGTTGTCTGATCGTTCGGCTGGGCATATAACAATCTAGGGCTCGCGGGGCTGGGCAGTTGCCCTATCCCCCCATGCCGCCCCCATCTCGCTCTCCTCTCCTACGCTGCCAAGCTGTCGTCGGCCGCCCTCCGGCCGTTCCTCCGGCTGATATCCTCCATCCTTGCGTCCCGAGGTAGATCTCCTCCTTCCCTTCTCCACCGGCTCTTTCCTCACAAATTTGCTTTGGGTGGTCAAGGAACCTCAGATTCCCTTCTCCGTCTTAGGCTTTCTCATCGTGGTGGTTGGGTATTTGCCATGCCAAAGATCAAGCACACCGGGCACAAGACCCCTCTGGGCTCGTCTTCTCGAGCCTCCCATGGTGTTGGGTCTGATGACTCCCAAGAACGGGCTCGTCCTCACAAGCGCCTTTCCAAGCATCTCGTCTGTAGCCCTGCTTTGTCCTCGGAGGGCTCCAACTACGAAGACGATATGGAGTATGAAGAATGGGCTGAGTTTTTTGGTACCCGTAGAAATGTTCCAAAGCCGAGCACTCGAAGGCCCTCGTACATGCCTCGTCCACCTCCGGATCATCCTCAAGTTGATGCTCGCCGCATCTCTCTTGAGCCTGCTCCCTCTCTTGGTCGCGAGATAAAGGACTTCACCCAAGTCCCCAAATCTTCTTATCTTAAGTTTCGTCTCGACATTGACCAATTCTATGTTGAGCATGACTCTATGGATTCTCGTTTTTGCACAAATGTCCAGGCAGACATTTTCACCACTGTCATTGTTCCAAAAGGTCTGTCTGTTCATCACTATATTGACTTAGAACATATTCGCACTCATCCGACAAAAAATCCGGGTGCCATTAATCTCATAGAGTCTTCTGGTCTGGATGCACCATTTGCTTTTAAACATGATTTCAATCATGCTGCTATTCATCAGTTCCATCCTACTTGTCTCTTTAGTCCTGACAAGACCGTCACTTGGATGACTTCCGACATCGAGCTCTCAGCCCCTTATGCTCAGTTTGTCGCCACTCTTGGCTTTCCTGACACTGGTTTCGAAATCCATAAGAGGATCCAAATCATGCACCCAGAGCCATTGAAGCTTGTGGCTATCTCTTAAAAGACATTAATGATCTTGATGACGATGAAAATGGCAAGGATCTAAATCAAGTTTCTATTTGGAGGTCTCCCTTCATTATTTTTCAATGCGTCATTCACACCATCTATCCCAAGACGGGTGACAAGGGGACTTGTAGCAGGTATTGCATTGATCTCATGACTCATCTTAATGAACATCCTAAAGGGAAGATCAATGTCCCTCACTTTCTGTGGCATGAGATTCGCCTTGCTATTTTTCAATACAAGCGAGCCTTTCCTCGTGCTCTTTTTATTCAGGCTCTCATTGAGCATGTGGCCCCCTTTCCCATTGCTCGGACTCATGTGCATCACAAATGGGTCACCCCCCTCCGTAGGATCGAAAGTAGGTCTAGAGGGGGTGATTAGACTACTTGACCAAATGAAAGTTTTGCCTTTTTCTCAATTTTAGTTCTTGGCAAGTTTTAGCACTCGTAGCATATCAAGTAACACCCTACACATGCATGTCTAAGAGTGTAGCAGCGGAAAGTAAAGACATTGCGCATGTAAGTAAAGAGAGGGTTAGGAAAGCAAACACAAGTGATGATACAATGATTTTTCCCGTGGTTTCGATAGGTGGTGCTATCGTACGTCCATGTTCATGCAGTATTCAAACCACGAAGGATAACGGTCGCGAGAGTCCATGGAGGGCTCTACCCACGGAGGGTTCCATGGAGAAGCAACCTTGACTATTCCATGCGTCTTCCATCCACGAAGGACTAGCCTCACTATGGGTAGATCTTCACGAAGTAGTTGATCTCCTTGCCCTTACAAACTTCTTGGTTCACTCCACAACTCGAAGTAGGAGGCTCCCAAGTGACACCTAACCAATCTAGGAGGCTCCACCCTCCAAAAGGTAATAGGCTTGGTAATGACGATGAACTCCTTGCTCTTGTGCTTCAAGATGACAGACTCCTCAACACACAATCACTCTCTCAATGATTTGGCTTGGTAGAAGAGATAGGATTGGTGGAAAGAAACTTGGGAAGGCTAGAAATCAAGATCCATATGGTTGGAGTGGAATATCTTGACCTCAACACAAGGGTAGGTGGTTCTCTCTCAAAAAACTAAGTAGGATAGGTATGGAATAGTTCTGAGTGCTCCTCTTACGAGTGGGTGGTGGTGAAGGGGTATATATAGGCAACCCCAAAAATCCAACCGTTACACACAATAAGTCAGAGTCAGTGACACCGATGTGTAAATCTTGGTGGTACTGAAGTGACCAAAAGTGGCAACTTTTGAATCTCAGAGGGACCGATATACAATTCTCGGTTGCACCGACAAGGTGACCAACGGTTAGATTTACCAATCTCGGTGACGCCGATTCACCATTCTCGGTCGGACCAAAAATGTGAACTTGCGTAACAGAATCTTGGCAATCCAACTCGATGGCACCGAGTGCAGTGTCGGCTGCACCAAAGTGTTAGGGTTTGGCTAAGTCTGTCTAGGGTTTAGAATCGATGGCATCACGATAGGAATGTTGGTTTCACCGATTTTGCATATTCGGCTTAGGACAGACTTTGGTGGGAGAGTTTGTGGATTTTTTGGTGACTGTCACTTGTGCACGTTTGAGCATATTGTTCACCATCAAAACTTTACCCCCTTTTAATAGTATTGGCTTCCTTATGGACTCAAAGTGATTTCTCACAAATGTAAAATGTAGAGTCCTCTTGCTTGAAGCTTGGCCAACCTATTTCCTTGAATCTTGGGGTAATTCCACAATCCTTTGGCCATCTGTATCATTGAACTTGTCTTGAAATATACTTCGTGGAAATATTAGTTCAATGACTTATATGTTGTTATTAATTACCAAAACCACCAAGGGAGCAAATGTTCTTTCAATCTCTCCCTTGTTGGTAATTGATGACAACATATAGATCAAAGCTTCGACAAAGATATAATCATGGAATATAATCGTCGCTTTGAGAAGTATGTGATAAGCAAGAGCTCCCCCTAAATTTGTGCATTATTTTAAATTTGCGTTTGAATGCAAATGCACAATCGATTAGGTACATGGGTTACTTCTTACATGTCACATACCACTTGGTGGTGTGTGAGAGTAATTGGAATGAATATCATAGAACAACACAATCAATCAAAAATGAATGATCATCACATAAGCATTAAGATGATAGGAAATAGTAACATCACACATTAAAGCGTATGATCAAACATCATCAAGCGTGTATCACAAGCAAAACAAAAGAGTATCACGGCAACCAAAAGCAATTGTTTTGTGAAAAAGCAACAAACACCAAACGCTCTCTCACTCGAAGCCTAATGATCTATACACACTTCTCTCCCTTTGGCAGCAAGTTACCAAAAAGTTCAGAGGCATATATCTAATCGTTCTTAGGCTGATCTCTGGTTGTCGATGAAGGAGTCGAGATAATAGCGTCGGCGAAGATCTCTGCAGATGTCGTGGATGGAGCTGGAGTGGTCACGGGAGGAACTGGAGCTGATGGAGCAGGAGATGTGCTGACAGTAGCAGGAGCTGATGAAGAGGGCCTCAAGTCTGGTGCAGGCACTATGGCTGATCTAGCCTGAGTAGTGAACTGGGTGCCTGGCCCGAGACGTGATCCAGCCTCATCATCATCATCATCATCATCATCATCATCATCATCTGAAGAAGTAGAAGAGACCCAGGGGATGTGCACAGAGTCAACTTCCTTCTGAAGCTCTATAACTGTCTTCGACAACTTGTTCACCTTATCACCAAGAACCTTGATTCTTGTCTCAAAGATCCTCACTAGACTGTTCTGGTTGTACAGAATCCCCTTGATATCCTTTTGCATGCCCTGGACGGCTGAGATCAGAAGATCCATTTGCTCGTTTATGAATCTGGGGGCTTGAGCACTAGCGGCTCGAACTATGTTTGTCTCTGCCTGTGTTGTAGCAGATGTGGGATGATCTGGGTCCATCACCACAACATTATCCTCAAGTTCTGGCTGTAGGGGCAGATGTGGACGATCTAGAGAAAAAATGTGCTTCTCCAACTGAGAGTTGATAAGCAACTAGATGTAGGGTGCATAGCAGCAAGAGCGCTTTTGATCAGCAGCAACCCTCTTGATTGTCTCAACAATCAAATCCATGACTCTAATCCTGGTGTTCCTGTCAAGGTGGATCAACATGTTAATGGAGTAGCCTCGCATCATCTTGTCATCTCCTGACTTGGGCATCAAGGTGTGCCTCAGAATAGTGTTCATTGTACGGAGGCCTGCTTGCAGACAGTAGATGGATCCTAGATTGTGTGATTGCACCTTATCTATGAGGATAGGAGTATACATATCTTTCATGGCATTATGACTTGCCTTGGGTTCTGAGTATACATAACTTCTAGAAGTGCATCCCACTCCTCAAAAGTGGATTCATACCTTGCACCTTCGGTCATCCATACAATTCTACCATCTCTGTAGAAATGAGCAGTGGAGTAGAATTGCATGATCATCTCATCGTTCCATGTAGTAAGCTTTCTGCCAATGAACTTGTCCAGACCAATGCAATGGAAATTATCTTGGACACTTGGTAAGTAGTCCACGTTATCCTTAATGAATTTCCAATCGACATATCTCATATCACTAACAGCTGGGCTCTTGTCAAGCAACACTATCTCATAAAAGTCCTGTTGCTCTCTTGTTTAGAACCTGTAGTCAACAGCAGTTTTCCTCCTTTGAGCATAAGGATCTATGGCTCTCCAGGCTCTCAATCCTGAGTCTCTCCTTTTCTTCATGTCTTCAGCAACTAAGTGGCTGGCATCATGCACTGGAAGATGTGGTCCGAACTTCATCAAAGTAGTCAAGTCATCATCATTTTCAAGTCTGGAGGCAGTTCCCTTGTTCTTCTCAGAAGCTGGAATGTCTTTGGTAGTCCTCTTGGACTTCTGTGCAACAACTTTCTTGGAAGTAGGCTTGGTGCTCTTGGAAGTGTTAGTCTTTGGCATAGCATCAGCCATCAGCTTCTTGGCTTTCTTCTTGGGAGGGGCTTACTCAACATGTTCTTCCTCCTCTTCCTCAGCAGCAGCACCAGCAGCCTCCTCTGGATCTTCATACGTAGAGGTAGGCCTGCCAATCACATGGACAATCCTTTTCCTGGACTTCTTCTCCCCTGCCTTCTTAGGCATAGCCTTCCTTGGGGATCAACAGAAATTGTGGCTCTAGCACTCTCATGTGCCTTGATAGTCCGTGAGCTGGCATAGATCTTGCTGACAACTCTTCTGGAAGAAGTTGCTTCAGTTGCCAACTTCTTAGCAGCCTTTTCTTGCTTCTTGGCAAGAATCTCCTCATGAATGAAATCTAAATCTTCCTCATCATAGTTTAACTTCTTCCTCGTCTTGGTGGAAGCCTTGGGCAACCCATGAGAGCTGGGGGTGCCTGGATCTAAAAAAGAACTGGCCTCTCGGCTTGTGTCAGAACTTATGTCAAGTCCATGCTCTGCCAAATTCTGACTGTCCTCTGAGCCTGACATACTGACCCTGTGAATAGAGTATAGGAGAGCAGAAGTACATAAGTCATCTCAAAATGAGGCTGGTTTTTGAAATTTGAACAATGAATTTTCAAGATTTTTGCATTCTATCAAATAAATATCGGTACAGACGAAACAATTTTTTTGGTGGGGCCGAGACTGACTAACTCACATAACCGAACCTTGGCACCCTTTTTGGTCGGACTGAAAAGAGGAACTCGGTTCCATCAAGATTTATCAGGCGGACGGTAGAACTCTAGAAAATTCATTATTCGCGAGACTATGGAGTTTTGAGTGGATAGGAATACGTGCAAAGGGTGTATCAATGATAAACATGAATCTAATGCGCAAGAATCGGACGAGGAGCGTAATAGAGATCGAATTCGTACCCTAGCCGGGCGCGGATCCTCTACGGCAGCGACGAGGAAGAGGATTTCGTCGGTGACGGCGATTCCCAGCGGCGGAGGAGCACAGGGAGACAAGGACGACGACCAGGGGTCTCGTAGGCGGCAACTTATGGTTCTAAGGCGTGAAGAATGAGATTGAATTTCAAAGCGTCGGGGTCCACAGCTTATATACCCACCACTGTCGGTGACACGGATTCTAACTTTTCGGTGTCACCGAGTTCCTCAGCTATCAGTTGACAAGAAACTCGGTGTAACCGAGAAAATAGAATCGGTGGTACCGAGATTTAAAACCAGATCAACCCTAGGCATTCGGTGAGACTGAGATTTTGTGGTTGGTTCCACCGAGATGCACTTGGGAGGTTTTAATGGCCAGTCCTTGTCGATACGGAACTCCAAGTGCTCCACACACAGAGGGATCGAAAAGCACTTGTTCAAATTTCGTGACGCAACATGAATAGAGTATGAGGTGAGAAAGCATAGATAGCTAAAGAAGTGGTCCTAGGAATTCTTGTATATCCAATTGGCAAAAGATAAATTTAAAAGCCAAATAGAAACAATTGGATATCCTCGAATGAGAAAATAAATGCAGACCAACATGCTCATACAATAAGATGTCAAATGAAATCATGGCAAACATGCACAAACACTCTAGCATCTAACAAGCACTCGGGCGATGACGAAGTCATCTATATATGAGTATTTGACTTAGGAGCCAAGTAAGAGTACTTGATCATAGGTCATACTCATTGTTTAAGCACAAGTGGGGTTACCACTTTTACATAAAGCATTTAATGTTGTCACATACTAAGCGATGCTTTAATTCAAGTCTTAGAGTAAAGGTCCCCCTTGATGTGACATCCCCCCATAAGAGGGATAAACTAACCTTGGGTTTTGTCGATGAAGACTTCATGTTGGTGAGGTAGTGGTGGATGCTCAAGGTTGATGAAGATCACCAAGAGTTGGGAGCATCCTTGTTGTTTACTTACTCTTCTCACCTACATGGGTTAGTCCCAACACACAAGAGACAAATACAAGGATATCTATGGACATGGAGTGCAAAGCATGTGTAATGATGTTCATTGATTTGTTGATTACCTTGTCCCTTGCTTACCTTTGAGGGAATGTGTGACTCCTTCATCTATTACATAAGGTTGATTTTGATTGCAAATAGATATTGCCAATAATGAATATGAGTGAATTTCATTGGCGGAGTCACCCCTCAAGACTCTCTAGTTCTTCTTCTTGGGAATCCACATCAAGTTGATGGGGATCCTTGGTGTTGAAGTAGCACTTGTAGAAGTTGAGCTTTTAGTAGCCTTGGGAACCCACTTCACCAAATCTTGGGGTTCATCTTCATAAGAGTCAAAGTCCTATTGGAGCTTTTTCTTGCCCTTGAGCTTGGTGTCTTGTGGTGGAAGGTCATCTTGAGTGTTTGTCCCCTTGGGAAGAGTATTTTCATACTTCTCCTTTCGAGGAACAAACTTGTGATTGGGATATTGAGCTTCTTCCCATTCAACTCCATTAGCGTTGAAGTAGCAAACACCGCCATTCTTCCGGTATGCTCCATGCTTGCGTACAATCTCATCAAATTGTGTGTACCCTTCAAGACTCTTGTATATACCTTTTTCTATAATCCCTTTCAATAAAGCATTTTCTTGCTCAAGTGTAACTTGGCTAAGAGAATCATCATTAGTGGAATCAATAGAACTACTAGGAGCAACATCATTGGGTTTAGCATTTTTATTATTGCTACTAGATGAAGAACATTTCTGTCCTTTGTTATTAGTTTGCTTAGATTTGACTTGTGGCATGAATGTAGACAAGAGTAGTCATTTGACAATATAAGATGAAGTCTTCTTTCGGAGATCGTCATTGATAGCTTTAAGAAATTAATGTTCTTGCTCCAAATTGAGCTTCTCGAAGCGTAGCTTCTCATGAGTTCTTACAAGCTCTCTATGATCTTCAAGAGTAGTTTCATGAGCTAACTTAAGAGTGTTGAGTTCTTTAGTTAGTTCTTCTATTTTCATATTATCATCGTCAATTGACTTATCTTGACTAGTATGAGAAATATCAAGTTCATTATGATTAACATCACTAGTTTTATCACATAGCAAGTCATCATCGTAAAGCAAATCATCTTCATCACTATCGAAATCAAGATATTCGGGGTGTGATACCTTGGGGCCTTTAGCCATGAAGCAACTTCCACCTCCTTCATTTGGTGAATCAACTAGATCATAGGAGTTGGTTGTCACTAGTACAATTCCGGCAATACCATCATCTTGACTATAGTCAGAGTTGGAGCGACAACTTCTCTTGGAGTGGTTGTCGGAGTCTGAAAGTGCATTATACCGACTAGAGGGGGGTGAATAGGCGATTTTTACAAATTCATCACTTGAGGAATTTCAACTTTGAGGAATTTGAAATGTGATGAATAACTAGTAGCGGAATAAGTACTCAAGTGCATGAGGAACATAGTAACAACATAGTCTTCATGATGAAATGAAACATGCACAAATAGAGAGTAGCGTGATACATGATAAGCAGTGATAAACAAGGTAACTTGAAGAATTTGAGGTGAGGAATTTGTGAAAGTCTTTAGTCAAATTCTTCAATCAGTAACAATCAATTTCATCAACATGTATGTGAGGAATAGAAGGGTTGAGGAAATAGAACCAGATAGCTCGATGAAGATAATGGTTTGATGACCCAGTTCCAACTGCTGTGATAGTCGTACGTCTGGTTTGGAGTGGCCTAGTATTTAAACCAGAGGACACACGGTCCTTACCGTATTCTCCTTGAGCTAAGGTCACACAGTCCTCGCCCAACACTCGTGGTAAGTCTTCAGGGTAGACTTCCAAAACCCTCACAAACTGGTCACCTAGCGATCCACAATTTACTGCTGGATGCTCTAGACCAAGGTCACTTCATGGTCCCCAATTGACTGTAGGAGCACTAGACCATGACGCCTAACCGTCTGGAGCATGCACAGTCCTCAAAGGTAACAAGCATCGGTTCCACACAGGAATTTCTTCGGTGATGCTCAATCACTTTGGGTTTTGTGGTTTGATTGTAGGTTTTTCCTCACTGATGATTTTCTCTCAAATGTCCTCGGAGGATGGGTTGCTCTCAAATGACAAGTGTCAGTTCTCTCTCTCGGAGCAGCCAACCAACTAGTGGTTGTGGGGGTGGCTATTTATAGCCAGGATGCAACCTGACATGATAAGACATAAATGCCCCCAATGATATGACCGTTATGTGGATAAGAATGATTGGGGACAGCTGGCGCTAAGCACAACAACGGTCGGAATTTCGAACTATGAAAGTCCTCGTCTTATCATGTTCCTCACTTGTAGGCATTTCGCACTAGCGAAATCCTAACTCCTCAGTCAGATCAATCTCCTCAGAGACCAGAAGAACTTCGTCTCTGTCACTGAAGAACTTGTCTGAACCGTAAGAGATTTCCAAAAGCTTCACTCGGAGGATTGTATGGGTTGAGGATTTTGGAGTTGAGCATCGGTTGGAAATTTCCCTTAGTATTACCTCGGCCCCCTTTAACAATACGGTGTTTCCTATGACTCAAATAAAGGAAATGAAACTACGAAAACAAAAGTCTTCACGCTTCATATTCCTCGTTCATATCTTCAAGGTCACACCAACTTCTTCATTTTCAAAGCCTTCACAAAGTCTTCACCAAAGTCTTCAGAAAGTCTTCACCAAAGTCTTCAGAAAGTCTTCAGCAAAGTCTTCACATGAAGACATACATTTTTAGGGGTCGATAATCTCCGAATATATCAAACTCCTCATCGACTTATAGAGCCTATGTACACTCACAAACACATTAGTGCCCTAACCTATAAGTCTTCAATATACCAAAATCACTAAATGGCACTAGATGCACTAACAGAGTCGGAGCCGGAAACCCATTCACCAACATGAGCTTGATGCTTTATTCTTGAGTAGCTCTTGGTGTTCTTGTCCTTCTTCTCCGAGTCCCTACTTCTCCTTGAGGGTCTTTGTTCATAATGATCATCTCTACTCCTTCTCTCTCTACGAGGTGATTCATCTCTTGAGCTTCGTCTTCTTGGTGACTCTTCTCTTCGTTTGTAGGGAGCCAAGCACTCATTGGAGTAGTGTCCGGGCTTCCCACAATTGTAGTAGTTTCGGTCACGACTTGATGAACGCTTCTCTTCATATCTTGAGTTGGAGCCGTGATCTTTGCTTCTATTATTGTAGAACTTGTTGAATTTCTTGACCATGAGGCTTATCTCTTCATTTGTGTCAAGGTTGTCGCTTGAGGTAGCGGGAGCATCACTTGTGGCTTTGTAAGCACCGCTAGACTTGTGATGAATGTCTTCCTGGTCTTTGAGTGTCATTTCATGAGCAACAATTCTACCAATCACTTCCATTGGTTTGAGATCTTTATAGTTGGGCATCATTTGGATCAATGTGCACACGGTGTCATATCTCTCATCCAAAGCTCGAAGTATCTTCTTGATGATGAACTTGTCAGTCATTTCTTCGCTTCCTAAGCCGGCAATCTCATTGGTGATGAGAGCTACCCTAGAGTACATTTCAACGACTCCTTCACCATCCTTCATCTTGAACTTGTCAAGTTGACCTTGAAGAACATCTAACTTGGATTCTCTCACGGACTCAGTTCCTTCGTGCATATTAACCAAAGTATCCCAAATCTCTTTTGCATGTTCAAGGCGGCTGATTTTGTTGAATTCTTCGGGACATAGGCAGTTGAAGATAATGTCACATGCTTGAGCAATGAGTTGCAACATCTTCAATTCATCTATAGACGCTTCACGATCCGGTTCCTTTCCATCCGCAAAGAATTCACCTTGCAAGCCAACACGAACAACAGCCCAAACGACAGGATTATGACCAAGCAAATGCATTTTCATTTTATGCTTCCAACTAGCAAAATTAGTGCCATCAAAGTACGGACCTCTACGGTGATAATTTCCCTCACTAGATGCCATACTCCTCCTAGGTTGTGAAACCAATGCAATGGAGACCAAAGCTCTGATACCACTTGTAGGATCGAAAGTAGGTCTAGAGGGGGGGGGGTGATTAGACTTACTCGACCAAATAAAAGTTTTGTCTTTTTCCCAATTTTAGTTCTTGGCAAGTTTTAGCATTCATAGCATATCAAGTAACACCCTACACATGCATGTCTAAGAGTGTAGCAGAGAAAAGTAAAGACATTGCACATGTAAGTAAAGAGAGGGTTAGGAAAGCAAACACAAGTGATGATACGATGATTTTTCCCGTGGTTCCGATAGGTGGTGCTATCGTACATCCACGTTCATGGAGTCTTCAAGCCACGAAGGGTAATGATCGCGAGAGTCCATGGAGGGCTCTACCCACGGAGGGTTCCACAAAGAAGCAACCTTGACTATTCCATCTGGCTTCCATCCATGAAGGACTAGCCTCACTATGGGTAGATCTTCACGAAGTAGGCGATCTCCTTGCCCTTAAAAATTTCTTGGTTCACTCCACAACATGAAGTAGGAGGCTCCCAAGCGACACCTAACCAATCTAGGAGGCTCCACCCTCCAAAAGGTAATAGGCTCGGTAATGACGATGAACTCCTTGCTCTTGTACTTCAAGATGATAGACTCCTCAACACACAATCACTCTCTCATAGATTTGGCTTGGTAGAAGAGATAGGATTGGTGGAAAGAAACTTGGGAAGGCTAGAAATCAAGATCCATATGGTTGGAGTGGAATATCTTGACCTCAACACAAGGGTAGGTGGTTCTCTCTTAGAAAACTGAGTAGGATAGGTATGGAATAGTTCTGAGTGCTCCTCTTATGAGTGGGTGGTGGTGAAGGAGTATATATAGGCAACCCCAAAAATCCAACCGTTACACACAATAAGTTAGACTCGGTGACACCGATGTGTAAATCTCGGTGGTACCGAAGTGACCAAAAGTGGCAACTTTTGAATCTCGGAGGGACCGATATACAATTCTTGGTTGCACCGACAAGGTGACCAACGGTTAGATTTACCAATCTCGGTGACGCCGATTCACCATTCTCGATCGGACCAAAAATGTGAACTTGCGTAACAGAATCTTGGCAACCCAACTCGATGGCACCGAGTGCAGTGTCGGCTGCACCGAAGTGTTAGGGTTTGGCTAAGTCTGTCTAGGGTTTAGAATTGGTGGCACCGGGATAGGAATGTTGGTTGCACCGATTTTGCATATTTGGCTTAGGACAGACTTTGGTGGGAGAGTTTGTATATGTTTTGGTGATTGTCACTTGTGCACGTTTGAGCATATTGTTCACCATCAAAACTTTACCCCCTTTTAATAGTATTGGCTTTCCTATGGACTCAAAGTGATTTATCACAAATGTAAAATGTAGAGTCCTCTTGCTTGAAGCTTGGCCAACCTATTTCCTTGAATCTTGGGGTAATTCCACAATCCTTTGGCCATCCCTATCATTGAACTTGTCCTGAAATATACTTGGTGGAAACATTAGTTCAATGACTTATATGTTGTTATTAATTACCAAAACCACCAAGGGAGAAAATTTGCTTTCACCCTCACATGAAGGATGATTGGGTTCCCAAGAAATCCTCATCCGCTCCAGCTCGACGGGCTGCTACTTGGTCTTGTCCTGCCTCCTCTGGCTCTGCCTCTTTCGGTCGCTTTGCTCATTTTCTTGGGAAGGCCCATTCTGGCATGATGAAGGCTTTCTCTTTTCAGTGCTAACAAACCACGATGTGGTCACTCGCATGATCTCCTCTAAGAATGCTCTAAAGGCTCGTCCGAGAGACTCTAGAGCAACTGTTGTGAGTGAGGACGACGGTCCTCCTGATGCTCCCCCTTCTGATTTTGGTTTCCTTCTGTCCCTAAGTGGGCTGATTTCCTTGACGAGGCAGGAGGCAGTGGCACTCATGGTGATGACGATGATGACAGTGATCTCCAATTGCATGGCTGGTTGCTCTGGTCCTTCCCTTTTTGGTACTTGATGCCAAAGGGGTGGAGATTATCTTAGCATTTGATTTGTTAGTCTTCATGGCACTATGTAATGATATTTATGGACAATGAACCATTATGCTATGCTATCTATGATGTAATGCTATTTATGTATGATGAACCATTATACTATCTATGAGTGCTTGTGTTATCATGAGATATCCTTTTGTGTTGACATATTGATCTATGTGATATGTTTGATGAACTCATTATCTAGTAAGGGGGAGCTCCTGCCCATCATTATTTTCACTATGCATACAATAAGGGGGAGCTCTGTATCAAATCTCTCCTAAGTTGTCTAAGTCTACTTTATTTTTTAGAGCTATATGTATGTTGCCATCAACTATCAGAAAGGGGGAGATTGAAAGTGCAATCATGCCCTTAATCATATTTTGATGTTGTTGACAACATACATATAGGGAACTAATCATTTTCATCAAGTGCATCTCAGGTTTAGTTCCCAAGAGACTGTTGTGCGGATCGTGACTAAGATATCCATGCTGCTTGAAGTATGGAGAAACAAGACAAAATGCTCTATCTCTTTTTTATTTACTCTTGAGTACAGGGATCCCACACCATTAAGAGGGGATCACTAGCTCTCGCAATAACCTTGCTCAAATCCTAGGTAAAATCCTCTTGTATTTCCTCCCGAGGTTGTTCTGCCTTTCCCAGGACGTCCGACACCCTCCGGTCGTCCGGCCTTCAGATGACCAACATGCTCTGGATTTCCACTAGAACCGAACCCTTGGATTTCTGGTCCTTCCGGTCGTCTGAGCTTCGGATGTTCGGGTGTGGCCGGAAATCCGACGCCACCCACCAAAGCCAAAATGTCGGATGTCCGATTTCCTTCGGACGACCGTGCCCCGGGCGATCGACGCCCTCCGGTCATCTGTATGCTGTGCACTTTCTTCCATCGTATGTTGTGCACTATCTTCAACCGTATGCTGTGTTTACCTGCTCTTCGGACGACCGACCCCTGTCGGACGTCCGACGCCTCGCTCCTGCCCGGACGACCGAGAACCGTCGGACGTCCGACAACTGTGCAGCATAAGTGGCTCCAATGGCCATTTTTTTATCACCACTATATATAGTCTTCTCCCACCTCGTGTGAGAGTCGCCCAACACAGTGTAAAGATTCCAAGAACACCTTTCTCTCTCATTCTCATTTGCCTACACCAAATCCTATATCCCGAGTGCATTTGTGAGTTTCCTTCAGTGTTGTTCCAATCAAAAGATAGATCGTCTCTCTACCCTCCTCTCAACCAAAGCTATTTGTGATTTGAGAAAGTCTTGAGAGGTTCCCTTGATCTCGTTACTCTTGGAGGTTGGAGACTCCTAGGTGGTAGGAGTTCTTTGGAGAGGAATCAAACCATTGTGATTCCCCCTAGAAAGTTTGTGAGGGTTTGGAGGCCACCTAGAGGCCTACCACTAGTGGTTGAGAAACGCCTTCGTGGTGTTATCTCAAGGAGAGAATAGGGCGAGGCTTCGTGGCGTTGGTGTGCCTTCGTGGTAACATCAACCTCTCTAAACAGTGATGTAGCTTTCCTCCAAGGAAGTGAACATCGGCATACATCCTCATCTCTCGGAGTTGCGGTTATCCCTAACCCTAACTCCCTACTTGTGGTTACTTGTATTTGAGTACTTACTTGTATTACTTGTGCTTGGTTATCTACTTACTTGTTGCTTTGCTTAGTACACATAGCTTAACTATCATCTTTGCAATTGTTAGGCTCACTTTCATATTAAGTAATATTGCCTAAAATTGCTAAGTAATAACTAAATTTGTAATTGTACCTATTCACCCCCCTCTAGGTCCATCTCGATCCTTTTCAATGGCCCTTTAATTTTTTTCTTCTCGAATTGTTAGATGGACCTAAAGCCCACGGATACATCCATTTTGCGTTATCATTTTCTATTGTAATTTATCTTATTTTGATGTTATATTTCATATTATAATACAATTTTAATATATTTTCTCTCTTAAAATGCAAGTTATAGCTAGAGAGGGAAGATTGTCGAAAGATGGAATTCAGAAACTAAAATATCTACAAAAGAAAAAGGCAACTCTCGGGAGCTCAAAACGAAGTATGAATTTTTGAAGAATTATTTTGGAACATATAAGGAATTATGGAGCGAATATATGACAGAGTTGGGCCACAACCTACCCACATAGACAAGTGGTGGGGCCACCCCCCGATCGCGCCATGTGTCCATGTGGGTTCATGTCCGCTCGCCTCATGATTCCATTTGGTCATAAAATTTCTCTTTACCAAGAAAAAATCACAAAATAGTTTTGGGACTCTTTGTCGCCATTTGTGAGGCGGAATAGAGGCGGGGCACTTTTGCTCTCTAGTGGGAGATTTTACTGGGAAAAATTCCCCGTGGGAGGGGGGATCAAATACTTCATCACCAACACTCCTCTCATAATGAGAATCATCATCTTCATCAACACATTTTTGAGCATCATCTCATCTCAAAACCCCAGTTTATCATTTGTGTTCAATCTTTATATCAAACCTCAGATTGCTACCCGGGGGTGCTAGTAGTGTTAATTATATTTTGTAGTTGATGCTTGTTAGTTTAGATGGTGGAAGATTACTATGTTCAGATTGTTAGGCATATATTTATACCAACTGACCATGAACAATAAGATGAGTTATGAGTAGTTCTATTTGTTCTCGATGACATGGAAGAAGCCTTGTTGCTAGTAATCATGTGAAATTGATCACCATTCAATATTTTGATATTATGTTGTGTTGTTCTTCCCCTAATGGTGCTATTGCAGATGCTCAAATGCTGTCTAACTGCTCAAAGCATTTTGATATTATGTTGATCAAATGTTGTCTAATTGGTGATAACCCCACCCCTAATGGCTAGACAACAATCTCTAAGCAACAATTGGGATAACCCCACCCCTAATGGTTAGACAACAATTGGGATCAACACAACAACTAGGTACAAGAATTGGGATGGTCTAACCGCTCAAATGCTTAGAGATATTGATCCAAAAACCTTAGTCACACTATCACTTTTCACCATGTCCTAGACCCTATAGTTCATCTCGGTCCGCCGGAACACATACAACCAGACTCACCAAGATAAACTTGACTTGTCGTTGCCTAAACCCTGGCACCTTGTCCCACCGAGTTGACCCTTTGACCCATCGAAGAGCATTGGCAAACTTTTTGTTGCCTAATTCAATCGGAATTTCTGACCAGTTTCACTCGATGACATCAAAGTGTGGAAAGTGCTTATGTTAGCACAACTCGGTGTTACCAAGAGGTTTCATCTAGTCTCTCCGAAAAAACTAAAGTTCAAACCTTTTGTACAAGTTGATCTCATCGAGTGGTTTCACTCGGTCCCACCCGAAGTGTGCATAAAGGTGCATAACGGGTGGATTTTTGGTGCTGCCTATACATAACCCCACCCATTCGACCAAAACTCAGAGAGCAAACAAAGTGAAGCATACACTTTATCATATCCTTTTTTAGAGAGTTCCAAATCTTTGTGTTGAGATCAAAGGGATTCCACTCCAACCATAGAACTTTAATCTCTAGCCACATTAATTGTTTTTTCACTCAAATCCCTCTCCTACCACATAGTCAATACATGAGAGAGTGTTTGAGTGTTGGGAAAACTATCTTTTGAAGCACGATAGCAAGGAGTTCATCATCAACAACAATGTCTATTACCTTTTGGAGAGTGGTGTCTACTGGATTGATTGGATGTCACTTGAGAACCTCCAAAGTGAAGTGAACCAAGGAGTTTGTAAGGGCAAGAAGATCACCTAGCTCGTGAAGATCTACTCCCAATGAGGCTAGTCATTCATGGATGTAAGCCATAATGGAATAGACAAAGTTACTTCTTCGTGGCCCCTTCATGGGTGGAACTCTTTGTGGACTCCTGCAACCGTTATCCATGGGATTGGAGCCTCCATCAATATGGACATATAATAACATCACCTATCGAAACCATGGGTCAAAATCTTCCATGTCACCATAGCGTTTGCATATCTTCAACCCCTTTCTCTGCTTACTATCACTTGCAAAGTCCTTACTTTTCGCTGGCCCCTATTAGACTTGTATGTGTAGGGTGTTTGTAGACTTGCTACAGTTGTTAAAATATGCTAAGAACAAAAAATAGGAAAATGTTAAGTTTTTGTTTGTTAAGTAGTCTAATCACCCTTCTCTAGACCTATTTTCGATTCTACAGGAGGGCTGCTCCTTGTACCTGCAAATTCGTGTGCGTCATGCCCCTCACAACGCCGCACTTTGGCCAAACTCGTCGTGTTTCGGGCTCCCATCGTGGTCGCCGTCGCTCACTTGATCTTCCTGTCCGGCGACCTCCACCGCTTGTTCTACCCAGCTTGTTTGTTCGGCTCCAAGTCTGCGCTTCACCCACCTCTTCTTGACATCATAAGTTTTCCTCCGACGCAACCCATGGTGGGGCGGAGTATTAGACGACGATGACGACAACGCCGAAGGTGTCCATCGTGACAGCTGTGCAACTACAAGGCCATGCAAATATATTAGTGACGTTAGCGATTGTGAACAAAATGATAGCAACAGAAGAAGTGATAGAATACATGTTTGAAAATCTATTATGTCTCTACCTCAAAGAATGATGCTCATTAGATTTTCTTTACAACCAAATCTTGTAATTTTTTATCAAAGCTTATATATTTCTTTTCAACATCTGAATACAAAATCAATATTATTAGTTTTATTATGAAATATACTTTCATATGGTACATATACTGTATTTCTCAATAAATTTGATTAAAGTTCGTGAGATTGAGTTTTTTTGTCGAGGAAATTCGTGAGATTGCCTTTTTTTTTTCGTGAGATTGACTTTTAATACACGTCGTTGGCAAGTTTCGCTGCAAACTGAAATTGTGTAGTACTCCTGGAGTAGAACCAAGGAAGCGAACTGATCGTCTTTGCCATCTGCCGTCTACTTTCTCCTTCCAACCCCCACCCCGGTTCGTCCCCCTTCGCCATCTGCCGTCTGAAGGCTCAAGCGTACCCTGTTCCTACTCCGCTGAGACCTCGCCGCCGGCGACTCAGGATCTAACCCCTACACCTACACCACAACGCACTGAAGAATAAGACGCAGCAACAGCAGAAATGGTGCTGATCCCTCTCATCCGGGATTACATCGACCGCATGCTCCAGGACATCTCCGGCATGAAGGTCCTCATCCTCGACCCCCAAACCGTACGTACGCGCCCCCGAAACCCTAGCCCTGGCAGGCCTCTGCTCCTCGCCATTTTTCTCACCAGATCCGCGCGGCTCGTGACAGGTGGGGATGGTTAGCGTAGTGTACAGCCAGTCGGATCTCCTGCGGAAAGAGGTGTTCCTCGTGGAGACGGTCGACGACGCCTCCAGCTCCAGGGCGTCCATGGCGCACCTAAAGGCCGTCTACTTCCTCCGCCCGTCCTCTGACAACGTCCAGAAGCTTCGCCGCCACCTCTCTGCGCCGCGATTTGCCGAGTGCCACCTCTGTGCGTAATTGATCCCCATTTGCTATATTGAATCCGTGAACTTGCTACATCCCTATTAGTTCACGTCTTTTCTGTGTGTTTTACTGTGAGAAGACGAAGAGTTGATTGTGATGAAGATGCAAACAATTTGGTAGACAACCCCAACAAAAAGAAAACCAGCACATAAAGTTCGGGGCAAACAAGATACTAAAGCAACTACTCAGGACTACTTGCTCTTTTCTGGAAAACATGTTAAAATTAAAATCAAATACATAAGTGTTTGGGTGATAGTGTTGTACCTAGTAGCGGGGTTTGAAAGAAGGATAAATGTGTGGTTTGTCGTGGCATACTTTTGCTGAATCTGTTCATTTGTTGTTTGTTTCCTTGCAGTCTTCTCCAATATATTGAAGATTCCACAGATTCAAGTGCTTGCCGATTCTGATGAGCAGGAGGTTGTGCAGCAAATTCAGGTATATGTCGTTTATGATTGTAAATACACATCGGAATGAAGTGTTTGAGAGTTGAAAGGGAGGATGGAGTTGGTATATGAATGTTGTTTTGTTTTGCAGGAGTTCTATGCTGACTTTTGTGCCATTGATCCTTTCCATTTCACTCTGAATATACACAATAACCACATCTACATGCTTCCAACGGTGGTTGATCCTCCTGGTATGCAAAGCTTCTGTGATCAAGCTGTTGACGGCATCGCTTCTGTCTTCCTGGCTCTGAAGCGTCGCCCTGTTATTAGATACCAAAGGACATCAGATGTTGCAAAAAGGATTGCACAAGAAACTACGGTGGGTCCACTGTCAATATTAGACTGCACGGAGACCATGAAAAAATTCATCAACTTAAAATTTCATTGCCTGTCAATATTTAATATTACGACATGTAGACCATCATAGAGAAATCGTTTTACATGCTTATCCCAACAATTGAAACTGTTGAAATATCACTGTCAACTATTATATTTTTGTTACTCTAGCACATCTTCAGGTGTTAACTCACTAGAAAGCAGAAACACTTATCCTTTATACAGTAGTGATGATGCCTACACTGACATATGGTTCTTTTTTGTACTCTCTTGATTATTCTGTTCATATCTGCTTTCTGTGCTGTGATCCACATCACTTATGCCCGTCCGATTGTACTTCCATTGTCTAATCTTGAAGGCACAGTTGCATATAGCCTCTTCTTCCTCCCAAGGGATATGTTCATCTCTGCACACACTGCAAGCTAGTCCTAGGTGGAATTTTGTGCAGTTCTTACTGAAAACTTGAATTTCTTTTATACCTTTTCATTATTTATCAATGATCTTAAGTTACATAACGTGAATCTGGGCTTTTATTGCCAGAGCATGTTAGAATGGTTTAGTTATTCTGCACTTTGTCTTCAGTGAGCTGGAGGATTATGGTCAATGCAATTTGTATCGATTGTATTTTTGTCTCAGATAGGTATTCCCAGAGACTGCTTAGAGTTGTTGAACCAACAATGAGATTACGAAGGAGTTAGTATGGCTCTGATCTGTTGAACCAACAATGAGATAATGAGAATACAACCAAAAAAGTTATGATTAAATTTTTGTTCATGTAAAAGGGTGGAGTGTTACGAGTATAACGGCATTAGTTCTCACGTGGCATTTATCTAATTTTTTGCTTCTGGATGGCACTATGTTACAATCATTGGTCAATTATGCATGTTTTAGAGATTTTTTTCATGATGAACTTCGCATTCTACAAACGGGAGTAGGAAGAACTGCAATTTATATAGAAATAGAGGAAGATTGAAAATCTTTTCTGTGCCAAAAAATGTCCGTAATTCTGTATCATAATTATGCCTTACTTCTGTTTTAAGGATTTCATGATGCCATTGTGACTTCTGTGGAATACTTGTTGCTGAAGCACTTGCAATTTGGAATGTGCAGAGGTTGATGTATGAGCAGGAAAGTGGCCTGTTTGATTTTAGAAGAACTGAAAACTCCTCCTTGTTATTGGTGATTGACAGAAGGGATGATCCTGTTACTCCGTTACTTAATCAGTGGACATATCAGGTACTCTAAAGATGATTATAATCTTTGGCTGTTTTGAATGTACTTCTCTGTTGATTTGTTTGCAAATTTGAATCTACAGGCAATGGTCCATGAGCTTATTGGAATCGAGAACAACAAAGTTGATCTTAAGGAGTTCGCTAATGTCCCTAAAGACCAGCAGGTTGAGAAGTGTTGAATTTCTTCTTTTCATATTATGACAAAATACTGCATGAAATTTTGTTTAAATATGATTGATGTGAAATATGCTCATATAGGAGGTGGTTCTATCAGCGGTACAAGACGACTTTTTTAGGGTGAACATGTTCGAGAATTTTGGTGACCTTGGTATGAATGTCAAAAGAATGGTAGATGACTTTCAACATCTTTCAAAAAGCAGCCAGAATTTTCAGAGTATAGGTAAGTGATATGGATTTTTTGCTTTTGTTGTTTTCTATGAAAGAAATGGATCATGGGGAAATTGTGTCTATTTACCTAGTTTTTTTTATTTCATTCGTAGTTTCACACCTTACACTTAAATACTGTCTTCTCATCCCCAGCTAGTTTGATTTCTTTGAATCATTAATCTTGCTATAATATCCTTTACTATCATATTAGTTCTTGTTACTTTTATGGACAAGTACATCTAATGATTTAAGTGTTGAACTTAATGTGTTCCTGTCCTCTCCTTACTATGTTATGGTGTCGGTTTATATTTTAAAACATGAGTATTTTCAGAATAAAAGATATCCTCTTGTAGTAGCTGCAATTGCATAAATCATAGCGCTTGTTGAATGAATGGCCCATAAACCCATAACTAACAATCCAACATGCTATGAACTTTTTTTGGGGTTGGGTGGTGGAATGCAAATAACTGTAATAGGCTGTGGGTCATAAAAGGGGAACAGGAAGAAGATATCTGTCATGTGGGGCCACACATATGTGTGCTGCTGCAAGGTGTTTGTAGGGCATCCACCCTGATCTCCACCCTAAGGGATCTGCTCGCATTAAGTTTGGTCAGAAGAAGCACCTTACTACTCCCTCTGTAAACTAATATAAGAGCGTTTAGATCACTAAAGTAGTTATCTAAATGCTCTTATATTAGTTTACAGAGGGAGTAGTTGTTAGTAGAGTTCTTACCATATCCGGAGAAAGCACCTGATTAGCAACTAGTAGTCCGTGTCAGTTTAGGCTATGTTTCTTGGAGTTCCGTTCCAGTCTGTATTATGCAATGCATCCCTTATATATAAAGTGGCGTAGGGAATCAATCAAGCAATAGCTTAAAGGAGATTAGGCTCCATGTACAGCAGCAACCCAGGTTGCCGGAGTTCGCCACCACAGCCGTCCGGAAGCCCAAGTATCCTCGCCCTCACTCTAAAACCCAGAATGAGTATTACCTTCAAAATCTTGGATGTGACAATATATCTCTAGTTCTCGGACATTATACCAATGTCACTTTGTACAATATGGTTTGGTCGTTTATAGTCTGAAAAGTAAATGTGTTTTGTGGAAACTCTGAATGGCTGATATGCTAATGCTTGTAGATGATATGGCAAAATTCGTGACCAACTATCCCGAATATCGAAAGACACATGGAAATGTGACAAAGCATGTTGCTTTGGTGAGCGAGATGAGCAGAATGGTGGAGGAAAGGAAGCTTATGCAAGTTTCGCAGACGGAACAAGAGTTAGCATGCGCAAGCGGACAAGCAGCAGCCTTTGAGGTATTCATTTGATGCCCGGAAACTATTTCACACCTTTCAGGGTAGCTTGGTCTTAGTATAGCTTGATTTTAGAATTAGTTATCAGAGTGTAAAGCTGCTTCTATGTTTGTGATGTAATACTGCTAACTTTTACATCTGAACTATTGCTTTGCTGTTGACCCCCCCCCCCCTTCCTATGTATATCGTTAACCAATTCTACTCTTATTGTTGGTTTGATCACTGTCATTAGATATGTAAGTCGAACTGTACCTCTCCTTAGAAGCGGCTTAAGGAGTTGATTTTTCTTTAGAAGAAAATGTACATTTCTGTTTCTTTGACCGCTGCCATCAGCTAGTGCCTAGTGTTCAAACTGTACCTATCCTTGGAACTGCTGGCCTATCTGCTGACTTGCTCATTAAGATAGAAACACATTAGTATGACTTTAGGCTCATTTGTCTGATCAGTTTGATGCTAGTTGAATGAATGTGAGTAGGGTTTACTCCACAGAGAAACTGACCCGTTGATTTTTTTGCCAACCACTCACCAGTTGCTTTTCTGCAGGCTGTTACTTCCTTACTTAACAATGAAAGTGTATCTGATATTGACCGTTTGCGACTTGTAATGCTCTATGCTTTGCGGTATGAAAAAGAGAGTCCAGTTCAGCTGATGCAGCTTTTCAACAAATTGGCTTCTCGCTCTGCTAAATACAAGTCGGGGGTATGTGAACTGTACTAGCTCTTGTGGTAGAACACGTTTTCCTTGTTTTCTTCTATTGCACATATTGCTTTAGTTCTATTTCAGTTAATGGTCTTTCTAGTTCTTCAAAGGAAGATTTTTTTTATTTGTACTGTTTGAAGCGTAATGAATTGCAGTTTATTTGTACCTTCTTGCTGGCAAATTGGCTGAAAGTGCTGATCCATTGTTTGTTCTGGCTACAGCCAATATTGATTGTTCTTAGTTCTAAATACTAAAGTTGAAGCAGCAGAAGGTTGTGGAGGAGCAACTCCACCTTGCTGGTACGAAGTGTTGAAGGAACTGCTTCAACGTGTTGTGCTCGATATCACTCTAGAGGCGAAGATAGGCCGATATGGCTGCATGAGTTCAATACAAGAACTTCTATAACACAAGATTTAAGATCTTAAGATAAGAACAAGTTCTAATAAGTGTAATTGGTACGTAGTTTGAGTTACTTAAAGGTCAAGACATCTCAGCTTCTACCCATAGATAGAAGACTCTAGAAAATATTACTTAAAAGGTTAAGAAAACAAATACAACAACATATGACTGAAGGACCAATTTGTCTAGAATGGAGTAGAAATATGCAGAAGTCAATTTAACTTCTCTTTTTTTTCTCTAATGTTCCTTTATCATTATCCCCTAGTTCTTTGGAACTCGACCCCGAGTTATCTTCATAGAGTGCTTGTTCTGGACGGTAGAGAGTCAAGTTGCAACATGGAATGTGTGGGATATACCCATCTTGCTCGGAAGATATATCACATAAGCATTATCATTTATCTTCTTTAAAGTAATGAACGGGCCATGTTTTCTTTGTCTAAGCTTCCCATTGAACTCATCATGTGGCAAAACTACTCTTTTGAGAAGTGATTAGACTTTATGGTTTTCCAAGGTCAATCGTCTTAGATCATGATAGAAAGTTTCTTGCTGCATTTTGGCTCACTTGGTGGACACAATTAAACACTGAAATAAAATCGTCTAGTACTGTCCATCCACAAACAGAAGTGGTGCACAAGTCTTTGGGTAATCTGGTCCATTGCATATGTGCGGAAAGAAAGCGACAATGGGATTTGGCATTGTCTTTTGCTGAGTTCTCCAATAAAAAGTCCAAGCAGGAGTTATTTTCTACTGTTAACACTAAAGTTCCAACACATGTGGTGGACCTGGTGGAGCTACCATCAAGGGGGACTCAAAATTAGCATTGTCCTTTGCTGATAACTACAATTGATTACTCAAAGAAATTCACAGTGTTTTGGAAGCACAAAATCAGAAGTACAAACGGTTAACTGGCTGCAAAAGGAGGCTGAAATCCTCCTCTGAAGGTGATAAAGTGACAGTACATCTCACAAAAGAAAGGCTAGCATCCATTGTCTTGCGTCATGGAATGAAATGAACCATTTTAGAGAATTTGTCAGTCACCACAAACAGATCAATCCCTCGTCCTGTTCTTGGTAAGCCCAAGACGAAGTCCATAGAGATGTCCTCCCATGGAGCAACAGGAACATGCAAAGGCATGTGTAGCCTTTGCAAGTTTCACATATGGGGCACCTTTGGACAAACTTTCCAGCATCTCTTTTTAGTTGTGATCAAAAGTAACGATCCTCCAGGTTAGCTAGTATTGCCGCTTCTAACATGGCCACTAAGATAACTTCAATGGAGTTTTCTGATCAGCTTGTCACATAATGTGTGTTTGGTAGCTGTTCTCATCCTAGCATGGCTGTTCCTGTTTGAGACATGCGAGTCTAGACGTGCTGAATGTGTGCAACTGCCATTGTTTGGTAGTTTTGTACGTGCTGAGATGTGCTGAGCTGAGACTTGGTTTGGTAGCCTGCATTTGGTTAGGCATGCTGGGCTGGAACTGTGTTTGGTAGCCTGTATCTGAGGTAGATGCGGTTACCTCCTCTTAAGATGGTAAGGATACCACAATAGTTACACACACATGATAAAGAAAATTGTGTGCACACTTCAATGGAGTTTTTGGTGCCAATACAACATTCAACCAATATTTCAACTATATGTAAATATGAAAATATGATAAAGAAAATTGTGAGCACACTTCAATGGAGTTGAAACATGGTGTTAATTAGGCTTGAAACTATAAATTACCTTTTTACTCATGTTTAATAAACATAATTAACAGGACCTTCCTCTGTTTGCTGTTTTGTTATTTATACTACAGGCAAAAGATGGAAGTAGTCAGTTGTATTTTTATTGGAGGTTGGGGTGAGTCTAATGTGTGTTACTACTCTACGCAGCTTGTTCAATTCCTGCTTAAGCAGGCTGGTGTTGATAAAAGAACAGGCGACTTGTACAGGAACCGTGACCTATTAAATATTGCTCGCAACATGGCTCGTGGACTTAAGGTGACACAAAAGTTTGTCCCCACAGTTATGTTACATCTCCGTAGCTTGTTTCTTATGCGCGTATTGGTTGCAGGGTGTTGAGAATGTATACACCCAACACCAGCCTCTGATCTTCCAAACAATGGAAGGAATTGTCAAGGGGCGATTACGGGATGCTGACTATCCACTTGTTGGCAACCATTTCCAGCAGGGCAGGTTGGTCAAACATGTGCTGTGCTAAGTGTCTGAACTGTAATTCACTACTTGGTTTGTTGATGGACGTGTACATTCCGTCCTTGAGCACATCCTACAAAATAAAGCTAAATCATTGATAGGGTACACTTTAGCTTTTGTTTAGTTTTCAAAATGCGACAGGCTAATTTATAGAAGTGATGGCATCCCCACAGGCCTCAAGATGTTGTGATATTCATCGTTGGTGGGACAACGTACGAGGAAGCAAGATCAGTGGCCCTTTATAATGCAGCAAATCCTGGAGTTCGTTTCTTCCTTGGAGGTTCAGTGGTTCTAAATTCGAAGAGGTATGCGCTGTTAATCATCAGTCTCCTGGCAATGGTTCATAGTGTGATAGCTCTGTTTGGTGTTAGATGTGTCCTCTTTTTTGTGTGTACTTAGAGCGGAATATTTGGACAATTTTTGCAGTTGGTTTCCGTTAAATTGGATTTAGATGAGAGGGGTAATGATTTGATGCTGTTACCGATGACTTTGCAGATTTCTTGAAAACCTGGGGGAGGCCCAAAGAATATCGAAGTCTAGCACTCTATTATGAGCATGCTGTTGTCGTTTGCTCGAGGCTTGCGAGAATGTGATAATTGATAGTTGCATTGCATATATTGAGAGAGAATGCAATTTGGGGCAATTTTTGTAATGTATAGCTTTAGCTGTTAGTGCAATACCACAGCGTATCTATAGAGGGCTCAGCTTCTGTACATTTCACATTTGTTGTGATAATTTTTACTATCCAGTTGACACGGTCAAGAAGTGGACTATACTGAAACCTTTTCTTGTCTATTTTGATGGAGCACCACACTGTTGTTGGGCTCCTGGAGTTAAGTGTGCTTAATCCCCTAAATTATTAGGTTTGGGACACATTTCCCCCTAACCCTTCTTGTAGGGGAGATATACACCATCTGTCCGGCAACGTCGTGTGCTCCCTAGTGCCAAACAATGGCTGTTCACGATGATGGATTCGCTATCCCATGAAGCATTGTGCGACTGTCACTGACTTTATGGGCTACCTGGTGGGCGAGGAGGAAAGCTATTCACAAGGGATCCTTCCAAAGTCCGCTTTCTACCCTCTTGTTCGGCAAACAGTTTATTTCAGATTTGGGAGAAATAACTAAGAAACCCACCACTGAACCGACCACCTAGGTGCATATTAGCACCTCCGGTGGGTTTTGCAAAGGTTCATGTCGATGCTGGTTTACCTAGATCATGTGTCGGAGGGATTGCGACTGCAGTATGCCGAGACTCACCGGGGAATTATCTTGTTCATCATCACTTGTTATACAGAGTGTCAGGGATGTCGCAACTCTTGAGACTATTGCATGCAGGGAAGCACTAGCTCTGGCAGATAATCTTCTCCATGATATTATGGTAGCCATGGACTTGAAACAAGTTGCCAAGCTCAATGGAAGTAACGAGAACTATGGACAAATTATAGCTGAGATCAAGTTAATAGCACATGCATCAAATCCTGAAGCTCATTTGGGGCGTTAATCGATCCCCCTGATTTTCTCGTTAAATTCTTAGCAGATGATGTAAGCGTTAGTTGATTTTAATAAAGCTAGCCAGAAGGCCTTTCCGTAAAAAAGAGGACGTCACGTTTAGTTGGGTCAAGCTCATGATCATACATGTATCCCAAACTATGTAAACTTTGAGTAATAAAGCTGAGCATTTCTAAAAAAAGGCGCTCCATCCCCATTTGCCTCCCGATTTTCTGGCGCTGGGAGACAGCCACAGAGTTTTGTAGAGAAAGACTCGGGAGGGAGGAGGAGGTCCGACACAAGCGAACTGCATGCGTGTGCTTCTCGGACCGCCCGCTAGTGCCTCGATTTTGGCGTTGTCGATGCCTTGCCCAAAAATTCCCGCTTGGTGCAGGGGAACGTTGTGGCGACGTAGCGTCGTAAAGGAGAGAGAGGTGTGAGGTGATTGTGTCCCGCTGGTGATCCAACGTTGAACTGGTCGAGTGTTGTTTAACGCGTCATGTGTGGTGGAGGCCCTCATCGAGGCGAATGCAATTGATGGAGAGCGTGGAGGGCCCTAAGAGGCAGCGGGGTCTCGCGGGCGTAGCAGCCACACGGTCACCATGGCACAAATCGGAGCAACAGAAGAAGGGCAAGCAAACTTGGCCCTCGGCTCAGCCAACCGTTGCAGCCTAGGGCATAGCAGGCCCTGACGCAACTCCTAGCACATGCTACTTCAAAATGGCACGCCACGACTCAACGCAGTGGCTACATCCGCCGCGCAACGCACTAGCTACATCCGTGTTGCCAATGACGACCTCGGACAAACGCATGGTGTGCCGGTTCCCCCCTTGTTGGCCATGTCGCGTCCCGCCTCCCGGCCAAGAATCACACGATGATGGCCAAGAGCATCTCATCCGCTTGACAAGCTACCTAAATATGGCTAGGGGTTGCCTACCTGTTCAACCGCCCGCGTGAGTCGCCTACCTCTTCGCCGTGGTCTTCCTTTGTCGTTGTGTGAATGCAATGTGTGGGTGGCCATCATGCCTGAGCTAGGCATTGATGGGGAACGTCGCATGGGAAACAAAATTTTTCCTACGCACACGCAAACCTATCCATGGTGATGAGCATCTACGAGAGGGAGAGTGGATCTACGTACCCTTGTAGATCGCTAAGCGGGAAGCGTTAAGAAACGCGGTTGGTGTAGTCGAACTTCTTTGCGATTCAAATCGCCGAGCGTCCCGCGATCCAATCTCGAACCGTCCCATGAACTAATCACGAACCGTCCCGCGATCCAATCACAAACGTCTCGTGGCCTTGATCACGATTCTTCCGATCTAGTACCGAACGGACGGCACCTCCGCGTTCAGCACACGTGCAGCTTGATGATGATCTCCACCGTCTTGATCCAGCAAGAGGGGGTGGAGAGGAGAGAGAGTTCACCGGAAGCGTGACGGCGCTCCGGTGATGGTGGTGGTGGAGCAATTCCGGCAGGGCTTCGCCTAAGCGCTGCAGAAATCCGATCTAGAGGAGCACCGGTGAAACGGGTAGCACGTGGGCGTAAGTTGTGTGCAAAACCCTAGCTATCCACCAATATATATAGGAGGAGAGGAGGGGAAGAGGGGATGGCGCACAAGTCCCCTTAGGGGAGTTGGCCGGCCAAGGTGGGAGCAATCCTACTCCTACTCCAATCCTAGTTGGAGTAGGATTGCTTCCTATTGGCTGATTTTTCCCTTTTCTCTTTAGGACTTTCTCTCCCTGCGCCATGGGCCTTTGTGGCTGTTTCCCCAGACCACTAAGGGCTGTTTATTATTCTCCCACAGCCCATGGACCTCTTGGGGTCGAAATACCCCTCCCGGAGGTCCCCCGGTACACTACCCGCACTCCCGGTACACTACCGATGAGACCGAAACTTTTCCGGCGACCAAACCGGGACTTCCTATATATGAATCTTTACCTCCGGACCATTCCGGAGCTCCTCGTGACGTCCAGGATCTCATCCGGGACTCCGAACAAACTTCGGTCACCACCATACATAACTCTACACTACCGAAACGTCACCGAACCTTAAGTGTGCAGACCCTGCGGGTTCGAGAACTATGTAGACATGACCGAGACACCTCTACGGTCAATAACCAATGTCGGGACCCAGACGTCCACATTGGTTCCTACATATTCTATGAAGATCTTCATCGGTCGAACCTCTATGTCAAGGATTCAGTTAATCCCGTATAACATTCCCTTTGTTCTTCGGTATGTTACTTGCCCGAGATTCGATCGTCGGTATCTCCATACCTAGTTCAACCTCGTTACCGGCAAGTCTCTTTACTCGTTCCGCAATGCAAGATCCCGTGGCTAACATATTAGTCACATTGCTTGCAAGGCTTGTTGTGATGTTGCATTACCGAGTGGGCCCCGAGATACCTCTCTGTCACACGGAGTAACAAATCCCTGTCTCGATCCATGCCAACTCAACAGACACCATCGGAGATACCTGTAGAGTACCTTTATAGTCACCCAGTTACATTGCGACATTTGATACACACAAGGCACTCCTCCGATATCCGTGAGTTGCATGATCTCATGGTCATAGGAACATATACATTGACATGCAGAAAACAGTAGCAATAAACTGACACGATCATATGCTACGTTTGTAGTTTGGGTCTTGTCCATCACATCATTCTCCCAATGATGTGATCCCGTTATCAAATGACATCTCATGTCCATGGCTAGGAAACCTTAACCATCCTTTGATCAACGAGCTAGTTCACTAGAGGCATACTAGGGACATTGTGTTGTCTATTTACCCACACATGCAATGTTTTTCCAATCACTACAATTATAGCATGGATAATAAACGATTATCATGAACAAGGAAATATAATAATAAACACTTTATATATATTGCCTCTAGGGCATATTTCCAACAGTCTCCCACTTGCACTAGAGTCAATAATCTAGTTCACATCACTATGTGATTTACATGGTAATGAATCGAACACCCATACAGTTCTGGTGTTGATCATGTTTAGCCCTTGGAAGAGGTTTAGTTAACGGGTCTGCAACATTCAGATCCGTGTGCACTTTGCAAATATTTATGTCCTTCTCCTCGATGTAGAACCGGATGGAGTTGAAGCGTCGCTTTATGTGTCTGGTCCTCTTGTGAAACCTTGGTTCCTTGACTAGAGCAATGGCACCAGTGTTGTCACAGAACAAGTTTATTGGATTCAGTGCACTGGGCACTACTCCAAGATCTATCATGAACTGCTTCATCCAGACACCTTCCTTTGCTGCCTCCGAGGCTGCGATGTACTCCGCTTCGCACGTAGAATCAGCTACCACGCTTTGCTTGGAACTGCACCAGCTTACCGCTCCCCCGTTAAGAATAAATACGTATCCGGTTTGCGATTTAGAATCGTCCGGATCAGTGTCAAAGCTTGCATCGACGTAACCCTTTACGACGAGCTCTTCATCACCTCCATAAACGAGAAACATGTCCTTAGTCCTGTTAAGGTACTTAAGGATATTCTTGACCGCTTGCCAGTGCTCCATTCCAGGATCACTTTGAAACCTTCCAGCCATACTTATGGCAAGGCTGACATCGGGTCTTGTGCACAACATTGCATACATGATAGAGCCTATGGCTAAAGCATAGGGGATGACGCTCATCTTTTCTTTATCTTCTGCAGTCACTAGGCATTGAGTCTTACTCAACTTCACACCTTGTAACACAGGCAAGAACCCCTTCTTGGCCTGTTCCATTTTGAACTTCTTCAAAACTTTATCAAGGTATGTGCTCTGTGAAAGTGCTATTAAGCGTCTCGACCTATCTCTATAGATCTTAATGCCTAGTATGAAAGCAACTTCTCCTAGGTCCTTCACTGAAAAACTCTTATTCAAATATTCCTTCATGCTTTCCAGCATTTCTATATCGTTTCCGATCAGCAATATGTCATCCACATATAACACTAAAAACGCTATAGAGCTCCCACTCACTTTCTTGTAAATACAAGCTTCTCCATAAACTTGTATAAACCCAAACGCTTTGATCACTTCATCAAAGCGCTTATTCCAACTCCGAGATGCTTGCACCAGTACATAAATGGATCGCTGGAGTTTGCAAACTTTGTCAGCATTCTTTGTATTGAAAAAACCTTCGGGTTGCATCATATACAACTCTTCCTCAAGGAAACCGTTGAGGAATGCCGTTTTGACATCCATCTGCCAAATTTCATAGTCGAAATAAGCAGCTATTGCCAACATGATTCTGACAGACTTAAGCATCGCTACGGGTGAGAAAGTCTCATCGTAGTCAACTCCTTGAACTTGTGAAAAACCCTTTGCCACAAGTCGAGCTTTATAGACGGTGGCATTACCGTCTGCGTCCGTCTTCTTCTTATAGATCCATTTGTTCTGAATGGCCTTTCGCCCTTCAGGTAGTACTTCCAAAGTCCATACTTTGTTTTCATACATGGATCCCATCTCGGATTTCATGGCCTCTAACCATTTCTCGGAATCCGGGCCCATCACTGCTCCTCCATAGCTCGTAGGTTCATTGTTGTCTAACAACATGACCTCCAAGACAGGGTTGCCGTACCACTCGGGAGTAGTACGCGCCCTTGTCGACCTACGAGGTTCAATAGCAGCTTGATCCGAAGCTTCATGATCATCATCATTAACTACCTCTTCTACCGTCGTAGGTTCCACAGAAACATCTTTCTGCGCTGCGCTACTCTCTGGTTGAAGTAAAGGTTCAATAACCTCATCAAGCTCTATTTTCCTCCCACTCAATTCTTTCGGGAGAAACTCCTTCTCAAGAAATGTTCCGTTCTTAGCGACAAACACTTTGCCTTCGGATCTGAGATAGAAGGTATACCCGACTGTCTCTTTCAGGTATCCTATGAAGACGCATTTTTCCGCTTTGGGTTCCAGCTTTTCAGGCTGAAGCTTTTTGACATAAGCATCACATCCCCAAACTTTAAGAAACGACAACTTCGGCTTTTTGCCAAACCACAGTTCATATGGCGTCGTCTCAACGGATTTCGATGGTGCCCTATTTAAAGTGAATGCAGCTGTCTCTAATGCATAACCCCAAAACGACAGTGGCAAATTGGCAAGAGACATCATAGAACGCACCATATCTAATAAGGTTCGATTACGACGTTCAGACACACCATTACGCTGTGGTGTTCTGGGAGGTGTCAACTGTGAAACAATTCCACACTATCTTAAGTGACTGCCAAAATCATAACTCAGATATTCACCTCCTCGATCAGATCGCAGGAATTTAATCTTCTTGTTACGATGATTCTCAACTTCACTTGAAATTGCTTGAACTTTTCAAACGTTTTAGACTTGTGTTTCATCAAGTAAATATACCCATATCTACTTAAGTCATTAGTTAAGGTAAGAAAATAACGATATCCACCACGTGCTGTAACATTCATGGGACCACACACATCAGTATGTATGATTTCCAATAAGTCACTCGCCCGTTCCATTGTTCCAGAGAACGACGTTTTAGTCATCTTGCTCATGAGGCATGGTTCACATGTGTCAAGTGATTCAAAATCAAGTGACTCCAAAAGTCCATCATCATGGAGCTTCCTCATGCGTTTTACACCAATATAACCTAAGGGCAGTGCCACAAGAAAGTGGTACTATCATTATCAACTCTACATCTTTTGGCATCAATGTTATGAACATGTGTGTCATCACTATCAAGATTCAATATGAATAAACCCCTAACATTGGGTGCATGACCATAAAAGATATTACTCATATAAATAGAACAACCTCTATTCTCTGACTTAAATGAGTAACCGTCTCGCAATAAACAAGATCCAGATATAATGTTCATGCTTAACGCATGCACTAAATAACAATTATTCAGGTTCATCACTAATCCCGATGGTAATAGAAGAGAGAGCGTGCCGACGGCGATCACATCAACCTGGAACCATTTCCCACGCGCATCGTCACTTCATCCTTTGCCAGCCTTCGTTTATTCCGTAGTTCCTGCTTTGAGTTGCAAATGTGAGCAACCGAACCGGTATCAAATACCTAGGTACTACTACGAGAGCTAGTAAGGTACACATCAATAACATGTATATCATATATACCTTGTTTGTCATTGTCCGCCTTCTTGTCAGCCAGGTACTTGGGGCAGTTCTGCTTCCAGTGACCAGTTCCCTTGCAATGAAAGCACTCAGTTTCTGGCTTAGGTCCATGATTAGGCTTCTTTGTAGGAGTAGCAACTGTTTTGCCACCCTTCTTGGTTTTACCCTTCTTGCCTTTGCCTTTGCCATTTTTCTTGAAACTAGTGGTTTTATTGACCATCAACACTTGATGTTCTTTCTGGATTTCAGACTCAGCGACTTTCAGCATCGCAAACAGCTCGGCGACTAACTTGTTCATCCCGTGCATGTTATAGTTCATCACAAAGCTCTTGTAATTAGGTGGCAGCGATTGAAGAACTCTATCAGTGATTGCCTCCGGCAGAAGGGCAATTCCCAACTCAGTTAGACGGTTTGAGTACCCAGACATTCTGAGTATGTGCTCACTAATAGACCCGTTCTCCTCCATCTTGCAAGCATAGAACTTATCGGTGGTTTCATACCTCTCGATCCGGGCATTCTTCTGAAAGATAAACTTCAACTCCTGGAACATCTCATATGCTCCATGACGTTCAAAACGTCTTTGAAGTCCCGGTTCTAAGCCATACAATATTGCACACTGAACTATTGAGTAATCTCCAGTACGTGCCTCGCAAGTGTTCTTAACGTCTTTAGAGGTCATGTCTTCTGGTTGGTCACCAAGCGGTGCATCAAGGACATATGATTTCTGGGAAGCCGTGAGGATAATCCTCAGATTACGGGCCCAGTCAACAAAGCTACTTCCATCATCTTTCAACTTAGCTTTCTCTAGGAACGCATTAAAATTCAGGGGTGCTACTGCGTGAGCCATTGATCTACAACATAAATATGCAAAGTTTACTTAGACTATTGTTCAAGATAATGAGTTTAGTTAATCGAATTACTAAAGCTCCCACTCAAATTGACATCCCTCGGGTCATCTGAGTGTCACGTGATCCAAATCCACCAACTCAAGTCCGATCATCACATGAGTTGAGGTGGCTTCAATGGTGAACATCATTATGTTGATCATATCTACTATATGACTCATGTTCGACCTTTTGGTCTCTTGTGTTCTGAGGCCATGTCTGTACATGCTAGGCTCATCAAGTTTGACCCGAGTGTTCTGCACGTGCAACACTAGCTTGCACCCATTGTATGTGAACGTAGAGTCTATCACACCCGATCATCACGTGGTGTGTCAACACGACGAACTTTCGCAACGGTGCACACTCGGGGAGAACACAATTTATCTTGAAATTAAGTGAGGAATCACCTTATAATGCTACCGTCGTCCTAAGCAAAACAAGGTGCATAAAAGGATTAACATCACATGCAAATCATAAGTGACATGATATGGCCATGAACTTGTGCTTTTGATCTCCATCTAGAAAGCACCGGCATGATCTCCATCGTCACCGGCATGACACCATGATCTTCATCATCTTGATCTCCATCAACGTGTCACCATCGGGGTTGTCGCGCCCAACATGCTTCTACTACTGTTGCTACTGTTTAGCGATAAAGTAAAGCATTACATAGCGCTTAATGATTGACATGCAGGTCATACAATAATTAAAGACAACCCTATGGCTCCTGCCGGTTGCCGTACTCATCGACATGCAAGTCGTGATAATCTATACATCACATGATCATCTCATACATCACATATATCACATCATGTAATTGGCCATATCACATCACAACATACCCTGCAAAAACAAGTTAGACGTCCTCTAATTGTTGTTGCATGTTTTACGTGGCTGCTACAGGTATCTAGCAAGAACAATTCTCATCTACGCAAAAACCACAACGGTGATACACTAGTTGCTTTTCAACCTTCTCAAGGACCGCCTTTGTCGAATCTGATCCAACTAAAGTGAGAGAAACTGGCACCCGCAAGCCATCTATGCAACAAGTTGCGGTCGAGGGAACCGGTCTCTCGTAAGCGTACGAATAATGTTGGTCTGGGCCGCTTCATCTCACAATACCGCTGAACCAAAATCCGACCAAGGGAGGAAGCAATCTAAGCATCAATGCCCACAAACCTTTTGTGTTCTACTCAAGATCTCATCTACACATAGACCTAGCTCATGATGCCACTATTGGGGAACGTTGCATGGGAAACAAAATTTTTCCTACGCACACGCACATCTATCCATGGTGATGAGCATCTACGAGAGGGAGAGTGGATCTACGTACCCTTGTAGATCGCTAAGCGGGAAGCGTTAAGAAACACAGTTGGTGTAGTCGAACGTCTTCACAATCCAAATCGCCGTGCGTCCCGCGATCCAATCACGATCCGTCCCGTGATCCAATCACGATCCATCCCGCGAACTTGATCACGATCCGTCCCACGAACTTGATCACGATCCTTCCGATCTAGCGCCGAACGGACGGCACCTCCGCGTTCAGCACACGTACAACTTGATGACGATCTCTGCCGTCTTGATCCAGCAAGAAGGAGCGGAGAGGAAGAAGAGTTCTCCGGCAGTGTGACGGTGCTCCGGCGATGGTGGTGGAGCTATTCCGACAGGACTTCGCCTAAGCACTGCAGAAATCCGATCTAGAGGAGAAACTATGGACTAGAGGGTAGGGTTGCACGTGGCTGAAAATCTTGTGCAAAACCCCTAAAACCCTCTAGTATATATAGGAGGAGAGGAGGAGAGGAGGCAGCCTTGGCTTCCAAGCCAAGGAGGCTCGGCCGAACCAGGAGGGAGGAGTCCACCTACTCCACTCCTAGTAGGATTAGGACTCCTTCCTTATTTTGCCTTTTTTGCCTTTTTCCACCTTTTTCCTTTTGGGTTTTTCTTCCCAGCCGCATGGGCCTTGTGTTTGACTTCCACCAGCCCACAAAGGGCTGGTATTTACTCTCCCACAGCCCATGAAGCCTCTTGGGTCGAAATACCCCTCCCGGTGGTCTCCCGCTACACTACCGGCACTCCCGGTACACTACCGATGAGCCCGAAACTTTTCGGGCGACCAAAACAGGACTTCCTATATATGAATCTTTACCTCTGGACCATTCCGGAGCTCCTCGTGATGTCCAGGATCTCATATGGGACTCCAAACAACCTTCGTTCACCACCATACATAACTCTATACTACTGAAATGTCACCAAACCTTAAGTGTGCAGACCTTGCGGGTTCGAGAACTATGTAGACATGACCGAGACACCTCTACGGTCAATAACCAATAGCAGGACCTGGATGTCCATATTGGTTCCTACATATTCTACGAAGATCTTTATCGGTCGAACCTCTATGTCAAGGATTCAGTTAATCCCGTATGATGTTCCCTTTGTTCTTCGGTATGTTACTTGCCCGAGATTCGATCGTCGGTATCTTCATACCTAGTTCAACCTCATTACTGGCAAGTCTCTTTACTCGTTCCGTAATACAAGATCCCGTGACTAACACTTACACACATTGCTTGCAAAGCTCATTGTGATGTTGTATTACCGAGTGGGCCCTGAGATACCTCACCGTCACACAGAGTAACAAATCCCAGTCTTGATCCATGCCAACTTAACAGACACCCTCGGAGATACCTGTAGAGCACTTTTATAGTCACCCAGTTACGTTGCGATGTTTGATACACACAAGGCACTCCTCCGATGTTCGTGAGTTGCATGATCTCATGGTCATAGGAACACATACTTGACATGCAGAAAACAGTAGCAATAAACTAACACGATCATATGCTACATTTGTAGTTTGGGTCTTGTCCATCACATCATTCTCCTAATGATGTGATCCCGTTATCAAATGACATCACATGTTAATGGCTAGGAAACCTTGACCATCTTTGATCAACGAACTAGTTCACTAGAGGCATACTAGGGACAAAGTGTTGTCTATTTACCCACACATGTAATGTGTTTCCAATTAATACAATTATAGCATGGATAATAAATGATTATCATGAACAAGGAAATATAGTAATAAACACTTTATTTATTGCCTCTAGGGCATATTTCCAACACAAACAACGCGGGATCATGATCAATGAGCAAGAAGCCAGCAACAGTGACCACAGATGCAAATCGCTCAAACCAGGCGTGAGGAGCTTGTTTAAGACCATAGAGGGAGCGGCGAAGGTGACATACCATGCCATCAGGAGCATAGTAGCCTGGTGGTGGCTGCGTATAAACCTCCTCACGCATCTCACCATTGAGAAAAGCATTCTAGACATCAAGTTGAGATACAGACCAATGACAAATAGATGCCACAACAAGGAGAGTGCGTACAATGGTCATATGGGCCACAGAAGTGAAGGTCTCATCATAATCGCGTCCCTGCTCCTGTTGAAATCCACGAGCCACAAGATGGGCTTTGTAGTGCTCAAGGGAGCCATCCGAGCGAGTCTTAATCTTATAGACCTACTTGCAGGTGATGGGACGAACACCGGAAGGAAGGGAAACCAGATCCCATGTGCCAGAACGCTCAAGAGCAGCAAGCTCCTTGGCCATCGCATGCTTCCATTCAGGCTGAGTCATGCAGTGCGATAGGAGGTGGGCTCGGCAACAACAAAGAGACCATACCAGTCAGGAGAGTAGCGATCATGTGGGGGGCGAGGCTGAGCATGGAGGTTATGAACAGGGGGAGGCGTGGAAGGAGTGGCTTCGAAAGTGGAGGGAGCGTTAGTAGAATCATTATCAAAACAAGGACGACGAGTGTGGTGAAGAGGAAAAGGAGAGAAAGGATGATAGACTGGAGAGGATGGGGGAGAGGTGGATGGAGGTGAAGGTGGTGTCTGTGGTGACGATGGTGGAGGAAGAAGAGTGAGATGCGCCGGAGGAAGGGAGGAAACATGAGGCACATGGGTGGGTGTATTGGGAAGAAGAAGAAAAGAAATATCATCCACAAAGAAGCTCGAGGAGGAAGGACGCGAGTAGTAAGAACGAGACTCATCAAAAGTCACATCGCGTGAAATGCACAGCCGACGACCAACATGATCCCAACATCGATAGCCCTTGTGCTCGTCACTGTAGCCAAGAAAAACACACTCAACCGATTGAGCAGTTAGTTTGGTGCGTTCTCGTGGAGCAAGAAGAACATAGCACACACACCCAAACATTTGAAGAGCGGGGTAGTCAGGAGAACGACCAGTGAGACGCTCCATAGGAATACCACCCTACAAGGCAGTCGATGGCTGAATGTTGATAAGATAGGTGGATGCAGAAACAACCTCGGCCCAAAAGTGAGGTGGGAGGGAAGTGCTGACCATCAGTGCACGAGCCGTCTCAAGCAGATGGCGATGCTTACGTTCCGCAACGCCATTCTGAGCATGGGCACTAGGACAGGAGAATTGGGAAAGAGTACCCCGTTCCACGAGAAAACCACTCAACATCTGGGAGATAAACTCTCCAATGGAGTTAGCACGAAAAGTACGAATAGGTGTGGAAAACTGGGTGTGAACCTGCGGGATCACTAGAAGAGTATGTCTATAGGGGGGGTGAATAGACTACTAGCAGGAATTTAAAATCTACACAAGATGCAAAGATAAGTGTTGGCAGATTCTAGCAATTATAGCAAGTCTAGCACACCCTACACACGCAAGTCATCAAGTATAGCAGCGGAAAGTAAAGACATTGCACATGGAAGTAAGGAGTAGAGATAGGAAGATCAAACACATGAAGGACACGAAGATTTTTCCCGTGGTTCCGATAGGTTGTGTTATCGTACGTCCACGTTTATGCAGTCTTCAATCCACGGAGGGTAGCAGTCACGAGAGTCCATGGAGGGCTCTACCCATAAGGGTCCATCAAGTAGCAACCTTAACTATTCCATAACGGTTTCCGTCCACGAAGGACTAGCCTCACTATGGGTAGATCTTCACGAAGTAGGCAATCTCCTTGCCCTTACAAACTTCTTGGTTCACTCCACAACACGAAGTAGGAGGCTCCCAAGTGACACCTAACCAATTTAGGAGGCACCACCCTCCAAAAGGTAATAGGCTCGATAATGTCGATGAACTCCTTGCTCTTGTGCTTCAAGATGATAGTCTCCTCAACACACAATCACTCTCTCACAGATTTGGCTTTGGTGGAAGAGATTAATTGGATGGAAAGCAACTTGGGGAGGCTAGAGATCAAGATTCATATGGTTGGAATGGAATGGCATGATCTCAACACATGAGTAGGTGGCTCTCTCTCAGAAAATCTGATAGGATAGGTGGGGATCTGTTCTGAGTGCTTCTCTTGCGAGTGAGTGGTGATAGAGGGGTATATATAGGCATCTCCAAAAATCCAACCGTTACACCTAGTAAGTCAGACTCGGTGACACCGATGTGTTAATCTCGGTGGTACCGAGTTGCCTCAAAGGTAGCAACTTTTGAATCTCGATGAGACCGATACATAAAACTCGGTTGCACCAATTAGGTGACCAACGGTCAGATTGCCAGACTCGGTGACGCCGATTCAACAAACACATTCGGACCGATTTTGTGAATTTGCATAACAGAAAGTTGGCAACCCAAACTCGGTGGCACCGAAGCAGAATCGGTTGCACCGAAGGGCTAGGGTTTTGGCCGAGTTTGGGTGAGGTTGAGAATCGGTGGCACTGAGTGGAAAGTGTTGGTTGCACCAAATTTTGATATTTGGCTTTGGACAGACTTTTGTGGAAGAGCTTTTGGGTGTATGTGGTGACTATCACTTGTGCACGTATGAGCATCTTGTTCACCAACAGTACCTTACCCCCTTTTGATAGTATTGGCTTTCCTATGGACTGAAAGTGATTTCTCACAAAGTAAAATGTAGAGTCCTCTTCCTTGAAGCTTTTGCCAATGCTATTCCTTCTCCTTCTTATTCATGGGGATACTCTCCACACTCCTTTTTACCAACCCATATCTCTATGGACTTTATCTGAAATATACTAGATGAAAGTATTAGTCCAAGAGACAATGTATGTTGTCATGAATTATCAAAACCACCAAGGGAGCATATTGTGCTTTCAATCTCCCCCTTTTTTAATTGATGACAACATACAATCAAAGCTTGAAATAAACATATGCATGTATATAATGAATACTTTGAGAGACACATGACTTAGACTTGCTCCCCCTAAAGGTGTGCAATCCCTTTAAAGGATAGTTGCTTTGGAATGCATGGACACACATATAGTAGAAGGGATATGATTAGTCATGTGTATCTTGGGTCATATGGATCAAATGTATATGAATGAGGTGTATCCTTGTTCAAGACTTCACTCTTGCAAACAATATGTGCAAGAAGCAAGAGATCATCTTGATCAAAGATATGATGCATATACTTACCTTGAGTTCTTGAGAAATCTAGTAGTAGAGATACACTTGAGAAAACATGTTAGGAGACACAATAGTATTCTACCAATCAAAAACAATAGAACTCAAAAGTACCAAGATATGGAGAACATATAGAAGATAGTATTCCTTAGGATTGATATGTCTCCAAGATCATTTAGAACTTTCTCCCTTAGATATGAAATAGTAGGACATCCTCTCCCCCTAATCTTAGCATGTAGATATTGGGATTGGATAGGGTGAGAGAATTTTAACATGAAAAATCAGATGCAATAAACACATCCTCCTTCGTGAATAGTTTTCTCGCCCTACTTTGGTATTCTCCCCTTGTCTATATAAGTGTAAACTTTGATATTCTCCTCCCCCCCTAAATTATATCTCCCCCTTTGCATAAGCATGCATCTCCCTTTTTAGCTTTGAAACTTTGGTATTTCTCTCCCTTTGGCATTAATTTCCAAAAAGGATAGATATAGGGTCAGATACAAGGATCATTGATTTAGAAGGGATCCTTGAGAACAAGGGTCATAAAATGTAGGGTTCATAGAATATGAAAATAAAAAATGAGGGGATCATTGAAAATAATTTCTCTCTGGCTAAACTAAGAATTTGTAGAAGTTCCCCTCATTTGAGTTAGGGATCCTTGAATGTACCCCCCTTTTTTAGTAAAAGGGATAATCGAAGGTTTGAAAATATCACAGAAGGAACACAAAGATTTACTTCTATGAACACAGACTGAAAATCAATATCAAATCGGTGGCTTCGAGACAAATTTGTCGGTGGTACCGGTGTGGTGTTGTGCAGCTTATGTGCTGAATCAGTATAACCGAGTCCTTTGTATTGGAGGCTCTGAGGCATAAAACAGAAACTTGGCAAGGTTTGAAAAAACTTGCAAATTTGTGAAAAATTGTAACAAAGAGTCAAAACGAATTTGTAAATGAAATGCAAATAAGGAGATATCAACTAGAGAAGATTTGAATGGTTCCAAGAAATCTAGCAATAGAGAATGAATCAAACAAGATTCTTAACTAGATGATGGGCGGTGACTAGGTCACCTATATTAGAGTATATTGACTTAGGAGCCAAGCAAGAATACTTGATCATAGGTCATACTCATCGTAAAGCTCAAAATTGGGTTACCATTTTTCTATCAAGCATTTTAATGTCTTCATATCACTTGAGTTGCGTTATCTCATGACTTGGAGTAAAGCCTTTTTCAAGGATATGAGTACATACCTTTGAGTGATGTTGTTGACGTAGCTTGTAGGTGAACTTGATGAGGATGCTCGAGGTTGATGAAGGTCATCTTGAGTTAGGAGCAATCCTTGTTGTTTTTGTTCACTTTTCACCTACATAGGTTAGTCACGCAAGAAAGAACATGATATATCCATATGATATGATATCAATTGTGAGTTGATACCAATTGAGAAATATATGTCAAGGATATGTTTTGTTGTCTTCTTCCTATCATCATCAAAGTGAGGTTGTGGATACTTGGTCATGAAAATATTGCTTAAGATATGAGTTGTTGGCAATCTTGTGGAGTGTTGTTCTTCCAAGTACATACAAAAGGGTTAGATGCAAGACAAGGGAGCATAGAATTCCAAGATATATGATATTCAATATAATAGCAGGGAATATACAATAAAGCTTATCCCCTTACAAGCATCTGAATGAGCTTATCTCAAGTTTGAAGCATCAATGATGTTCAACTCACTCCTCAAATGACAAAACACTGTTTCATCAACTAGCTTAGTAAAGATACCGGCCAATTACTTGTTAGTGCGAACATGCTTAATATTAATATATCCTTTGGCAACATGATCACGAATGAAATGATGTTGAACTTGGATATGCTTGGTTCGAGAATGTTGCATAGGATTATGACCAATCTTAATAGCACTTTCATTGTCACAAAGTAATGGCGCATTTTTAACATAGATTCCATAATCTTTAAGCGTTTGTATCATCCATAATAATTGCACACAAGATGATCCAACAACAATGTATCCCACTTCGCTAGTAGATAGAGATACCGAGTTTTGTTTCTTGGAGGACCAAGACACAAGAGATCTACCAATAAATTGACATGTACCCAAGGTGGATTTTCTATCAACCTTGTCACCGGCATAGTCCGAGTCGGAGTAGCCAACAAGATTAAAAGAAGATCCCTTGGGATACCAAATGCCAAAGTTTGGTGTATGTATCAAGTATCTCACAATGCGTTTGATAGCCTTAAGATGACATTCTTTGGGTGCAGCTTGATATCTAGCACACATGCAAACACTAAGCATAATATCTGGACGGGAGGCACATAGATATAGCAATGAACCAATCATTGATCGATAAACCTTTTTATCAACTGGTTCTCCCTCCTTAGTAAGGTCATAGTGTCCACTAGTGGGCATGGGAGTTTTCATACCTTTGCACTCATGCATGTTGAACTTCTTGATCAAGTACTTGGTGTACTTTGTTTGAGAGATGAAAGTTCCTTCTCTCGTTTGGTTGATTTATAGACCAAGGAAGAATTTCAGCTCACACATCATAGACATCTCATACTTTTCTGACATCAACCTTCCAAATTTCTCACTAAATTCTGGTTTAGTAGATCCAAAGATAATATCATCCACATAATTTTGGCACACAAATAATTCGCCATTAACTCTATTTTGTGAATAAGGTTGCGTCAATTTTAGCAATTTCAAAACCCTTTTCAATAAGAAACTTCATTAGGCATTTATACCAAACACGAGGAGCTTGCTTAAGACCATATAAAGCTTTGTGAAGTTTGTAAACATGGTTAGGTTTCTTAGGATTTACAAATCCAGGAGGTTGTTTAACATAGACTTACTCCTCTATTTCTCCATTTAAAAAGGCACTTTAATATCCATTTGGTAAAGAGTGATGTCATGGTGATTGGCATAAGCAAGAAGAATTTGAATAGCTTCTAGTTTAGCAACGAGGGCGTAGGTCTCACTGTAGTCCATACCTTCGAATTGCGTATATCGTTGGGCTACGAGGCGAGCCTTGTTGCAAATGACTTGACCGTCTTCATCTTGCTTGTTTCTAAATACTCATTTCGTGCCGATGATGTTTTGCTCGTCCTTGGGCTTCTCCACGAGTGTCCACACTTCGTTCCTCTCGAAGTTGTGAAGCTCTTCATGCATAGCGTTCACCCAATCTGTGTCTTCAAGAGCTTGTTCAACCTTCAAGGGTTCAATGCTAGAGATGGAATAATAATGCTCACAAAAGTTAGCCAAGTGAGTTTTAGAGCGAGTGATCCTCCCTGTTTGTATATCACCAAAGATTTGGTTTAGGGGTTGGTTCTTGGTCACTTCTGCTCTAACTTGGGGTAGATTAGGCTTGTTAGTTGGAGGAGATTATTCTTATTCATCATCTCCTTCATCTCCGTTGTTGTCGAAATGGTCGTCTCCTTGAGGTGGTGGTGAAGGAGGTTGTGGTGGATCATCATGATGTACTTCCTCCTCCTCTTCATCTTGTCGTGTACCACTTGTGGATGCTTCCATGTCGTTTTGTCGGTAGCCTTGATATGAAGTAGGATCTTCCACTTGGGTTGATGAAGTACTTTCCTTCACCTCCATGGGATGAATCTTGTCGATGGGCAAATCTTGGATAGCGTCCGAAGGATCTTTATCACCTACATAATTTGGCAATTGTTTGACTTGCGAACCATTAGACTCATTGTCGGGGATATACCCCACGGTATAACCCGGCCTAAAGTATGACCCGACCGGGACCTGGCGACTCACTGGAGCCCTGGCCAAACTTGACGATTCATTGGTGACCCGGCCGGAGGTATGACCCGGCTCATCATATGGCGGCTCATGCGTCACCTCTATTACCGAGTCATAGGACGACTAGGCCCATGGACCAGCACGCGAGCCAGTGCAAGGCGGCTCGTGGACGGGCCTGGTGGGGCGGCTCACAAGAGAAGACCCAAGGAGAGAAAGGAAAGACTCCCTCACAAAGGAAACAAGACCCGGAGTAGGATTCAAGAGAGACTAGTCCTAATCCTACTCCTAGTAGGATTCTACATGTAAACCTACCCCTTCCACTTATATAAGGAGGGGAGGATCACCCCAAGAGGGTCAAGTTTTTAGACGTCTCAATAGACAGGTCTTAGATAGACAAGTCATGGGAGATAGAAAAATTAGAGACACTCGAATTAGAGGTAGCGAGTCCGCACCCTTGTAACCGGGATCGTCATCATCATTAATACAAGACAAGCATGACGTAGGCTTTTACTCCATTGGAGGGGCTGAACCTGGGTAAACTCGCATCTCTCGATTACGATCAATCCCAATCAAGCCGCCACATAGTTGCGATGGCCTCACACCTAAGTCCATTAACCCGGACATCCTGCTGTGATAAATCCACGACAGTTGGCACCCACCGTGGGGTAGCGCACGGTGATGTTGTGTTCTTGGAGGGATATCTTTAGGGATCGAGATGTTCGCGATTTATTGGATGAAGAGGAATCAGGCAAAAGGATCTAGGTCATGGATGAGCAGTCGAAGGCTGCGTGTATGAGATACAAGTTCTGAGACAGGAGGTTAGGGTTCCCATGAGTGTGTTGCAGTACGCATCTCTAGCGATCCGTCCGATCCAAAGCCAAATTGTTTTTCATTGCGCCGTCGTACTAAGCCGAGACCGACAAAAGTTATGTTGCAGCGGCTCTTTGTTCAATCCATCGGAACACTATTACGTACAGGCTACAAGTCCCAAGGGTTCGGCAGGAGGTCATCCGACGGGTGGTCGTTCTCTTGCGTAAAGACCGAAGCCAGATTCATTTCCATGTAATACTACTACTTCATGTGTGGACCAGGTCAACACGCAGGGCTGATCAGATATGGCAAAGAGGAATAAAAAAGGGAAGGGAGGCCATGATTCCGTGAAAACAGACACGGACTCGGTCTCCGCTGCACTCGCCTTGAGCCGTGGCTCGCCTCACCACTCCTACGGACGTTGTTGTGGCTCACCCCCGCGCGCCTGCTAGCCGTTGCCGTGCTCTGCCGCTATCGCCAGCCGTTGTTGCGACCTGCCTGCCACCTGCTAGCTCTCCCGCGGTTGGCTCCGCTCGATCCAAGGCCGGGTCTACCCGCCTTCGCTGCGCCTCGCTGCAGCCGTCGCCGGTGGCCTCGACTCTCCTACCGTCACCTCTGCCACCACGTTTCCGCCGTAGGCCAGCTTCGCTTCCGCTCGCCTCCACGGCCACCCCACAACGCCCTTGCCGGCTCGCCTTCACGACCGTTCGGCCGTGCTCCGGTGGCTCGCCGCCCCGCCGTTATGCCTTCATCCGCCGGCTCCGCCCCGGCTCCCACCCGCGCGCCTCTGCTGGCTCTGCATCGTGTGGATCACATGGGTGCTACTACATTCGAAGTACAACTAGCGATCGTCTGATTACGTCCAATTTTGTCCGGCGTCGGTGTTCGCATTCATACGACAAGAACCCAGGTGGTGTTTTCCCTTATCTATTTTTTTCATATATATTAAATTTCTTCGAGAGAAATTACTTTGGCCTGCAATATTTTTACGCAAGACAACTATTCAAGTGGCTTTATACCACGGAGACGGAGGCACGCCAACTTTAGTCTGGACCAGTGTCCGTCCGTCTCTCACGACCGCGTCGGCTTACAATGCTGCGGCCGTCTCTGACAACTGCACCAGCTTACAATGCCACGGCCATCTCTCACGACCGCATCGGCTTACAACGTCACGGCCGTCTCCCACGACCGCACCGGCTTACAACGCTGCGGCCGTCTCTTGCGACCGCGCCATCTTCAAATGTCGCAACTGACTTCTACGTCTACATCAAACACGCCAGGGGCCGCATACATCAGTGTCATGCTTGCTCACTCGAGCCACCCAATGGATGTGCGCAAGACGCCGCCCATAGTCTGATCTACATCAACATATCGGTGCGGTGCTCGTCTATACGAGCCGCCCAACAGACGCGCGCAAGACGCCGCCCATAGTCTGATCTACATCAGCATGTCGGTGCAGTGTTCGTCTGTACGAGCCGCCCGACGGGCAGGTGCACAAGTCGCCGCCACTACAGTGGTTAACTTCAACAACCAGCCGGGATGAACCATCGGCCGGATTATTGAAACAATTCATACGAGACTGTCTATAATCTGCCACAGTCAACCTCAAGCTTCAGTGGAGACTCTCAAGCCGCCTCTTCGAGTCAACTTAAGACTCGGGGGCTACAGACATGGCTCGACGCATTTGGTCATTTTCAACGAGAACCCCGGGTCATTGCAAGGAAGTTAACCCAATCCTAGGGGCTACTACATTAATGGCGGAAGGATTAAAAGTTACCCAAGAAGACGAGCTGCCATGATGCACTGTTCAACTTGGGGCCTTCTGCTGTTTCTTCATACAAGATGGCGACTTTCATGATGGTGCAACAATGTTGATACTTCAACAAGGTCATTTGGGGGCTTCCAACCCACTGGGTTTAGCTTACACGCCCTCTTGATAGGCCCTTCAGCCACCGTAAGGCGGGTTGTATACCCAAAAGTTGACTCCGTCAACAAGGTCATTTGGGGGCTTCCAACCCACCGGGTTTAGCTTACACACCCTCTTGATCGTCCCTTCGGCCACCGTAAGGCAGGTTGTATACCCAAAAGTTGACTCCGTCAACAAGGTCATTTGGGGGCTTCCAACCCATCGGGCTTAGCTTACACACCCTCTTGATCGGCTCTTTAGCCACCGCAAGTTCGAGTTAAACCTGCCTGTATGCTGCTGTTGCTCCGCTAGGTGACCCACCGAACTCTTACCAGTTAATCTCGATTAGAGACCCTAAGCTATTCAAAGCATTTGATAGTCACTCTCACTAGAGACCCTGTACTGGTCAAGGTTCAATCAGCGGCTCTTGTCACATGAGGGCCGACTTACGAAAAGTGAGGATAAACTCGCCCATCTGCTGCCGACCCTTCGCTATGTGGCCCGTTCGTATTCCTAAGCAGTTACTCTTTTAAAGACCCTGCACTGTTTAAGGTTCAGACGACGGATTTATGTCATGTGAGAGGTAGCTTATGGGCCCCGGGGGTACTCATACCCTGCTGCGCCTCTCTCTGGTTCGTTGTGCTCTTACCAGTTAATCTCACCTAGAGACCCTAAGCTGCTCAAAGGAGTTGACGGTCACTCTCACTAGAGACCCTGTACTGTTAAGAGTTCAAATAGCAAGTTCATACCAGGGGAGACGACATATGTGTTTTCGAAAACAAAAGAGAAAAATCTCGAGTCATACATTGCATCTTGCATTACAGCATCCTGCATTGCATCATCACATCATGCATCATCATACATGCATATCCATATTTTTTTATGCCGCGGAAGGCCGGTCACCAAACCGGGTTACATCATAACTTCCGCAGGAACAAATAGATCTTTAATAGCCAACATGGATGGATCTTCATCATGGTTTATCATAACCAGTGTTAAATGATTCGGGTTTTTCAAGCCAGCTTGGAAAATTAATTATATTTGAAGAGCCGCCCTATCAGATATAATACCATGTCATTTAATTGACCGGATATTGGATTTCTTCAACCTGTGCTTTGTAGTATACTATAACACTCATGGATTTCTCAGACATATATTTGCCGGGTGGCACCGCAACCACGAGCAGGGATTTTCATTTTCAAGGGTAAATGCATTATTCTAGGATATTTGACAAAATACTGGGTTACAACCACGGTCAAGGATTCATTCAACAAATTATGATGAGTCGTATTATTCTCACACAGTCCCGAGTCGCCGCAGGAAGATGACCCGACACTTGGGGGCTGCATTATTCAAGTCCAGTTTATATCAACTATGCAAGTCCCATGTCACTGCAAGCACGCACCACGGCACTTGGGGGATACTACAAGCTATTTTTCAAGTCATTACATTGTCAATAGACCCTGTTATCTCAAGGAGATGAGCCGGCCTTTATATCTTTTTCTAAGTCCCAGCCTAGTATTATCTTACTGAGCCGACCCTTGGGGGTTACACTGGCTGAAGTTTTCTGAGCATAAGGCATTTACAATTCCCAAGTTGCTACAGGCAAGACAACCCAGTACTTGGGGGCTACATATGTGGAACATTCAACTTATGAATCGTAACTCAGATAAACAATCTAGATTTCTCTAGGTTTGCACTACGTTGAAGCAAGTCTTAAGACTATCACTACGTTACCCTTGTTAAGACTTGGGGGCTACAGGTAATATGGATATGAGGAAGATATGTCTTCAAATTCTCAGTTATGAGGAAATGAGACGAATTTATCAAACCAAGGTAGTTGATAATAAGGGTTATTTTTTCTCCAAGGAGCCAACATCAGTGTATTGATATGACAAAGTTTTAGAATTTTTCAGGAGCTGGTCAACTGGTATTTTTGAGTGAACCGGTCCCTTTACATATTCTTATTTCAGGAGGTTATCATGAATAAATTCAAGCTAACCTGGGGTCTAATGTCGGGGATATACCCCGTGGTATAACCCGACCTGAAGTATGACCCGACCGGGACCTGGCGTCACTGGAGCCCTGGCCAAACTTAACGATTCATTGGTGACACGAACGGAGGTATGACCCGACTCATCATATGGCGGCTCATGCGTCACCTCTATTACCGGGTCATAGGACGACCAGGCCCATGGCCCAGCGTGCGAGCCGGTGCAAGGCGGCTCATGGACGGGCCTGGAGGGGCGGCTCACAAGAGAAGGCCCAAGGAGAGAAAGGAAAGACTCTCTCACACAGGAAACAAGACCCGGATGAGGATTCAAGAGAGACTAGTCCTACTCCTACTCCTAGTAGGATTCTACATGTAAACCTACCCCTTCCACTTATATAAGGAGGGGCGAGTCACCCCAAGAGGGTCAAGTTTTTAGACGTCTCAATAGACAGGTCTTAGATAGACAAGTCATGAGAGATAGACAAATTAGAGACACACGAATTAGAGGTAGCGATTCCGCACCCTTGTAACCGAGATCGTCATCATCATCAATACAAGACAAGCAGGACATAGGCTTTTACCTCCATCGGAGGGGCCGAACCTGGGTAAACTCGCGTCTCTCGATTCCGATCAATCCCTCTCAAGCCGCCACATAGTTGCGATGGCCTCACACCTAAGTTCGTTAACCCAGACATCTTGTCGTGATAAATCCACGATACTCATCAAACTTCACATCTACCGTCTCTTCAGCTTTTCGTGTGAAGTTGTTGTAGACATGGTAGGTGTGAGAGTTCGATCCATAACCAAGTAGGAAACCTTCATGAGATTTGGGTGCAAATTTAGCACGACGATGCTGTAACATCCCAAATTTTGGAATGTTATAATAAATATTAGAATGAAATGTTTGTTTTCTTGAGTGATTGAAATTGAGTGAAATTTGAAACTTTTGAAAAAAACTTTTGAATGAGAGGGAATAAAATGACTTTCCCCTTTGTGTTTGATTTCAAATTTAATACTTTTCAAATCAGTGAGAGAAGATGACATGACTTCTTCAATATAAAAAGATTTGGAAAGTGAATTTGAAAACTATTTGAAAATTCCTGATATGGAGATCACTTTCATATTGAATTTCCTATTTGAAGTTTGAAAGAATTTAAACCGCTTGACAAAATTTGAGAGGAGTAATATTACACTCCACACCAGGGGTTATTTTGTGAAGTATTTGAACCATAAAACCCAGGGGGTTATTTGAAAATTTATTGCAAAAGAATTAAAGTCAATTTAGGCATTTTCTGAAAATATTTTTTGTTAAAAGTATTTATTTTGGCCGGGAAAAAAATGTTCATTAAATTGAATTTATTACCCTGATCATTTCCATATAAAGATCTACAATTTTGGGAGAGTATTGATTACCATAAATGAGTTTTTAATGCTCTAGAAAATAGAAAAGGAAAGGAATTAACGCGTATTAAAGAACCGGCCGGCCCACCTGCCTTAACCCCCCCGAAATTACTATAATCCCACTAATCCCGCGCTCGTCTCCCTCCCTTTCCTTTCTACGACCCCGAGCCGCTCCTATAAATACCCGAGGCCTCCCGCACCCCGTTCCACCCCTAAGCCCCATTCCCCGTGCCCTCTCGCCACCACACCATTGCCATCGTGTCGCTCCACCCTGACCATCCCGAGCCCTCCCGAGCCCACCATCCACTTCCCCACGGCCGTGTGCACCTCCACAACCACTCGCCCGAGCCCCACACCCACCGGAGACGCCCCTCCGTCCAGACCCGACGCCGCCGTCCGCCATTACCGACATCGTGCTCCAACCGGTCATCCTCGAGCCTCGCCAATGCTAGCTACCTCGTCGCCGTCCTTGCCTGCATCGAACGGAGCAAACCCCAACGCCAGAGGACCACCGGAGCGTCTCGCCGCATCACCTCGCCGCCTCGGACATCGCCGGAGCCGTCAACCGCCGCGGTGAGCTCCTCCTCCTCCTCTCCATCGTTAGATCTCATATTGATGCGCGGGATTAGAAGTTTTAAATACGTTGAAGCATTTTCTATTAGGAGTCGGCTGTCCGCCCGAAACACTCTCTCACGCACACACTGTGCCCAATAGAATAGCGCCACGTGTATCCCCTGTCCGCTTAGAAACGTTTTTCTTTTTTTGTTTTAATTTCAATTTCAGAAGTAGTTCTGTTTTTGTTTTCTTTATATCTTTTATGTTTTTAATTATTTTAATTTGGTTATTTTTGCATCATGTCACAAATTTCATCTAGTTTCAGTAGATGTCAAGTTTGACCCTATTTGGATAATTTAAAATTGAATTCAAACAGATTAGATTTAAATCTTAGTTTCTGAATATCTTGAGTTTAAAAATTTATTTTGAGTTGATTCCTTTTGCTACTTGTCACTAGTGACCTTAGTTATCAGCAGGAAGAATTTGGGAATTTTTAGAATACATTAAATTAATATTTTTAGCAATACAGATTCTGTTTTAGTTCTTTATAGGATTATTTATATTTCTTTTGTTTTAAATTGTTTTAATTTATTTTCTTTTATATTAGTTGACAAGTTTTACTTTGTTTTCTGTTAGTTGCAGTAGTATTTCAACCAAGTTTATTTTTATGTCATTTATTATTTTTATAGCATGAAATCAATTCTAGTTGATAATAACTTGCAAATTGATTTCCTTGCTAGTTGGATTTCCTATTTGAAATTATTTTCATAAATTGTTATATAAGTTTTACTTTCTGTTAACTTAGTTTTTTATATATTTTGTTTTCTGTTATTTTAAAATCTTATTGTTTTTACTTGTTGTTAACTTATAGTGTTTAGTGTGTTATTTATCATAGTTCTAGTTGTTCTTCAAAAGTGATTCTTGTTAATAGTAAACATACTTTCCCAAAAAACTTTTGTTGGATTTTACTTTGTTAGTGTTTTGTTGCCTTTTGAAAATAGGATCATTTGTAGAGAAAACCAACCCTTGGTTGTGTTGATGAAGTTTTGTTGTTCTGAGTTTTGTCTTAAGTATTTCCTTCATCACAACCTTGTTGCTGTTGGTTTTGTGTTACTTTTTGATTGTTAGAATTGATTGCTAGTATGATTGATTATATGAATGTAATGTTTGATTATATAGATTTTCACCAGAGAGTGACGAATAGTCTATCAAGTAATTTTCTGAGAGCGATATTATCTTCATCAACAGTACAGGCAAGTTCACTTTGACCATTTTGTTCATACCTATGTTTTATTGCATGTAGTGACATCATTCAACAAATCCCTCCCGTAGTGTTATTGAAATTCTTGTAGTTGAGTAGAATGCATGAGGTAGGAACCCACCACTTGTTACTAAAGCCCTGAGAACATTAGTTATTTTTATGCTATGCTAAAGTAGACGGGGTTTGGTATGAGTGTTCGTGAGTGGTGTGAGAAGGAGGACTCTACGTCAAGATGACAACTTCATGAAGGCATCATCAAGTCCTGCATCGTCAAGACCTCGAGACTTCGAGACTCGAGAAACAAGATTTTCAATACACACTACTGGGTGAAGGATGGTTGATTGGGCATCCCTGGAGTAACCAGTGGATGGCCGGGATGCATGGAGAAGCGCCATGACATCTTGCGGAAAGCTTCACCCAGACTCAAAGAGACTGATGAATACTTCATGCCCGGAAGCTTACCTGTGTAGCCACAAGTCATTATGGGCTTTTGCTTGGTTGATCTTTATTGTGACTCTGGCTGGGCAGTGCTACGAGATGTAGTTGACGTTAGGAAAGGATGGGCACTGACAGTAGTCAGGGAAACACTCTGAAGACCATGTTTCGTTCATCCTGTTCTCAAACACCCGGTAGTGCGAGGACTTACCAGGAGGGAACGAATCTTGTGGGTAAAGTACACAACACTCTGCAGAGTTAAACCTAATCGATTAGCCATGTCCCCGGTTACGGACAATTTGAGCCTCTGGACTTGGATCTATCTCCGAACTCTCAACATTGGACTGATAATTAATTTTGGGCAACTTATGATACTTGTGGGCATTAAGACATCGGTTGGCGGAACCATGTCATGTTAGGTAACTCTATAGTGAAAATTCCTGATATTCCTTTGTTGTAGGAAAAGAAAATAAAATCAGCTTTTTTGCAAAAACTCAGACACAGAGCCACAAAGCCTTACTGCATATAGAATAGTTCTTATCTTCTGCTCTACTATGGTGATCTTGCCGGCACATTCAATGTACTGACCTACACGACTGCAACGTCTTATGTTGCAGATAAGCTCTACGACGGGTAAGAGTACGATTCAGGGTTACAGTCTGCACTCAACCTGTCGTTGGTGTTATTGAGACTCCACTCCCGTTGACTGTTTCCGCTGAGATTTTAAGGTATATATCAGTTTTGCGTTAATTACATGTGATTGCACTTTGATATATACATTGATGTACTGTGTGTGCCAGCATACTGATCCAGGGATGGCACAGAACACACAGAGGCTTGACTTGTTTTGAGTCGGGTCGCTACAGATGCTTATCAAGAATGTAACACTTGGAGTCGAATACCCGAAAGTATCCAACTTGGGATTTTTTACCGGTGAGAAGCTCGTATGCCGTTTTACCAAGAAGCTTGTGCAGATAGAGTCGGTTTGTGGTATGACATGCTGTTTCCATGACTTCTGCCCAAAAGTGTCTTGGCGTCTTGTATTCGTCAAGCATTGTTCTTGCCATCTCAATGAGGGTTTGTCTCTTCCTCTCAACAACTCCATTTTGTTGAGGCATGTACGTAGCCGAGAACTCATGTGAGATACCCTCTTTGTCAAGAAAGTTATCCACATGGGTGTTCTTGAACTCCGATCCATTATCGCTTCTAACCTTCTTGATCTTCACTTCAAATTGATTTTGCGCTTTGCGTGTGAAGTTCTTGAAGATCTTTTGTACTTGCGACTTATCATCAAGAAAGAATACCCACGTAAATATAGAAAAAACATCAACTATAACTAGACCATAAGAGTTTCCACCGAGACTCTTGTGAGCATTGGGACCAGAAAGATCCATATGAAGTAACTCGAGTGGTCTCCTAGTGGTCATGATGTTCTGGACTGGATGACTTCCACCTACTTGCTTTCCTGCTTGACAAGCGCTACAAAGCTTATCTTTATCAAAGATAACATCTTTAACACCAAGAATGTGATCGCCCTTGATAAGTTTATCTAGATTGCGCATGCCTACATGTCCTAGCCTCCTATGCCATAGCCAACCTTCAGAAGATTTTGCAATGATACAAGTACGAGGTTGGGCCTTTTTAGTGAAATCGACAATGTATAGATCACCTCTATGAATACCGATAAAGACAATTTTATTATTATCAAATCAAAACACTTGGCAATCTACTTTGGTAAATAGCACATTCAAACCGAAGTCTGCTAGTCTAGATACGAAAAGAAGATTGTAGACAAGGGATTCAACAAGCATGACATTTTGAATGGAGCTATCATGAGATATGGCCACCTTACTAAGGCCAAGTACCTTACACTTAGAGTTGTCTCCAAGGGTCATGTACCTCCAAGGACCTTGATTTGGCGTGATCTCTTGGAACATGTCTTTATCACCAGTCATGTGATCCATGCATCCGCTGTCGAGAATCCACTCTTTTCCACCGGCATGTAATCCTTGAAGTTTGGCATTAGACTTAGATTCTTCATGATCTTTTCATGCTCGATGTCGAACAACTCATCTTCATCATATTAGCGATGTTCTTCACTGTCATCATTTGGTGGAATCTCGTCATCGTAGAAACCAAGAGACTCGTTAGAATCGTAACCATGACAATGTTCAAGTTTATGAATGTGAATGGCTTCAATAATAATGTTGTTGATAGTTGTGACATCTCCTTTAGCATGCATAAGACCACGAAGCTCAAATATGCATTTATCAAAGTTTGGATCACTAGGCTTCATTTTGTGAAAAGCAACAGTTTTATGAAGAATTTCATCAAGATTACTTAGTGTAAGATTTTGATATCGTTTCTCCAAATCATTCCACAAAGTATAAGCACATGCAAAGTTCTTCAATTGAGAAAGCACGAATCTTGGTAAGCCTCTAACAATAAGATTGACAGTTCTAAGGTTACCAAGCATGTTAATTTCCTCTTCGTGTGTGGGATGCAATTCATCAATGAGGAGCACAAAGGGATTTTCAATATGTTTTCTCAAATGGAATTTGTCAAATAGATCAATCATGTCATTCTTCCATCGACTATAGTACTCTTCATCAAGAATGGGCACTCTACAATACAAACTCTCCCCACTAGACACATCCATCTTCCTCCACGGTGATGAAACCGAAGCAATGAAGACCAATGCTCTGATACCAATTGCGGGATCACTAGAAGAGTATGTCTAGAGGGGTTGAATAGACTACTAGCAGGAATTTAAAATTTACGCAAGATGCAAAGATAAGTATTGGCAGATTTTAGCAATTATAGCAAGTCTAGCACACCCTACACATGCAAGTCATCAAGTATAGCAGCGGAAAGTAAAGAAATTGCACATGGAAGTAAGAAGTAGAGATAGGTAGATCAAACGCATGAAGGGCACGAAGATTTTTCCTGTGGTTCCGATAGCTGGTGCTATCGTACGTCCACGTTTATGGAGTCTTCAACCCACGGAGGGTAGCGATCGCGAGAGTCCATGGAGGGCTCCACCCATAAGGGTCCACGAAGTAGCAACCTTGACTATTCCATAACAGCTTCCGTCCACGAAGGACTAGCCTCACTACGGGTAGATCTTCACGAAGTAGGCGATATCCTTGCCCTTACAAACTTCTTGGTTCACTCCACAACACGAAGTAGGAGGCTCCCAAGCGACACCTAACCAATCTAGGAGGCACTGATAACCCACAAGTATAGGGGATCGCAACAGTATTCGAGGGTAGAGTATTCAACCCAAATTTATTGATTCGACACAAGGGGAGCCAAAGAATATTCTCGAGTATTAGTAGCTGAGTTGTCAATTCAACCACACCTGAAAGACTTAATATCTGCAGCAAAGTGTTTAGTAGAAAAGTAATATGGTAGTAACGGTAACGGTGGCAAAGTGATAGTAGCAGTTTTGTAGTGATTGTAACAGCAGCAACGGAAAAGTAGTTGAGCGAAGATCAATATATGCAAAGCTCGTAAGCAATGGATTAGTGATGGATAATTATGTTGGATGGCATTCATCATGCAACAGTTATAACATAGGGTGACACAGAACTAGCTCCAATTCATCAATGTAATGTAGGCATGTATTCCATATATAGTCATACGTGCTTATGGAAAAGAACTTGCATGCCATCTTTTGTCCTACCCTCCCGTGGCAGTGGGGTCCTATTGGAAACTAAGGGATATTAAGGCCTCCTTTTAATAGAGAACCGTACCAAAGAATTAGCACTTAGTGAACACATGAACTCCTCAAGCTATGGTAATCACTGGAAAGAATCCCAGTTATTGTCATCCTAGGGGATGCGGATCATAACTCATAATACGTGTCTACAACTTGCAAGATAGGATCAAGAACACACATATATTCATGAAAACATAATTGGTTCAGATCTGAAATCATGGCACTCGAGCCCTAGTGACAAGCATTAAGCATAGCAAAGTCATAGCAACATCAATCTCAGAACATAGTGGATACTAGGGATCAAACCCTAACCAAATTAACTCAATTACATGATAAATCTCATCCAACCCATCACCGTCCAGCAAGCCTACGATGAGATTAGTCATGAACGGTGGGGAGCATCATGGAATGGGTGATGAAGGATTGTTGGTGATGACGAAGGCGTCGATTTCCCCTCTCGGAGCCCAAAACGGACTCCAGATCCGGTCTCCCGAGGAAGAACTGGCGATGGCGGCGGCTCCGTATCATGAAACGCGATGAACTCTTCTCTTTGATTTTTCCTTGACAAATAAGGTTATATGGAGCTGGAGAGGAGGCCAGAGGAGCCACGAGGGGCCCACAAGCCTGCTCCACGCGACCAGGGGGTGGCCACGGCTAGCAGACTTGTGGTCTGCTGGTGGCCCCCCTCTGGTTAATTTTTGCACCAGTATTTTTATTAATTCCAAAAATATTCTCCGTAAATTTTCAGGATGATCCGAGTACTTTTATTTCTGCACAAAAATAACACCAAGGCAATTCTGCTGAAAACAACTTCAGTCTGGGTTAGTTCCATTCAAATCATGCAAATTGGAGTCCAAAACAAGGGCAAAAGAGTTTGGAAAATTAAATACGTTGGAGACGTATCAACTCCCCCAAGCTTAAACCTTTGCTTGTCCTCAAGCAATTTAGTAGATAAACTGAAAGTGATAAAAAAAACTTTTAAAAACTTTGTTTGATCTTGCTGTTGTAAATATGTCTAACTTATGTTCAGATTTTCAGCAAAGATTATAAAATAACCACATTCACAATAACATTTAGGTCTCACATTTACTCATGTCAATGGCATAACCAACTAGCGAGCAATAATAACAAGTCTCAGATGACAACAATTTATCAAAATAATCATGATACAATATGACATAATGGTATCTTGCTAGCCCTTTCTGAGACCGCAAAACATAAATGTAGAGCACCTTTGGAGAACAAGGACTGACTAAACATTGTAATTCATGGTGAGAGAGATCCAGTCATGCTCATACTCAACATCAATTAATAGCAAGGCATACAAATGACAATGGTGCTCTTTAACTGGTGCCTTTTATAAGAGGATGATGACTCAACAATAAAGTAAATAGATAAGCCCTTCGAGAGGGAGCATTGATTTGTAGAGGTGCCAGAGGTCAAGCTTTTAAAACAGGGATAGGTAATGATTTTGGAGCGGTATGCTTTCGTTGCTCGCATAACGACCAAGAGGTTTTCAATATCTTCCATGTTAAATACATTATAGGCAGTTCCCAAACAGAATGGTAAAGTTTTTACTCCCCCTCCACCAATCAATCATACTCCAAGGCGGTCCGAATTCACAGATACCGTCCATACAAACACGTTCCTGGGGGAGTTTTGTTTAATTATATTTTGCTTTTTATATTGAGCATGGAACTGGGCATCCCGATTACCAGCCACTTTCTCATGAATGATAGTGAATCAACACATATCGTGAGAATAACCCACCTAGCATGGAAGATACTGACAACCCCTAGTCGCCACATGAGCGATTTGGGCATACAAAACAGAAGGTTTATTTGAAGGTTTAAAGTTTAGCACATGCAAATTTACTTGGAATGGCAGGTAAATACTGCATATAGGTATATATGGTGGACTCATACGGAACAACTTTGGGTTTATTGAGATGGATGCACAAGTAGTATTCCCGCTTAGTACAAGTGAGGACTAGCAAAAGACTGGGGAGCGACCAACTAGAGAGCGACATAGTCATCAACATGCCTTGAGACTAACCAACATTGAATGCAAGCATGAGTAGGGTATAATTCACTGTGAACATAAATATCGTGGAGGCTATGTTGATTTGTTTCAAGTACATGCGTGAGCATGTGCCAAGTCAAGCCACTTGAATCATCCAGAGGAGGATACCATTCTATCATACTACATCACAACCATTTTAATGCGCATGTTGGCACTCAAGACGAACCATGTTCAAGACGAACCACTCTTAGCTAAGTAAGCATGGCATGAATAACTATAATCTCTAATTGTTATCGCAAACATGTTCAACCCATAATGTAGTGAATTCGGAACGATGAGATAATCATATTTACAAAAGCAAGATAGGTCGACTTCATACCAGCTTTTCTCCATCTCAATCTTTTCATCAAATATCGTCATTATTTCCTTTCACTTGCACGACCGAATGATGTGATTAATAATAAGAGTGCGTGTGCATTGGACTAAGCTGGAATTTATAAACAATAAACCAAAGGAGAAGACAAGGCAATATGGGCTCTTTGCAAGATAAACAATAGTGCATATGCGATCCACTCAACACGTCATCGTGTTGTTCTCCTTACGACCCAAAGAAAAGAAAGGAAAATTATTTACACGGAAAAGCTCCCAACAAGCAAAAAAAGAAGAACGAGAAATCTTTTTGGGTTTTCTTTTTAATGCTACAACTAAGCAACTAGGAAATAAAGCTAGAACTATTTTTTGTGTATTTTTTCAAAGTTTATTAAACACACAAGAAGAAAGTAAAACAAGAATATAAACTTCCATGGATAGTACAATAAAAAAATATGAACACCAACAACTGAAATAAGTGTGTGAACATGAATGTAATGTAGGTGAGAAATACGTACTCCCCCAAGCATAGGCTTTTGGCCTAAGTTGGTATAGGGCCATGGCTGGCCTAGATAATATCTGAAGTCAAAGTTGGGGTTGTGCTGGGCTGCGGCGGCTACCGCCTGTACCACTGCAGCATGAAGGCGAGCGGTTTCTGCATTTCGCTCGTACTCGTTTGCCTCCTCCCTGGTTATAAAATATCTCTGTTTTCCTGAAAATTAAAGAAGACAGGAGCAGGAAGGCTAACATGGACAACACGTTGCCTGCCAAAAAATAATCTGTACTGAAGGGATTGTTCGTTTCTTTCAAGAAACTGAAAGCGCACCAAAGCCTCATAATCAAGGAAAGCAGGGGGTAATTCAATGTCATTCCCTCTTATGGGTACCCCAAGATACTTAGCTACACGGGTGGCATAAATTCCACCAAAGAAATCTCCATCCTTAGCATTATGATGTAACCTCCTGGCAATAATAGCCCCCAAGTTATATCGTCTATCTGCCATTACCGCACTCTTAAGGATGCTCAGATCTGGCGCTCAAAGGTGGCTATCTCAAGTTTATCATTAATACATCTACCTATGAAGAGAGAAAATAATGTATAGACGAAAAGTGAATGCTCCCCAAAGTAGCTTGTGTGATGATTCTAATTTCTCCCACTGTGATGCTAGCAAGGAAATCATTATATTCATTTTTATGAGGATCGCTACAACTACCCCACGGTGGAATTTTTAATGCATCATTAAAATCTTCTAGGTTCATGGTATAGGTCTTATCGTAAAGATCAAATAGAACAGAATGAGAATTACGCTTAGATGAAAATTCAAACCTCCGCACGAAAGAGTCAGTGAGTTGATAATATTGTTTGCATCGATCTGAAATGAAATCCTCAAGGCCGACATTCCTTATGTACGCATAAAACTCTTCCTTAAATCCGGTGTTTTCCATGAGTTGATCCGACGGCCATTCACAAGGCAGTACTCGAGCTTCCCTAGGTAGTTCAAAATCAGGCTCATGTAGCGCGAGTCTCAGGGCTTTCTTGCTCGAGGAACCACCTTGATACTTTCTCCTCAACATCTTTTCTTTCTCTGAAAAATTTCTGAAAATTAGTGAGTGAAAATAAAGGTGCACAAAACTCAACAAAACTCATAGCAACTACTTCCTCAAGTGCCTAGAGACTATATCATGCATCAAAAACTACTTGGGACCATACAAAATTTGACATGCAAGCTCAAGAACAAGTCCACCACAGCAGCAAAAATTTGCAATATATAAGGCACTGGAACAAAAACTAATTGTACCATTGGAGGAGTCACATACCGGTGAGCAATCCCCTAAACAGTTTTGCAGTTGGAGCTTTGAGCAAGGAGATCGAAAATGGCAGCAAGATGATCTAGAACATGGGTTTGAGCGATGGTGGGATTTTTCTAGAGGAAGATGGAGTGAATGGGTACTAGAATAAGTGGAGGGGGTCACGTGGGACCCACAAGCTTGCTAGTCGTGGCCAGGGGTGGTCGTGCCCTGTAGGCTTGTGGCCCACCGGTGCAGCCCCCTGATGCATTCTCAGTGCCAAAAATTCTTAAATATTCTGGAAAAAATCATACTAAATTTTCAGGGGATTTTGGGAACTTTTATTTTTAGGTCATTTTTCTATTGCACGGAAAACTCAGAAAACAAAAAAATAATAGCATTTTTACTTAATTTACTCTAGCTAAAAGAAAGTAAAAGTTGGGTACAGAAAGTTGTGCTTTCTAAATTCATCCATCTCATGCTCATCAAAAGGAATCCATCAATAAGGTTGATCAAGTCTTATTAACGAACTTCTTCTGAGTAACATGGAACCGGAGAATTTTCGAATAACACTAAGTTACCTCAATGGGGATATGCATATCCACAACAATAAGTATATCATATTTCTTCTTGATAGTAGGAAGAGGGAATTCAAAGTCTCCAATAATAATCGTTGGAACCATTTCAATGGAATTGATACTATGAACTTGAGGTTATTTCTTTGTAAAGTGTATTGTATGCTCATTACCATTAATATGAAAAGTGACATTGCCTTTGTTGCAATCAATAACAGCCCCTGCAGTATTTAAGAAGGGTCTACCAAGGATGATCGACATACTGTCGTCCTCGGGAATATCAAGAATAACAAAGTCCGTCAAGATAGTAGCATTTGCAACTATGATAGGTACATCCTCACAAATACTGATAGGTAGAGCAGTTGATTTATCAGCCATTTGCAAAGATATTTGAGTAGGTGTCAACTTATTCAAATCAAGTCTATGGTATAAAGACAAAGGCATAACACTAACACTAGCTCTAAGATCACATAAAGCAGTTTTAACATAATTTCCTTTAATAGAGCATGGTATAGGAGGTACTCCTGGATCTCCTAGTTTCTTAGGTATTCCACCTTTAAAAGTATAATTAGCAAGCATGGTGGAAATCTCAGCCTCTGGTATCTTTCTGTTATTTGTCACAATATCTTTCATATGCTTAGCTTAAGGAGCATTTTCAAAATATCAGTCAAGCGCATACGTAAAAAGACAGGTCTAATCATTTCAGCAAAGCGCTCAAAGTCCTCATCATCTTTTTTTCTTGGATGGTTTAGGAGGAAAGGGCATGGGTTTCTGAACCCATGGTTCTCTTTCTCTACCATGTTTCCTAGCAATGAAGTCTCTTTTATCATATCTTTTATTCTTAGGTTGTGGGTTATCAAGATCATCAGCAGGTTCAATCTCCACATCATTATCATTACTAGGTTGAGTATCAACATGAACTTCATTAGTAATGCTATCACTAGGCTCATGTTCATCACCAGATTGTGTCTCAGCATCAGAAATAGAAATATCATTTGGATTCTCAGACGTATCTATAACAGGTTCACTAGCAGCATGCAAAGTACTATCATCATTCTTTTTCCTACTCTTATTGGAAGGAATAGGTGCATCAGTATTAACTCTCTGAGAATCTTGTTCAATTCTCCTAGGATGGCCCTCGGGATACAAAGGTTCCTGAGTCATTCTACCACCTCTAGTCACAACTTTAACAGAATGATCATTGTCTTTACTATTCATCACAGTAAGCAAATCATTTTGAGCCTTAAGTACTTGTTCTACTTGAGTGGTTACCATGGAAGCATGTTTACTAATAAGCTTAAGATCATTGACAGTTCTACTCAAATAATCACCCAAGCGATCAAGCATATAAGCATTATGTTTCAATTGTCTACTAACATAGGCATTGAAATTTTCTTGCTTCATAATAAAATTATCAAATTCATCCAAGCATTGGCTAGCAGGCTTATTATAAGGAATATCTATTTCATCAAATCTTCTGAGAGAATTTACCTCTACTACCTGTGTCGGGTTATCAAGACCATGTATTTCTTCAATAGGTGGTATATTCTTAACATCTTCAGCTTTTATACCCTTTTCTTTCATAGATTTCTTTGCCTCTTGCATATCTTCAGGACTGAGGAATAGAATACCTATTTTCTTCGGAATTGGCTTTGGATGTGGTTCGGGAATAGTCCAATCATTATCATTTCTCAATATGTTATTCAATAGTAATTCAGCTTGTTCAACAGTTCATTCCCTGTAAACACAACCATCACAACTATCTAGGTAGTCCCTAGAAGCATCGGTTGGTCCATTATAAAAGATATCAAGTATTTAATTTTTTTTGAGAGGATGATCAGGCAAAGCATTAAGTAATTGGAGAAGCCTCCCCCAATCTTGTGGGAGACTCTCTTCTTCAATTTGCACAAAGTTAAATATTTCCTGCAAGGCAGCTTGTTTCTTATGGGCAGGAAAATATTTTCCAGAGAAGTAATAAACCATGTCCCTCGGATTACGCACACAAACAGGAGCAAGAGAATTAAACCATTTCTTAGCATCACCCTTTAATGAGAAAGGAAACAACTTAAGAATATAGTAATAGCGATTTTTTTCCTCGCGAGTAAATAGGGTGGCTATATCATTCAATTTGGTAAGATGTGCCACAACAGTTTCAGATTCATAACCATGGAAAGGATCAGATTGAGCCAAAGTAATTAACTCAGGATCGACAAAGAATTCATAATCCTTATCAGTAACAAAGATGGGTGAAGTAGCAAACTTAGGATCATATTGCATTCTAGCATTCAGAGATTTTTCCTTCCACTTGCGAAGCAATTTTTTAAGATCATCTCTATCCTGACAAGCAAGAAAGTCCCTAGCTACCTCTCCTTCCAAAACATAACCCTCAGGTATATCAGGAAATTCATATCTAGGAGAGCTAGGTCTAGCAGGTGAATCATAGTGTTCAGTTTCAATAATTTCATCAGATTCAGAAATATTATCCGTTTCAGCATTGGCTCTAGCAATTTGTTCATCAAGAAATTCACCCAGTGGCACAGTATCATCAACCAAAGTATTATCATAAGCATCATGCATAGCAGAAGTAGCATCATCAATTACTTGCGACATATCAGAATTACTAGCAGGTGGTGGTGTCACAAACTTACTCATAACAGAAGGTGAATCAAGTGTAGAGCTAGATGGTAGTTCCTTACCTCCCCTCATGGTAGAGGGATAGATCTTGGTTTCTGGATATTTAAAATTCTTCATAGTGATCAACAGATATATATCCCAAGTGACTTAGAGAATAAAGCTATGATCCCCGGCAACGGCGCCAGAAAAAGGTCTTGATAACCCACAAGTATAGGGGATCGCAACAGTTTTCGAGCGTAGAGTATTCACCCAAATTTATTGATTCGACACAAGGGGAGCCAAAGAATATTCTCGAGTATTAGCAGATGAGTTGTCAATTCAACCACACCTGAAAGACTTAATATCTGCTGCAAAGTGTTCAGTAACAAAGTAATATGGTAGTAACGGTAACGGTGGCAAAGTGATAGTAGCAGTTTTGTAGTGATTGTAACAGTAGCAACGGAAAAGTAACAGAGCAAAGATCAATATACGGAAAGCTCATAGGCAATGGATTAGCGATGGATAATTATGTCGGATGGCAATCATCATGCAACAGTTATAACATAGGGTGACACAGAACTAGCTCCAATTCATCAATGTAATGTAGGCATGTATTCCATATATAGTCATACGTGCTTATGGAAAAGAACTTGCATGACATCTTTTGTCCTACCCACCCGTGGCAGCAGGGTCCTATTGGAAACTAAGGGATATTAGGGCCTCCTTTTAATAGAGAACCGGACCAAAGCATTAGCACTTAGTGAACACATGAACTCCTCAAACTACGATAATCACCAGAAAGAATCCCAGTTATTGTCACCCTGGGGGATGCGGATCATAAATCATAATAGGTGTCTACAACTTGCAAGATAGGATCAAGAACATACATATATTCATGAAAATATAATAGGTTCAGATCTGAAATCATGGCACTCGGGCCCTAGTGACAAGCATTAAGCATAGCAAAGTCATAGCAACATCAATCTCAGAACATAGTGGATACTAGGGATCAAACCCTAACCAAATTAACTCGATTACATGATAAATCTCATCCAACCCATCACCGTCCAGCAAGCCTACGATGAGATTACTCACGAACGGTGGGGAGCATCATGGAATTGGTGATGAAGGATGGTTGGTGATGACGAAGGTGTCGATTTCCCCTCTCCGGAGCCCAAAACGGACTCCAGATCTGGTCTCCCAAGGAAGAACTAGCGATGGCGATGACTCCGTATTGTGAAACGTGATGAACTCTTCTCTCTGATTTTTTTTCCTCGACAAGTAGGGTTATATGGAGCTGGAGAGGAGGTCGGAGGAGCCACGAGGCGCCCACAAGCCCGCTCCACGCGGCCAGGGGGTGGCCGCGGCTAGCAGGCTTGTGGCCTGCTGGTGGCCCCCATCTGGTTAATTCTTGCGCCAGTATTTTTTATTAATTCCAAAATATTCTTCCTAAATTTTCAGGACGATCCGAGAACTTTTATTTTTGCACAAAAATAACACCAAGGCAATTCTGCTGAAAACAGCGTCAGTCCGGGTTAGTTTCATTCAAATCATGCAAATTAGAGTCCAAAAGAAGGGCAAAAGAGTTTGGAAAAGTAGATACGTTGGAGACGTATGAGGCACCACCCTCCAAAAGGTAATAGGCTCGATAATGTCGATGAACTCCTTGCTCTTGTGCTTCAAGATGATAGACTCCTCAACACACAATCACTCTCTCACAGATTTGGCTTTGGTGGAAGAGATTGATCGGGTGGAAAGCAACTTGGGGAGGCTAGAGATCAAGATTCATATGGTTGGAATGGAATGGCGTGATCTCAACACATGAGTAGGTGGCTCTCTCTCAGAAAATCTGATAGGATAGGTGGGGATCTGTTCTGAGTGCTTCTCTTGCGAGTGAGTGGTGGTGGAGGGGTATATATAGGCATCTCCAAAAATCCAATCGTTACACCTAATAAGTCAGACTCGGTGACACAGATGTGTTAATCTCGGTGGCACCAAGTTGCCTCAAAGGTAGCAACTTTTGAATCTTGGTGAGATCGATACATAAAACTCGGTTGCATTGATAAGGTGACCAATGGTCAGATTACCAGACTCGGTGACACCGATTCAACAAACTCAGTCAGACCGATTTTGTGAATTTGCATAACAGAAAGTTGGCAACCCAAACTCGGTGGTACCGAAGCAGAATCGGTTGCATTGAAGGGCTAGGGTTTTGGCCGAGTCTGTCTGAGGCTGAGAATCGGTGGCATCGAGTGGAAAATGTTGGTTGCACCAATTTTGGATATTTGGCTTTGGACAGACTTTTGTGGAAGAGCTTTTGGGTGTGTGTGGTCACTATCACTTGTGCACGTAGTATTTTGTTCACCAACAGTACCTTACCCCCTTTTGATAGTATTGACTTTCCTATGGACTCAAAATGATTTCTCACAAAGTAAAATGTAGAGTCCTCGTCCTTGAAGCTTTTGCCAATGCTATTCCTTATCCTTCTTCATGGGGATACTCTCCACACTCCTTTTGGCCAACCCATCTCTTTATGGACTTTATCTGAAATATACTAGATGAAAGTATTTGTTCAAGAGACAATGTATGTTGTCATGAATTATCAAAAGCACCAAGGGAGCATATTATGCTTTTAGAACCATGGCAGCATACCATTTGTATATGGAGAGAAACTCACTACAAGATTTCATAAATTAGAGCCAAGTGTAGCAAGAGAAATCATCAATAAACAGAACATAGTAGCGATGACCACCTTTCGAATCAAAGGGAGGACAAACCCATACATCAGAGTGAACTAAGTCAAAGGGACGTTGAGACACCGACTCACTATGAGGATAAGGTAACTGGGTCTGTTTTCCAAGTCTACAACCATCACAATGCAAAAAAAAACATCTTCAGAGACAGACCCTAAGACACCATGACGCACCAACGACGATAAGCAGGTGTCATAGATGTGACCAAGTCGGTAATGCCACTGCTGGAAGGACGCAGAAGAGGAGGCAACGAGAGCATGGCAACTGGCAGAGGTGGTGGCAGCGGAAGGAACATGAAGCCAGTCAACTTCCCAAAGGCCCTCTAAGTCATGGCGCCGAGGGCCAAAACCAACCAGGGCCTTGGTGCGGAGATCATGAACAGAACAAGAGTCGGGATCAAGAATTACACGACAACCAGAATCAGTAAGTTGGGCAGCGGAAAAGAGATTCATGGTAAGACGTGGAACATGAGAAACACTAGGAACTGAAAAAGACGGAGTAGAAAGAGTGCCACGAATAGCAACAGGAAGGGGTGTGCCATCAACAGTGAGAACATTAATAGGAGAATAAAGAGGTCTAAGAGAAGACAAAGCGGAAGAATCAGAAGACATATGAAAAGAAGCTCCAGAATCCAGAACCCACAAAGATGTACCTGACGATGTAGGTGTCGTTGGTGATGAAGGGGTGTTAGCAGTCGCAGCAGCAGCAGAACCAGTCGATGAAGAGCCAAAGGAAGTTAGGAGGCGCTTGAGCCTCACAATGTCCTGACTAGTGGGTGACGGGGTCGAGGAAGACACATGAGTCTCACTGGAAGAGGAGCGCCTTTGGTCTCATTGCTTCTGGCGACAATCATACTCTGGCTGACCTTCCCGGAAGCAGTAGCCACAGAATGTGTCACGACGCGACCGTTCCTTCTCAGCATAAGGAGGGCGACCCCCCTGAAGGTGTGGGCAGGAGCGATGGAGCGGTGAGACAATCAGACGACACAGGAGCCCTGGCAGCCAACATAGAGGGAACCACAAGCAACCGAGTAGACCGAAGGCGGGTCTCCTCAGCACGAAGCTCAGCAAGCACCTCCGAGATAGGAACACGACCATGAGCAAGTAAGTGAGCACTTCGAGGCTCAAACTCGGAACAAAGGCGAGATAAGAACTCATGGACACACTGGAACTCCAAGTCGGACCGCGTAGTCTCGCAGCAACGACAAACTCCACAAACAGCTGTTCGAAGAGAGTCAAGCTGACGCCAGATGACAGAACACTGAGTGTAGAACTCATCAACAGAAGACTCACCCTGCTAAAGATCGTGCTCCTGACGTTCCACAGATAAATATAGAGCATCACCAGAGGGCTGATAGCGCTGACAGAGATACGACCACATTGTTGCAACGGTGCTGAGGCCCATGAACTTCGAAGCAAACTGAGGGAGAACACTCGTAGTGAGAACAGCAGCAGCTCGAGCATCATCATTGCACCACTGAGTGTAAGCAGACAGATCATCACGGTAGACCGAAAGAGCATCTGAGTAAGCTGATACATGTTGATCATAAGTGTCAACCGCAGCATCATCAAGAGCCTTAGCTGCATCCTGATCAGCCTGGGAAGCGTCAGCAGCAAGAACGGATGACACCAGTAGTGTAGGAGCCACTGGAGCAACGAGACATGGCGGACAGGGGACCTCGCGAGAGAGAACTCCCCATAGAAGAAGGTCGCGCATATGGATACGCATGAAACCCATGAACTCGGCATAGTTGGTGCCATCGAAAATCACCGAGCACCGAGGAACAACAACATAGCCCGAAGAAGACATGAAGAGCTCTCTTTCTTTTTCTTTTTCTATTTTTTTGGAAGTCAACCGCAGGAAACCCGATCGGGATCGGGCAGAGGCTCACGCGCTCGAGGCAACCCCCCGATTCTGGATCGGGCAGGCCACACTCGCTCGAGGCAAACCCCTCTCCCCCCCCCCCCCCCCCGATTTTGGATCGAGAAGGGGGGCGTCAGCCGAGAGGGCGAGCGAGGGGCGACGGCAACCGGGTGGGCGGGCCAGGGGCGGCGACAGCCGAGCCAGGCGGTCCGACGGAGGAGAGGCGGCTCGAGGTGAGCAGCGGCGTCGCGCCGTCGCGGCGGAGGAGAGGGCCGGCGTCAACGGGCCGGAATAGGGAGGAGGGAGGAGGCCCGAGGCAGTGGCTGCGGCCAGAGAGGAGAGGGCCCCAACGGCGGCTAGGAAGGAGACGGCCGGCGGCAGCGAGCAGGGAGGAGTCGGCCGGCGACGGGGCAGGCTAGATGGAGAGAGCACGGAGTTGCATCGTGCGGGAGGCTAACCTAGCAACTGATACCATGATGGATAAATGAGTAACTAACATCCAGTAAGGACCAAAGGCCAATACATATACATTTGTGGTAAAATGCATGAAACCCCTTATACAATGGGGATATACCGAAAGAGGACTATACACATCTAATACTCACATATGTGATGATAACATAAAATTATTGCTTAACATGTCTGGTTTCTCCCATGGGCTTGCATGACATCCATGCTTCTTTTTGTTCATATTTTTTGCAACAAACATTGTCACATATTTATTGCTTTCTCATATACTAATTTCGTCTTATAACATAAGAGCGTTTTTACACTAGTATAGTATCAAAAACGCTTTCATATTTGGACAGAAAAAGTATGTCAGAAACAGTTATTGCATCACTTATCTAATTTCTTTTTTTAACCATTGCACTATTTGTACACATACGTCGCTACAAGCGATTATGTCCCCTCATAGTTTGTCATTCTTCCAAAAATAGCAGCATATGTTTATATTAGCTAACGGATTACAATTTTTTCCCAATGCACCCCACCGTCATCATGGAGGTTGTGTCTTCATTTTGTGCAGCTAGTTTTTGAAAAGGTTGTCGAAGCTCAAGCCCAAATATAAAATCTTTGTTTGCAGTCCTGGTTTCATGAATTCCTGCATGTTGGACATTAAGTCTTTCCGTTATGGTCACAGTCTACTTCCTCTCTACCGTTCGCTCCGTCCGGCATTACTTGTCATAGAAACGGATGTATTTACACGTATTTTGATTTGGGATACATCAATTTCTTCCATTTTGATGACAACTAATTCCGAATGAAGGGAGTATAATATAAGGTGTTATTGTTAAGCTTCATGCACTAAACAAAACAACTAAAACTTTGAACCGATGAAAATGACTAGACAATCCAAATATACACTTCAACACAGCCTCCGTCCGACATATGATGCAGAAAATCAACATGCGAATAAACTCAGAGGTATGACTTAAAAGGCCTATATGCGAACACAAAGAGGCGCGACATCAATTTTTAGATAAACTATGAAAGACATGACTTGAACTCAAGACCCTAGCTCCGATATAATGTTAAGCTTCATACACTAGCCAACACAACAAAAAGTACGAACGGATGTCAAGACTTTAGCTCCGATATCATGTTAAGCTTCATACACTAGCCAATGCAACAAAAAGTATGAACAAATGAAAAAAACTAAGCAATCCACATATACACTTCAACGGTTATTACATCTAATTTATTCCTTCCGTCCAGAAATACTTGTCATAGAAATAGATGTACCTAGATGTGTTTTAATTCAAGATACATCCATTTTTATTTATTTTCGCGACAAGTAATTTCGGATGGAGGGAATACTCATCTTACAATATGGGACAGAGGAAGTACTTTGTGACAAGATAGCTAAAAATCCATGTCCCAGTTGTTCTACACAAATCCCAGCAAATTATTCACCATCTCACAAGAAAAATGCATCGCCACTCTTGAGCATGGCAACAGCCGGTTCTTGCACTCCTGGAGCTCAACGAGTCTTCTACAACATACTGAACAGGAACCGCAGTATACACCTAAAATTTCACACATGTGCCTGGACTGGAGAAGCCTAGTAATATCTGGCGCAACTCCTTGGCCCTGCTTTCAGTCATTATTTGAAAGAAAGTTATTTTAGCTGTCTTTAGCGCTGTAGACCAGCCGAACAACCGGTCCACCAAAGCTACTTCCCATTCGGTTCCTCTCAGCCCTCTGATTTCTACATCTTGGAGGCAATCCAGCACAAGCTCCTCAGATCTCCAGTTTAGTGGCTGATCACATATGCAACCTAATGGACATGTTTGTACCTGAAACAGGAATGTATCAGGAGTAACAATTTTATTACACAAAAGGACAAAAAAACAAAAAAGTTTTCAGACTACCTGAATTCTTCAAAATATACCACCAACAAAATATACATCAAACTTTCTATATACAAACACAAGAATAACAAGAATGCCTAATTTGCTTTTGCTGCTCATGGAACCTTTACAGGAAATAAGCATCGAGCTTTAGTAGAACGTATGTCCCAACTCCTAGTTCTAGCTGTGTTATGGAGTGACTGATTCATATCTTGCCTTAAACCCAGGATCAGGCCTGTCATGCAATAACTCACTTAACTTCACATCCACAGCCATGCATTTCCAACAGTCTGCCATCTGTATCGTCATATGTTATGGGATGACGACATTCGTAATTTGCATAATAAAGGAGCTCACCCTTGGGTGGTTTTAGGAGATTTTAATGAAATTCTTTACTCCTAGGAAAGAGAAGGCCGAAATGCAAGACCCAATGCAATGATGAAAGAGTTTAGAGATTGTCTTGCTGAGTGTGGTCTAGATGATATGGGTTATATTGGCGCCCCCTTTACTTGGAGGAGAAGGGATATCAGGGAAAGACTGGACAGGGCGGTTTGTTATTAAATTTGGGCACTATCAGATCAAGTTAAGGCATGCCATGAAATGCAAATGCATATTACTTGTCTGACTTCCTTAGAAATCAAGTGTTAGATAAACAATTAAGGAAAGCTTTACCTCCAAACTGGTATGAGGATTTAATGTTAGGATCAGCCTTCTTACACCGGTACACATCCTGAGAACATGGAATAAGCTAGCTCCACAGGCATGTCCATGTGCTATTACACCAATGCTCAATAATGAAATGACTGGGAGCATTGTCATATCCTCCATCAAGTATTGCCTGTTACTTAGGTCCTGCAGATTTTTAAGATGTCACAAAAAAAGGGTTGTACATTGGAACGTATAATAGTTGTAAAAGAAGTCAAACACATGGTCTTGTAAACTGTGATTAGCACATGGAAAAAGGTTGTTATAAGCTAAAAAGTTCACTTTGGATGTCTATTACACAAAATCTGGGCATCGTAAGCCTAGCTCTAAAAAAACAAAAACAAAACTCAATGCTGATATTCTATATCAAGTCTAAACATTTTTGGCACGGTGGGGGCCTTCAAGGTACACCTTAGTAGATGTCTTGACTGTTCATGACGCTATCTATTCTCTAGCTAGATTACATGATAAAGGGGTAGTGCTCAAGCTGGATTATTAGAAAGCTTTTGACACGGTCAATTCAGATTTCCTAGATGAGTTACTCAAAATTAGAGGGTTTGGTTGCAAATGGTTAAGTTGGATCCATAAGTAGCCGTGTTAGTGTAAATTTTCTATTCGTGGACAGTCGCGGACATGCGGATGCCGTCCGCTTGCATCCCTATCCATGAGATTACCCACAAAGGTGGTGTTAAACTGAACTATGCTGATATTGATGTCTTTCTTACTGGTATGGGTCTTAGGCAGGGGGGCTCCCTTTCCCCTCTGCTCTTTAATCTAGTTGTTCTCAGGATGCTATCTAGAGCTGCTAATTCTGGGCTGATCAGAGGGCTTTGCCACTCTGTGTGTCCTGGGGGTGTGATTAGCCTTCAATATGCAGATGATACTATCATGTTTGTAGATAGAGACCCTGTCTTAGCAACCAATTTGAAATGGGTTCTAACCTGTTTTGAACAGGTCTCAGGGATTAAAATTAACTATGACAAGAGTGAAATGATTCCTCTGAACATGGAACCTCATGAGATAGATAGCTTAGCTGGTATCTTTGGGTGCACTGTTGGTGCTTCCCAATCAAGTGCCTAGGTGTGCCTTTGCATTTCGATAAGCTGTCAAGGGAAGACCTTCAACGCATTATTGACATGATCCTTAAGAGGATAGCTGGGTGAAGAGGGAAGCTTTTATCCTATAAAGGGAGAATGATTTTGATCAGAACTTGTTTAGCTAGCATCCCTGTCTACCTTCTCTCATTCTTAAAGTTCCCTAAATGGGCTATTGATATGATAAATGCCCAAATGGCTATTTGCCTATGGAACGACTTTGAAGTCCATAAGAAGATCCATTTTTAGCCCACTGGCAACTAGTATGTATGAAACAGGAATTTGGAGGTTTAGGTATACCTAACCTGCATAACCTTAACATCTGCCTTTTAGGATCTTGGATTAAGAGGTATATGGCTGGTGAGGCAAAGATTTGGCGAAGTGTAGTTGATACCTGGGTTTCTTCCCCTAACATTATCTGTAGTGACTCTGTGGGAGCCTCTACTTTCTTGAAAGGGGTCATGTGGGCTGCCAAAGCAGTTACATTTGGTTCTAGGTGGGCAGTAGGTGATGGTAAGAATATTAGGTTCTGGGAAGATACTGGTTTGGCTCTTCTCCATTAACTGTTCAATACTGGGACCTTTATTGCATTTGTAGAGTGCAGTGCAATACCATACAGCAAGTGTGGGATGGTCATTCTATCAAGCTCTCATTTAGGAGGGTATTTAATGATAATTTGATGAATCCGTGGTTTGAACTAGATTGTCAAAAGTATTGTCTTTACAGATGACTGTGACTCTAATTTGGCGATATGAAAGATCTGGGCAGTATTCTTCTACGTAGTTCTTTGCATTCCACCACTAAGTATTGAACAGCGAAAAACAACGAAGATTCAGTGAGCTCTGACTCGGCAAGATACACAAGTGAAAATTTTGCACCAGCTATTCTGGAATGCTACCATCACACGAATGACATGTTCCTTTCCTAAAACTCCATGTTTTCTTCCTTATCTATTGGCTTGCTAGCATGTTACAAGTGACTGCATAACTTCAAATAAGAGAAGGATGAACTCACCCGCTGATAGTTCAGTGTAAGTCTCAAACTGCGGATGACCTTAAAGTGCCGCAGGAGCCTCATCAAATCGCGATTGTGTTCAACGCCGTTTGGTCCATATACAACGTAAAAGCTTGTACCCAGCCATTGAAGATGTGCCATTTTGCCAAGCTGGACAGAGACCGGATCATAAGCATCACCCCACTCGAGCGACACCAGCCGAGGGGCTGAGATGGTGGCAACCGGTTGACTCGGATTAGGGGCATTAGCAAAGCTGTAGAAGACAGTTAACTCTTTGAGTGCCGGTGCCACAACGATGAGGCGCTGCAGGCCACGCAATTTCCTGAGCTTTATTTTCACCAGAGACTCCGAATGTATGGTGAAATTGTCCAGGCCTCGGGCATCGCAGACAGTGAGTTCTCGCAAGGCCGGGCACCGCGGAGAGGAGAGGGCGTCCCCGAGCTGGCACGGACCGTGTAGCCGGAACTGGACGAGGCAGAGATTGGTGAGCCGGGAGAATACCCCGGCAGGCGGCGCCGCGAGGCCGAGAAACCCTAGGTGGAGCGAGAGCAAGGTGGCTTTCTCGAAGCAGGGCAGCTCAAAGGCCCCTCTTTCCACGGCCTCGTCCCGCCCACCATTCTGCTGCACCTTGTTGTCGAAGAAGAGATCGCCGCAGAGGCGGCTTGAAGCAATGGGGAGCCAGGCCGCCATGGCGTCGGCAGGGGCGTCCTGGACGAAGACGACGAGGTGATGGAGGGTCGGCGCTGCATGGGCGGCGAGGGCGGGGGCTATAAGGTGGGGGGCGGTGTACCCGGGGAAGTAGACCTCCGGTAGAAGGGCCCAGAGGCGGCGCCAGCGGCGGGATAGGAGACTGGTTCGGGCGGCGACGGGGAAATCGCGGAGCGTGTGAAGGATGTGGAGAACCAAGTCATCGGGCAGCGCGCTGAGGAGGTCGTCGGTGCCTCCACCACCGGCGGCGGCGGAAAGCCTGGCTCGCTTGGCGGCGGTTTGGCCGTCGCTGTGCTCCATGGAGGAGGAGGGATCTGTCTCACACTCACATGTCTCGCTGTGCTCTTAGAGGATCTCCACTCGCCCCTGACAGACCCTCCGTAAATCTAAATTTAGTCGGTTAGGATCCAAATTGGCGCCGCCGAACCCAAACCGAATCCAACGCGTTGGGACGTCTGGGGCACCGGGCGAAACTTTTTTGACGGGAAAATAGATAGGTCCTGCGCGTCAGCGACCGCGCGACGCTTCGTCATCCTCATCGTCTCGGTTTTCCCGCGGGGAATCAATGCAAGGCTACCCGTCAGTCAGCCTTCCAATGACGCGTCACAGGCGGCGTGTTCACGGTCGGCGCAGTCAAGGGCGGGCGACGCGTGTCCACACCCTGTCCTCCACGCGTCCGCTCGGTGCCGCACCCTCGCCGCTATGAAATCCACCCTCCTCGTCGGTGATTGCCACTCACCACAACTTCTCTCTCGTCTCGCCGTCGACGCCCTTGCCTCCCACTCTTCCCGGCGACCCTCTCCCACTCTCCCCCCACCACCCACCCCGATGGCAGCACGCTACCCAGGCGATGGTGCGGCCGCCAATGGCTTCGACCGCCGCCACCTCCACGAGGACGAGGCCCGTCTCTTGTACGAGGCGGAGTACCCGACCCCGCTGGACATGCGGGTGTCGGGCTCGTGGAGGCTTAGCGCCGACGGTGTCCCTGTGCCCCCGGTGCCTACGGGAGCCGAGCGGCGCACTGAGATCGCCTGCATTCGATCCTCGTTGTCGGAGGCGGTGCGACAACAACCGAGGTATGCCCTGGACAACAACACACTGTGGAAGGCGTACTTCGAGTGCCGCCATGAGGAGCATCTCGCCTCCACCAACGGCGGCCCAGCTCGCGGGCGCCACAACTCCGAGGGGCGCCGCCTATGGTGGGGCGTCCCCAGGCGCACGCTCGACGCCGTCCTCGAACACATCGAGGGCGGCAACACGCCGCGTTTGGAGTATCCAGAGTCAGCGTCCATCTCTCGCCGGAGGGGCTCCTCATGGCAGCTGAGGCGGATGGCCACGTCGTCGTCGTCTTCATCCGGCTCCCACTCCTCTGACACGTGCACCCCTCTCATCGCCGTGAAGGTCGAGCCCGGAGAGACGCCGCTCCGGCGCAGTGGGCGCAACGGTGGTGGCGACATAACCATAAACGAGGGCCACCGCCGACAGCCTTCCCCTCCTCCCCGCGGCCACCTCCGCCTTGTCAGGCCAAAGACAGAGCCGGACGCGGCGGCGGCGACTCCTGTCGCCATAAAACAGGAGCACCTCGCCATGGCCGCCGTCGACGAGACGACCCTCAAGTGGGCGCGCGAGGACTACGTCCGCGAGGAGATGGCGCGTCAGTGGCGCGCCCTCAAGGAGATCGTTGCTTGTCGCCGTGGCCACGAGGAGGGCGGCGTCATCATCCTCGACAACGATGAGGAGGAGGCACCCGGGCCATCGAACCTCGAGTTGTACCATCACGACGACCCAGGGCAGGGGTGCAGTAGGGACGGCGGTGGCGGGGCGCAGGACGAGGACGACGACAACAACTATACGACGTTCTACAAGATGCTCGACATGAAGAAGACGGTGGCGCGGCGGAGGCATCGGTGGGCGGCGTAGTTCTTTTTTTAGTTTTTATTAAGTTTTTATCGTGTTTTGTACAAACTTTGGCCGAACTTGCATGAATCTTATGAACTATGGCCGAACTTGGCATGTCTGGCCGAAATTTGGCACGTTTCCCTCTAAATAAACGCCTGAAAAGTGGCGGCATGGGGGGACGACTCGGAACCGTTTGATCCCCACGCCTTTTTTTCGCCGGTTGATCTCCAAGCGGCGCTATTTCTACCCCTGGGGGCGCCGAACGGATGGAGATGCTCTTAGGAGCTGGGAGTAGGGCCGGCTATCAGGATCTGGTAAGGGCATGTATAATGGTGTTATTTTAGGAGTGCCACGTAGGATAAATGATGAGGTAAAAAAGAGAAAACTCATAAGAAAAAGTTTGTGATCTCTTAACACAATATGTCTCACCATGTTTTTAGGAATAACTAGTTATTGAAGATAAGACTAAGAAATGACCCATTGTAACCATTTTTTATCATTTTTAAATTACATGCAAGATTTAAGATAAAACTATCTTATCAATCATTGTACATGTCCTAACTGAAGATTGGCTAGAACCTATAACAACATATTCAGAAGGAAAAATGGAAGGTGATGGACTTCGCTAGATGATTGTGAGGAAACTATGGCGAATTTCAGATACACCTCTATGCCAGGCTGCTAGGGTTTATACTCATTATACGGCAGCTATGGTTTATACTCATTATACAAGATAATAGTAGAACATTTATCTTATATAGTGAGTACGAGCGAGAATGTTCTTTATACTCATTATACAAACGTTCTCTTCTTGCTAATTATTTTTAAATAATACATTTCTGTTCAGGATTTTGAAACATAATATACATGTTAAAAGTTCAAGTCGGCTTCGGCAAAGCCAACAGGTACCAATCGACTTCGATGAAGCTGATAGGATTCCAGTCTGCTTCGACGAAGCAATTAGTACTAATTGGCTTCGCTGAAACAATTAATGCATGCTACATATTTTGTATCGTAATTGTATCTTTAGTTTTCTGCCGTCCTTTCACTAGTTTCCTGCAACCTTTTCTCTTCATTTGTTCCCGTCATTTTATTTTCATCATTCTTTCCCACCATTTTCTTTCCCATCATTCTTTCTTGCTATCTTCTTTCTTGCCATCTTCTTTCCCGTCATCTTCTCTTCTCAAACTATAGAAAACCCTTGAAACTAAGGTGGGTAAGCAGTCTAGTATAGTTTCGTCAAGATGTCCGGTTCTAATTTTTTATCGTGGTCTTCATCCTAGTATGTCCCAACGTCTTCTCTGGTTAGCCGGTGATTTCAAGGTTGACAATAGAATAGTTACATGCGACGAACTCATAAGCAGTGACACCCTACTAAATGAGTTGGGTCAAGCATTAACTCATTGCGGGTGACCTTCACGGACCTTTGAGGAGATACGAAAATAACTTCTCAGGTTACATGGAAGATGGATGAAGCAACGACATAAGAGTGAATCATTCCTAAAGTATGCAACATAACATACTTTTTTATGGAGTGCCGACTGCATGCACCTACGACGGATGAAATGGGTTGGACTTTTACCTTTCGCGCGTTTGGTTGAGGCCACTGAAACCTCATTGTTATTCGAATCACATTTTTATCCGAGTCACATTTTCAAAGAGACTACAACAGATAATTAAGATACAAGTCCAACTGGATTAAACGGTAGGATTGAACTTAAAAACTACATGAAGGCATCATCGTCATCCTCCATCGATGCAACACTCTTGCCTTTCGACGATGTGGTAGCCTTGGCCTTGGTGCTCGACATGAAGATATTGTCTTCGTCGTCGCTGTCAGCACTCCATAAAAAATTATGTTCTGTTGCATACTCTAGGAATGATTCACTCTTATGGCGTTGCTTCATCCATCTTTCATGCAACCTGAGAAGTTCTTTCTGTATCTCCTCAAAGGTCCATGAAGGCCACCCGCAACGAATTAATGTGTGACCCACCTCATTCAGTAGGGTGTCACTACTTATGAGTTCATCCCATGAAACTATTCTATTGGCCCTATTCAATTAGGAGGAAAATGACGGGGAAGAAGATGGTGGCAAATAATGGAGTAAAAAGGTGGCAGGAAACTAGGGAGAGGGTGGCGGGAAACTAAGGAAAGGGTGACAGAAAACTAGGGATAAAATTACGATGCAAAATATATATCATGCACTAATTGGTTTCGGCGAAGCCAATTAGTACTAACTAGCTTGTACCTGTTGGCTTCGCCGAAGCCGACTGGAACCTATCAGCTTCGCCGATGCCGAATGGATTCTATTTTTGAAAAACTTTTAACATTGTATTATATTTCAAAATCATGAAAAAAATGTATTATTTAAAAATAAATAGCCATCGGTTCAGAACTCATAAAGAAGAGTTGATAGGCTGGTAATGATGGTTTAATTTCGTCTCATTGGTTTACTATTGTCGCATCTTCCATCTATTTCACATGTTAGTTTTTTCACCTTTTTAATAAAAACCGAATCAATTAAGCCTACATATCTTCGGTTTTTTCGTGTTCGTTGTGGTAGGTGCTAATTTATTCAATCGTATAAAATAGTATGTAAATATGTAATAAAAAAATTCGGAAAACACATCATGTATGTGAAATCATCATCCTAAAAGACAGACAATAAATTTATAGACAACCTTCTAAAGCATAATCATATATTTCTCAATAATAAATCGCTAATCCCACGCACTATGACACCTACTATTGAATGAAAATCACAACTTTTATAATACAACAAAAATAACATATTTTTTCTTACTTGCCAAATCACATATCTCTACTATTATTAAAGCTCGGTTTGTATGTCGTTTGGTACCCCTCCCATCGGACGCATCCTATACTTCCACCGATCCGATTTATGCAAATATAAAACCCACCTCCCATCTGTTTTTTCATACATAATTAACTTTCATCGTTGGTGGTTTATATTTTATACGTACCAAAGTCTACTGTTCAACATGAGGCCCGCAACAAATATGGGTACCGATCCCTCGTCTTCAGGCTCTTTCCACACATAGTTAACTTCCACATATTTGGAGGTTTCCTACCCTTGCGTGACACATTAAAAGTGTCTGGCAGGACTGCTCTTCCGCCTCACCACCACATGCTCCGATGTGGCTAACCGCTAACCAACCCCGGGAAGGATGCATGCACGAGTGTTGGACAACATCATCACTGCTTCATCGAGGGACATGGCTCGATGTGTCGGTGAGCAACAATGGGATGATTGGCGGCGCCTACCAACTGGTCTATGGTTGGGTGACGTGCCAAGCCACCATGGATCTACATCCAAACGAGGTGGTCGTGCTATCGATCTGTGCCAACCTCTTGATCATGACAACGCGCTTAGCTTCCCTAACTCGCGCGACATTGGCAGGTGAGCCACGACTAGAAGGGGCGCCACAGACCGGTGGCCGGTGGGGGGAAGACGCGTGCATTCTAGACAGGGAAGGAAGTCGTGACTCAAGGGAGTGAGCTCTAATTTCATCCACTATACCTTGTTATGTTCTCTTTTTAATATGTCTCAAATTTTTGCCATGGTCACATGGGCATTACTGATTTTGTGTGGACATGCATGCTTCACAAATGGAGTAGAGAGGTAGTGAGCATAGGGGTGGTCTGGGGGTGGCAGCGGCGGGTATGTGTGTTGCCTTGGTTCCTATTCATGTTAGGTCTATGCCCACCATCTCCACCCTCCTCTGTGCCACATGGACCTCTTGCACTGGGCTCACGATGCGGAGCATCCTACGGACATCATCATGTCAAGAGCGCCTTTGTCAGGAGACACGTGCAACATCCACTTCAAATGTATAAGGGCGAATCTTCTCCTTTACATGTATCTACTTGTGCCCTTGAAGGATGGTATACTACTTGACACTCCACTCATGTATATGCATAGGTTTGGGTGGAGCTTCACACATGGCGAGGAGGATTTCATGTAGAAGAATACAACTACGTCATCCAAGAAGGAAGCATGGAAGCGGAGACAAGTGAAAGGAGAAGAAGATGGAGCAATTGTTGGCGCCAGGCCGAACGTCCGGGAACCAAGCCGGTATTCGGGCTACTAGCCGGACATTAGGCTACACATGCTGAAGCTCAGATACGAAGCCAAACCATCATAGCAGCTACCCGGATCATCAGGACAATGTCGGCCAATCGAGTTGCTGACATGTGTCTAACATATTGACTTTTGCAAACACTTTTGCTCTTGTTTTGGACTCTAATTTGCATGATTTGAATGAAAATAACCCAAACAGACATCATTTTCAGTAGAACTACCTTGGTGTTGTTTTCTGTGCAGAAATATAAGTTTTTGGAATTGGATGGAATTTAACGGAGAATTATTTCATGATATGTAATAAAAATACTAGTGAAAAGATCTATTGGAGGGCGCCACTTGTGCTTGTAGGCCCCTCGATGCTCCATTTGCCCTACCTTCAAGTCCATACGTACCATCATCCTGACAAAGAAATAAGATAGAAAGTATCATCGCGTTTTACGATAAGGAGCCGCCCTACCTCTTGTTCTTCATCGGGAGGCCTGATTTGGAGTTCGTTTGGTGCTCCGGAGAGGGAAAATCGTCTTCGCTATCATCAACAACCTCATGATGCTTACCACCGAGAGTGGGTAATTTCATCATAGCTTACTTGAGGTGATGGATATGGATGAGATTCTTCATGCAATTGAGTCAATTTGTTAGGGCTTGATCCCCAGTGTCCACTATGTTATAAAATTGATGTTGCTATGACTTTGTTATGCTTAATGCTTGTCACTAGGGCTCAAGTGCCATGATTTCAGATCTGAACCCTTTATGCTTTCATGAATATATTTGAGTTCTTAATCTTATTTGCAAGTTATATGCACCTATTATTGCTCTGATTCGTAGACCCCAAGGTGACAATAATTGGGATACTCTCCGGGGATGACTGTAATTTGAGGAGTTCATGTATTCACTAAGTGTACTGCTTTGTTCCAATTCTCTATTAAAGGGAGAGCCTTAATTATCCTTAGATTTCTATTAGGACCCCGCTGCCACGGGAGGGTAGGACAAAGGATGCTATTGTTACCACGTCTATCAAACTATCATACTACCGTGCTACTAATACTTTGTTGTAGAGAAATATTTTCACATGTATGGTTGAATTGACAACTCAACTGCTAAGGCTTATAAATATTATTTGGATCCCCTTGTGTCGAATCAATAAATTGGGTGAAATACTACCCTCGAAGACTGTTGCGATCCCCTATATGTGGATCATCAAGACTATTTTCTGACGTCGTTGCATGTATCTAGTGATAATAATAATGATGATGCCAATATGATCATGTTGAAACTCAACCAGATGATAATAAGGAATTTGATAATGAAATAGAAATAGAACCCGAAGTCGAGCTTGACGACCCGCCTCCTAAGAATAAAATATATAATTAAACAAACTTTGTTGCTAGGGAACGCGGTAAAGAAAGAGAACCATGCGTTCAAAACCTATGTCGTTCCCTAGTAAAGCCTTAAAATCCGAAGGAGAAGATGCATTCATCGTTTTGTTGAATTTATTAGACCTTTATTTCTACAAGTACCTTTGACCAGTGCTATGAAAATGCCTCCTTATGCTAAATATATGAAAGATATACTTACTAATAAAATAAATATGCCTGAGGCTGGAATCTCTCCCATGCTTGCAAACCATTCCTTTAAGGGGAAAATACTGCGGAAATTAGGAGACCCGGGAATACCCACTATACCATGCTTTATTAAGAATAATTATGTTAGAACTACTTTATGTGATTTAGGAGTTGGAGTTAGTGTTATGCCCTTCTCTCTATATAAAAGACTTGACTTGAGTAAGTTGAGACCTACTGAAATTTCTTTGCAAATGGCTGACAAATCAACTGATATACCTTTCAGTATTTGTCAGTATGTTCCCCTTTGTTGTTGCTAATGTTGTTATCTTGACAGACTTCTTTATCCTTGATATGCGCGAGGACGAAAACATGTCGGTTATCCTTTGAAGTTCTTTTCTGAATACTACAAGGGCTATTATTGGTTGTAGTAAAATAAAGGTCACTTTTCATGTTAATGGCAATGAGCACGCGGTATATTTTTTGAAGAACATGAATAAAGTAAACCTTCTCAATCCTGTTGAAAAATTTATGACTATTACTATTGAAGGTTTTGAATTTCCTCTCCCGATTCCCAGAAAGAAGTATCAAACTCTTATAATTGGAATCGTGCATATTTCGGTTGGTGTATACAAAAGTTCTTAGGTTTTATGCCACTTGGGAATAGTTCGTTAATAAGACCTGGTCAACCTTGTTAATGAATTCTTTTCAAAAAGCATAAAGACGATGAATTTCGTAAGCACCACTTTCTGTAACTTTAGTTTATCCTTTGTTATATTTAGTTTCAAATAAATTTTATTGCATTCAAATAATCAGTTTAATCCGATTTTCTAAACTATCCATGCAATAAAAATGTTCAGAAAATAAAAGTTATCGGAATGTCCTGGAATTTTAGTATGATTTTGTGTGGAATATTTTAGAATTCTTGGCACCAAACACAACTCAGTGAGTGCACCAATGAGGCACAAGCTTAGGTGACACGCCTGCCTCCCTCGGCATGCCATGTGAGCTTGTGGGACCCATAGGTCCCCACTCACTTGGTGCACTTGCAAACTGCTTCTTCTTTCTCCAAAAAAATTTGTGTTTGCCCACTTTCCCGTGTTCTTGCCCCGAAACCTGAGATTTTCAATCTCTTTGCTCGGAGCTCCATTTTCAAAACTGTTCGGATAAATTGCTCCCTGTTATGTGACTCCTCCGGTGGTCCAATTAGTTTTTGTTCTAGTGGTTCATATTTTGCATATTTTGCTACTGTTGGTGACCATGAATATGATCTTACATGTTGAATTCACTTGGTTATAAGTGGTTTTGATGCATGATATAGTCTCTTGGCACTTTTGGTAGTAGTTTCTATCAATTTTGTTGAATTTTGTTCACCTCTTATTTGTGGCCTATTCTAGTGGGAAATATGTTCAAGAATGTCTTCTCGGGAGGTTTCTCGAGCAAGAGCTCACCAAGGCCCGTGTATCGTGAGCTCGAGGTGGACTCTCTTCGGGATGCTACTGTGAAGGCTTATGAATGGCCATGTGAGAATTTCATGGTCAATGCCGACATCGAGGAAGAGTTGGGCATGTTTATACGAAATGTCGGGTTAGCTAATTTCCTCGCAGATAACTGTCCCTTGTATCATGATCTTACTGATTCGTTTGTGCAAAAATTCAAGTATGTACCCCATCACTCAACTCGCGATATTATTTTTGATCTCTATGATGAATCCTATCGCATGAATATTCGTGCTTTTTGAATTGCTTGCAAAATTCCTTTTGGTAGGGGGGGCTTGTGAGGATCCTCATACGTCTTATCATGAGGAATTTCTTATGAGTATCATTAGGGGGAAAGTAGAGGAGTCACACAAGCCAGAATGGTAGTATGCATTTCCCTACTATTCATTTGCATTGTTCATTAGAATGTCTATAACTGGTAAACATGGTCTCAATACTACCTGTGCCCCCCGACTTAAGTATCTTAAAGAATGTTGTGCTTTGTGATAGGAAATTTAAACTGGGAGCAATAGTTGCGTGTCGTTTGAATAAAAATTCATTCGATGGTGATTTTTATGGGAGGATTTGCGCCACACGTATAGCTTCCTATCTTGGTGTACCTATTAGAAATGACGATCGCCAATTGTCTGCTAGTTTCTAGATTATGATGCCATGGCTCGCCATCAATTTCTTGCAAGAGGAAACCCGACATATCAGTCATGCTATCCCTATTACTTTGCCGCACCTTATTTATTTAAATTTTAGGACAAATAAAGATATTATATACATTTGGAGGAGGATGAGGCATATAGGGCAGCCGAGGAAGCCGCTTGTCGGAGTGAGACGTCTCATGAGGCGGTGGTTGCTGCACTTTAGTATGACCCGAACTACCTCTATAAGTTTTACCCGGGCCAACATTGGTTGTAGACCAAGTTAGGCCAAAAGCCTAAGATTGGGGGAGTACGTATTCTTACCGACATTACATTCATGTTGCCACATATTCATTGCATTTTCCATGTATCGTTTTCTTAGTTTTGACAATTGCTTTGTTTGTTTCTTCTGTTTGTTTGAATTTTTTCGAAAATCCAAAAAATATCTCTCTCGCTTTTTTCAGTTTTTCTTCTACTTTAGTTAGTTCGTAGTAGTAAAAGATAACCCAAAAAGATTGCTTGTTCTTATTTTGTTTGTTGGGAGTTCTTCAGTGTAAATAGTTGTTCTCGTTTCTCGATTTTATTCTTTAGTTTGCTTTCTTCAGAAAACTAAAAACTCCAAAAATATTTCATTGGGTTTCTCTGAATTTCTTTAATTTCTTGAGTCGTCGTAAAGAGAAGACTTTGTAAAAATTATTGAGTGGCTCTTATATGCATTATTGTGGATCTAATGAAGGGCCATTATTTCCTTGTCATCTCCTTCGTATAAAGTGTTTGTAGATTTTAGCTTAGTCCACAACACTCTTGCACTATTATTATTTTCACATCATTCGGTGGTGCAAGTGAAAGGAAATAATGAGGATAATTTAATGAAGTGACTGTTGATGGTGTCCTAGACTAGGGGTACTCACCACGTCGTCTCCCGACAGGTGGGTCGGGCCGAGGACCCCCAGGGAGGTTCATTAATGGGCCAGTTTGGATAGCCCATGATGCATACGAGGAAGATTCCACAAGACTTGGTGATCAAGACAAGGAATTCTCTCCACCGATGTAGCCGACTAGGACTCTTGTTATCCTAGGCCTCTGGTGTGTTATATAAGCCGAGGACAGGCTAGTCATTAGGGACAATCAGATCATCATAGATCGTATCATCATACGAGCATAGCTCTTAGGGTTTAGACCACTACATACGACATCGAGGTAGATCAACTATGTACTCGATATACCATCATCAATACAAACAAAGCAGGACGTAGGGATTTACCTCCATCAAGAGGGCCCGAACCTGGGTAAATACCGTCTCCCTTGTCTCCTGTTACCCATCAATCCAAGACCCACAGATCGGGAACCCCTACCCGAGATCCGCCGGTTTTGACACCGACATTGGTGCTTTCATTGAGAGTTCCATTGTGGGATTGCTAGAAGGATTGATGGCTCGTCATCCCCGTATTTCTGGACAACGAATTTGTGTTCGTCATCCCTGTATCCTCGAGCCTTGCTTTGACAATTGCTTTGGTGAAATTGTGCGAAATTGTATCTACAACATCCCTGCAAAATTTCGTCACGTTCCGATAGAGAAATCTATGGCAATCTCCGATATACCAGAGCCATGTCGAATCTGGACGGGAATCTGGATGAGTTTAGGGAGAGGTCTCTAGTATCTAGCTCGGACATCCGTTAGATAATCCCACCGTTCAGCGGCTGCGGAATTCCTATACCGATCACCCCCCAAAATTTCAGCTCGATCTGACCATCCAAACTCCAGGAAATGTCCGATGAGTACAACGAATTTTGGATCTATTTCTGCGCGAAAACGAATCCGCCCCGAGTTCATCTTTGTCATGAACGGGTTGCCAGACGCCCTTTTTGAAGGAAATTTTCTCATCATCTCGGTTAGCCGACCAAGAGTTCGGCATCGCGAGTGCCGAATAATCATCAAGAGAACCTTGCCATCCGCAGGTTGTACGGGTTGGGCGCTTTGTTGCTTCACCAATCCAGCATTGATCGCGTCACGTTTTAATCTGCGTCGGCATTGCCGCGCCGTCGCTTTTTCAAGCTGACGCCCACCACGCCGACCTACTTTGACACGTCAGCTAGCATGGGGCTCTAGCGTCATCTTACCGACCTACTCCGTCACCTCGGCCAGACTGGGGGCTTCGTGATTTTTTTTAAACTAGTACAGAATTTGTACCAAATTTGAAAATAGCTAGAGAAATTGAAAAAAAATCGAAACTAGTACCCCATCGGCTAGCACCAGGCCGAACAGGGGCCCGTCGGCCAGCACCAGGCCGAAGAGGGGCCCGTCGGTCAGCACCAGGCCAAAGAGCCCCCTGTCGGCCAATCAGAGGCTGGGGAGAGGCTTGTCGGCCAGAGGGAGGCCGAAGAGCCCCCTGTCGGCCAGTGGGAGGCCGATGGGCCCCTGGATAAGGCCCAGGGCTTCTTTCTTCCTCGTCTGACCACTCGTTTCACCCTCCCCCATCTAGTAGCCTGCCCCTCTCCACCCCTCACTCCCGTTGCTCTCTGGTGCTTCCACCGGCTCGCCGATCTCTTCGCTTGACCACCCATTTTGTTATCCTACCCGTGTAAACAATAGATCAGGGCGCTCTCCACCGGCGTACGGTATTTTTTTGGCTTCCAAATTAATCGAATGAGAACTCTCAAGTCATTAGTGGATTTAGTTCTTATTGGTCACCGTCCGTCTGCAGGTAAATGGCTTGCCCATTTTGCCGAGCTCCAGGTGGCCCTTGTGCTGCCGTTGATTTTGGTGCGTCTGTATTTACTGTGGTGCTGGATCGTCGATGTTCAAGACATGTTGTAAGATTCTATGTCTTGATTATCTGACTGTGGCATATTCGAATGCTTTTGTTTATATGATTATGATGGTTGCTTCCATTCTTGTTGTAGTATGTTCCGTGCAGTGTTAGATCACATCTTGCTCGGTAATTGAGGAGTGCAGAGCTTTAGCTATTCGGAGAGGTGACACAGATATTGATCTTGCTCTGCACAACAGTGAGGGTAACTTATACCATGTTATATTTACACATGGTAGGATGAGCAGTAAATTCCATGGTCCTTCGTGGGAGGAACTTGTGAATTATTATGGTCTCCGTCATAGTGACATGATGACTGTTATGCTTGAGCACTATGGAACTTATATTAGTGTCGAATTTCATCGGGATGGTGTTATGTTGTTTACTTTACCCCATGTTGGTAAGATATTTGTTTGACTGATTTTTAGATTTGTTTCAGCTTATACGTTTTGCTGTTCATCTAAGTTAGTGAAATCATTTTTTGTAGCTCTTGAGGATCTCAGTGGAACTCAGAGGGAACTTGTTGACAGGTGTTTTTATAGTCATGGTGTCACTCTGAATTATCATCAAATGTATGTCATGTCGCGGCAGCTCTTTGATGACAACTACATACCGTGTACTCCTTTTGTTCATAGGATGGATCACATGAATGTTATTTCTCAACATATGGTAAGCTTTGGTTTTTGGTTTTTATTATTTGTTTGTTCTTTGCTGGTTCATAGGATGGATCATATAACTTGCTTGTTTTTGTCAGGTTATTCCTGCCATGGTTGTCAGGAGTTTGATGGAATTTGTGGCTATTCCTAGGACTGGTTCTTTAACTCTTGAAATTACTTTGGATTCAGAAGATGATGATATATTTGTGAGCATTCCTTGTTCCTACTTCATTGGCTTGGGTGATCGAATGGTGTTGAAGAAGGAAGGTTTCGGTAATTTTCTGCTGGCATCATCTATTGAAGTCAAAAATTTGGTGCTCGTAACATTCAAACAGCGTGAACAGGAGCTAACTGTTGTTTTCAGCTATCTGCCACAGTGAGAAAGAAAGAAAGGGCTCGTGCAGCCCAGGCAGCAGAAGAAGCTGGAGATGGAAAAGGAAAATATCCACGTTGTACTCAATAGATTTATATTCTTGTAACTCAATTTCAGCAAGTTGTATCTTAATTTTAGCAAGTTGTATCTTAATTTTAGCAAGATGTATCTTAATTTCAGCAAGCCGTACTATTCCCGTTTTTATTTTCTGCCATACTATGCCGCCACCTTTTTCCCACCATTATCTGCCGCCACTTTCCTTCTCGCCATTCTCTCCCGCCATTCTCTCCCGCCTTTCTCTCTCGCCATTCTCTCCTGTCATTCTCTCCCGCCATTCTATCCCGCCATTTTCTCCCACCAAGTATTCCCGCCAAATTTTCCCGCCCGATTTCCCGCCATTGTTGTTGTCATCTGCCTATAAAAGGAGGCATTGTATCTCCCTTCCTCCATCGGCCACCAACACTAGAAAAAACTAGCGCGGTAGTCATTATGAGTTTGCCTTGTTCGGACCAAAGCAATAGGCCTAGCAAATGAAAGAGTGCGAAGTTGCCTCAGGGGGTTGAAGCAGTCCGTTATTGGTGCAGGGATCTCTGCAAGGTGAAGGAGGTGACGGATTTTTCAGATTGGTTGGGCATGAAGTTTTTCATGTGCGCTAATTATGAGGAAGATCCACCCGGTTGTCCTTCTCCATACATCACGCCTCCGGTATGTTTCATTCACCCAGAATAAACACGTTGTTGATATTTTTGTTGATTTGTTTTTTATATCTCTGTTTCTTTTGTAGTCTCCTCCGCCCCTATGCCAGTACTATCGTTGGATAGACATGAAAATGCCGGACTGGGCGGTGACTGAGATTCGTGAAAAAGTCGTCGTGCATGGGCAAGTTTGGACTTGGAGGAGCGCCGCGAGAAGGCGGCAGCAGAGGAGAAAACAGAGCAGGAGAGAGCTTGGCAAGAGTACTGTATGGAGCAGAGGGCTTTTCTTGCTGAAATGAAGAAGAAAAACCAAGAAAACCAACTTCAATTGGCGGAGGTCTACCGGGAGCGAGAGGAGGCCCGTGAGGCTAAGAGGCAGAGAAAGAAAGAAAGGGCTCATGCAGCCCAGGCAGCAGAAGAAGCTAGAGATGGAAAAGGAAAATATCCACGTTGGACTCAGTAGATTTATATTCTAGTAACTCAATTTCAGCAAGTTGTATCTTAATTTCAGCAAGTTGTATCTTAATTTCAGCAAGATGTATCTTAATTTCAGCAAATTGTATCTTAATTTCAGTGAGAAGCGTGATACTTGCCTCTTGTGCAACTGCATTGGTTCTCTCCTGCCACTTTCTCTCCCGCCACTTTCTCTCCCGCCATTGTCTTTCCCGCCTTTCTCTCCCACCACTTTCTCTCCCGCCTATATAACCACATTCGCAGTAAGGAGGGTGAGCAGGCCCTTCCTTTCCCTTTCGCTCTGCCATCCTTCCGCTCTCGCCATCCTTTCAGGGAGATGTCTCATCCTCCTCATCCTCACTATCCTTTTGATCGTAGTTTTCACAAGGGTATGTCCGACCGTCTTCTTCGTCTAGCTGCCAATTTCAAGATGAATGATAGAGTAGTTCCGTGGGAGGAACTCATTAGTAGTGACTTCATAATGAATGAGTTGGCTCACCAATTAGCTAGGAGTGGGTGGCCTCCCAGGACTTTTGAGGAGATACGGAAAGAACTTCTGAGGTTGCACGCCAAATGGCAAAAGCAACTGCACAAGGGTGATGCTTATCCCAGGATTGCTGTGAATAATTCAGGTTTATGGCCAGTAGAAAGTGAGGATGAGGATGACCTCTTCATGCCGAGCAGCAAGGTGAAGAGTTCTACGTCGAAGGGCAAGAGTTCTACATCGACGAAGGGGAAGAGTTCTACATCAACGAAGGGGAAGAGTTCTGCATCAACGGAGGACGAAGACGACGTCTTCATGCCGAGTACCAAGGTGAAGACGACCGCATCGCCGAAGGGCAAGAGTTCTGCAGCGAGAAAGGGGAAGAGATCTGCATCGACGGAGGATGATGATGATGCATTCATGTAGTACATTTTCATGTAGTACTATTTTCTGTAGTGGTGTTTTCTGTAGTGCTGTTTAATTAAGTTGTAACGTTTAATTCAGTTGTAACATTTAATTTAGTCTTAATGTTTAATTTAGTTGTACCGTCTAATTCATTTGGACGCATTTGGTTTGCGTCACTGTTGTTCTCTCTCCAAACCAAATAAGTCTCAACCATAAATATGTCGCATACATGAATATGGCCGATACATAGATGCTACATATGTCTCATACATGAATATGTCCGATACATAGAGGTTACATATGTCTCATACATGAATATGTCTGATACATAGAGGCTACATATGTCTCATACATAAATAGATAGTCACGTCTCGTACGTAGATGACCATATCACTGCTGGGGACGGCGATGAATCTTGGGCTTCCTTGGATGTGAACCGGAAGGCAATAAGCGCTGAGGCGGTGGACGAGTGTCATGATGACCACGACCATAGAACACCTCGTCTATCGGTGTTTGTGTCTCCTACGTCGATGGTGGTGGTGGAGTGGCAAGAACTGTCTCCGAGATACCGTAGGTGCATGCAGCACGGTCATCGTCCTTGCCGTCGCCAGGTATATACGAACCAGGACTAGTAAACAGAGATGACTGAACTGAAGTCATGAACGGTTGCAACTGGCTGCCGCCTGCCGGTAAATTAAAACATGTAAAGAATGACTTACGAGGCTAATTTTTTTTAAAGAATGTACAAAGTTAAGTTACCTAGGTCCATCTGCTGAAGCCAAGAAGAGTCCCCGGGTTGTGAAGGAGGTGGCTGCTGGTAGAAATAGCCCCCGGGTTGTGAAGGAGGTGGCTGCTGGTAGGAATAACCCCCGGATTGTGAAGTAGGTGCCTGCTTCCAGGAGGAGCTCCCTGGCTGGGAAGGAGGTGCCTGCTGCCAGGAGGAGCTCCCTGGCTGCGAAGGAGGTGCCTGCTGCCAGGAGGAGCTCCCTGGCTGCGAAGGAGGTGCCTGCTGCCAGGAGGAGCTCCCTGGCTGTGAAGGTCGAGGTTCTGAACACCGCAGAGAGGGGCGTGGCGGACGATGTGCTGCACAAGTGTGAACAACATCGGAAGATTGTCTACATGTAACAACTGCGATGAACCCGCGTATCTTCGCTTGAAGACTCTTCAACCTTGTTACTGCATCTCGCTATGGGATATTTTCTCCGCTCTCAAAGCGGTCCACTAAAGCGATAACCTCCTCTAGCGCCTGAGTTCCTAATTCACCATGTAGGCAGAAAGTTAACAATTGTACATGTGCATGTATAGGGAAAATGTAGCATGTGAGAAAAACTTAGGACATACCGCGTGGTGTCTGGTTCCCACAACTGAGGCAGTTGGGAACAAATCGCTGGAGAGAGGAACTGGGATATGACCCGAAGCAGATGATGGAACCTAGTAGATCCTCATGCTCTGTCTACAACGCTTCATATACAACCCGAACTTGTCCCGGTCGAAGACACGAACTTCATCCAATATATTTGTCGGGGCAGTACTCCATTCCTCGAGGTAAGGTCTGATGTTGCGAAACCAAGAAGCTTGGGACTTGTTTCCTCCTACGCGACTGTACCTGAGATTGAAATGCACGTTACATGATTAGCTATAAGTAGACCGAACAGTCTCAACAACCTATTAATGCAGAGCTGAGAACCAAAGTAGTATTACTTACTTGTGCACGTGATCTAGTAATTGTGAAATAACCGGAATGTCAGGCTCTTGGCACAGACCGAACTGTCTCATCACCCTATTAATAGCCATCTCCTCAACCGTCACGTCGAACACCAACTTGGCCTTGGTCATCCAATAATGTTGATCTCTAGTGTAGTATCCAGAAATCCCACCTGGGTACCTTTCTGAAATAGCCTTACGGGTGCATGGTTCCCATATAACCTGATCGTTGTGCAGACTATCAAACTGCGCCGTGAAGGAGGGGTAGCAGGCCCTCACCTGGCTAGGCGTAAACTGTCTCTGTGCATGACAACAAACATTAGTATATAATATTGAATATTAAGAAATAAACATTACTAATTCATATTGTTAATAATGAAAATACCTCTCTCCGTGCCCAAACAGATCCCATAGTAGGCAAGTCGCCGATAGAAGGCATGTAATGTCCAGCCATGTCCTCATTACCAAAAGGTTTGTCAATGCTGACGTAGGGTCGACCAATAGGGAATCTCTCATATGACCAAAGGTTTGTCCGGGTCTGAAAGTGTCATCTCGCCTCTTTTAAACTCGCTAAGATCAACCCCCAACTCGTTATATCGAACATTACCAGGGCCGTAATACACAATGAAATTTACGGATTCAGACATTTTAACCTGTCAGACATTGCCAGCTTCTCATTATTCGCAACGAATAAATCGACACTAAAATAAAACGTACACTAAAATATACCTACATATTCTTGATAAACCTACACTAAAATGAACTTCACAAAAAAAGCCGACACTAGTATGACTACACTAACTAAACCTACACTCGGAAAACATACACTAAAATCACTACACTAATAAAAGTAACCTAAAATAACTACACTACTAAAAATAACATAAACTAATTTTACGTACATTCAAAAAACTAACAAAAAACTAACCTAAACTAATAGAAAAAATTATACCTTGACGCGTGAGTGCCCTTCTTCTTCCTCTCCACCTTCTTCTTCCTCTCCACCACCCCACCTTCTCCCCATTCACACCTCCAACACCACACCATTTCTCCTCCCCACGAACAAATCAATACCATGTTTCAAAAAAATAAAACCGTAGGGCGGGGGAGACGAAGATGATCTATTGATTCATCGGATTGAAACGGAAAATGGGTGGAGGGAAAGGGAGATCAAGGGGGAGGGGAATTTCGGCCAAGACCAACGAGAAAAGGAGGCAGGAGGAGGAAAAAGAAGGAGCTGGCCGCGTAGGCCTTATCCTGGGGCTCTTCGGCCTCCTGGAGGCCGACGGAGCTCCTCGGCCTGGCGTGGGCCGACGGCCCGGCTCTTCGGCCTGGCGGCGGCCGATGGGCCCTTTTCGGCCGGCACTAAGCCGACGGGTGGCCAGTCGGCCCAACTAAGGCCGACGGGGTACTAATTTCGAAAAAAATTCAACTGCACTAGCTGTTTTCAAATTTGTACAAATTCCGTACTACTTTTGGAAAAAATTCGGGCTTCGTCATCTCCTCATCGACCTGCACTGGGACTTCGGCGTCACCAGTCGACCAGCTTCGACACCTCGGCTGGCATGAGACTTCGGCGTCACCATCCGACCTGCGTCGACATCTCGGCTGGCCGGAGACTTCGGCGTTACCAGCCGACTAGCTTCGCCATGTTAGCTGGACTGGGGACTTTGCCTCGCCACATCGACTGTGCAACGTCGCCACTTCGTCAAGCCGAACTCTTCGCTCAGCCACCTCGGCACCCAAGCCATACTCTTTTAATTATTCGCTTCACTTAAATTAACTAAGTATAAGAATTTATTTATTTTTAAAAAATATTATTATGTTTATTTGTTATTACTCTTAGCTTGCACTATATTGTGTACACAGGTAATCGACTTTGGCTGTGTCATGCGGTCACCTTGGCGTGCCTACATTGTCCTCCATCAACCAAATTGTGTCGTTGACATGGTCGACGGACGTGGGGGCTTCACCGTCATGCTGCCGAACTACTCTGTCTGCTCGACTGGACGAGGGGTTTCTCCTTGGCCCTTAGGAAGTGTTGTGTTGTCACTTCATCAATCTGAGCTCTTCTTCAGCTACCTCGTGACCGGCTTGGGGGCTGGGACCTTGACCCACTACAAGCTCGACACACGTCACAAGCACATTAACCAGCTAAGTCGCTTTCATGCTCAAATTTTTTCAATTTTTAACTTTTGTTCGGTTCGGCCAAGCATTATATTTGTGTTAAATAAAAAAGTTTGTTTATTAAAAACACTTTATTTTCCCATGATAATCGGGGCCTTCGTCGTCACGCTGCCGAACTACTCTCCTCGGCTGGACCGGGGGCCTCGCCGCATCAATCGTGTTGCATTGCCACTTCTAGATCCGAGCTCTTCGCTCGATTACCTCGGGATTCGGTGCTGGGACATCGGCCAAACCGAGGACTATGTCTTCGTACCGCCACAACCTCGAACCGCACCGAGCACATTAACCAACTAAGCCATTTTTGTGTTCAACTCTCTTTGAAATTTTACTTTTTGTTTGGCGCAACCAACCAATATATTTTTTATTAAACAAAAAAAACTTTGTTTGTTAAAAACATTTATTTACCCGATTTATCCGGGGGCTCTTAAATTTGTATGAGTCATTTTATAATAACCGTGTTTTCTTCTTAGTCGTTGCAAAATCTTTTTCTACTACTCCTTTTTCCGACACTAGCATGTGGTCAATAGCCGGATAGCCTGGTTTCTTTCTAAAGCCGCTCGAGTTTAGTTTGCTAAACAGGCCTCAGAGAAACACTCCGCCTTCGGTATATGAAGGTTGAAACCAAAGGCTGACCCGCTTGGAGTTCGGAGATCAGATGTATCACCTTAAAGCACGACCGAGGCACAAATTAAATTTTAGGCCAATTTTGGATTGGCACAATTTTCTTTTGTCTAGTCATAAAGTTTTTTTGCATAAGTTTTTTGTTATTTCCGAGCATAACTCTTGTAGTACAATGCGAGATGCATTTCACGCATCAACATTATTAAAGGGGGTCTGTGGTTAACACCGAACCCACCAAACACCGAGGTAATCCATGCAGTCCTCGGCAAAATGTCCTCGGTATTTCGCATTTATATGCATTGATTTCGATTTGTGTCTTTGGTCTATAGCTGGATTTCCCGGCTCCTATGCTTACGTTTCCACTTTGTTCTGCTAAGGGGTAAAGGGAGAACCACTACGATTGTCACTTCCGGTTTAATTGGTTAAATGCCTCAGTTGGAGAAAGCCGAAAGATGACTGTCACAACAAGCATAAATTGGTCAGCGAACCGCAGGCGGTGTTCAACCAAATATAGCCGATAGAGGTTATCCGAGTAAAATGAAGGGTTTTTCTTTCTTGTAAAGACCAAGTTGTGGGTGGTTTGACCTCGAATAATCCGAGGAGTCGACGTATACCGAGGGCTATTAAGTTGCCCCCAAACATATGCTCCTATGACTAAGTAAAAGTTATAAAGCCCAGATATCTGATTGCCTTGTTTCCGCTAACACAACCGCCTCCGGGCATCGAGACGTCAGCTAAGGGTTGTCCTCTTATTGCAGAAACACCATGTGTAGCATCTACAAAGGGGTAAAAGCCGACGATGGGCCACTCTCAAATGATAAACGGTCACAAAGGAGTCAAAATAGCATATGGCATAAAAGCATTTGTATTCAATATGCAAGTGCTGCCTTCCGTAATCATCGTTATAAAGTCATAAATATGCATCAATTTGATTTAAGATTTTGGCCAAGCTGGATTGCTTATACGTCTCCAATGTATCTATAATTTTTGATTGTTCCATGTTATTATATTATCTGTTTTGGATGTTTTATATGCATTAATATGCTATTATATATTATTTTTGGGACTAACCTATTAATCTAGAGCCTAGTGCCAGTTTCTGTTTTTTTTCTTGTTTTTTAGATTTGCTGATAAGGAATATTAAACGGAGTCCAAACGGAATAAAACCATCAGAAGGATTTTTTCTGGAACAAAAGGAATCTACGAGACTTGAGAACCAAGGCACAGGAGCCACCGTGGGGCCACAAGCCCTAGGGGTGCAGCCAGGGGGGTAGACCGCATCGGGCAGGCTTGTCGGCCCACGACAGCTCCCCTAACCTCAATCTTCGGCCTATAAATTCCCAAATATTCCATTATTATCAGAACGAGCCACGAAAACACTTTTCTTCTGCTAGAAGCCTCCGTTGCCGAGAGATCCAATCTTGGAGCCTTTTCCGGCAATCCGCCGGAGGGGATTCGATCACAAAGGGCATCTGCATCAACTCCATTGCACCTCCGATGATGCATGAGTAGGTCACCACAGACCTACAAGTCCATATCTAATATCTAGATGGCTTCTTCTCTCTCTTTGCTTCTCAATACCATGTTCTTCATGATCTTCATGGAGATCTATCCGATGTAATACTCTTTTGCGGTGTGTTTGTCGAGATCCGATGAATTGTGGGTTTATGTTCAGATTATCCATGAATATTACTTGAGTCTTTCCTGAATTCTTATGTGCATGATTTCATATCTTTGCAAGTCTCTTCGAGTTATTGGTTTGGTTTGGCCAACTAGATTAGTAATTCTTGCAATGGGAGAAGTGCTTAGCTTTGGGTTCAATCTTGCAGCGTCCTCACCCAGTGACAAAGTAGGGGTAGCGAGGCACGTATTGTATTGTTGCCATCAAGGGTGAAAAGATGGGGTTTTCATCATATTGCTTGAACATATCCGTCTACATCATGTCATCTTACTTAATGCATTACTCTGTTCTTCATGAACTTAATACTCTAGATGCAGGCTGGAGTCAGTCGATGTGTGGAGTAATAGTAGTAGATGCAGAATCGTTTCGGTCTACTTGTCACGGACGTGATGCCTATATGCATAATCATTGCCTTGGATATCTTCATAATTATTCGCTTTTCTATCAATTGCTCGACAGTAATTTGTTTACCCACCGTAACTTGCCATCATGAGGGAAGCCATCTAGTGAAACCTATGTCCCCCGGGTCTATTTTCCATATTATACTTTCAGATCTAAAACCAAAAATACCAGAAATACTTGCTGCATTATTTTTACTTTTAGTTTTACTTTCCGTTCAAGCATCCTATTATATCTATCTCTATTAGTCTCATCCTTGCAAGTAACCGTGAAGGGATTGACAACCCCTTTATAGCGTTGGGTGCAAGAGTTTGATTCTTTGTGTAGGTACATATATTGGTGACTCGCTTGTATCTCCTACTGGATTGATACCTTGGTTCTCAAAAACTGAGGGAAATACTTATCTATTTTGCTGCATCAAACCGTTCCTCTTCACGTGAAACCAACTCATGTTGCAGAAGTCGCAAGAAGGATTTCTAGCGCCGTTGCCGAGGAGATACATAGCAAGTCAAGATAAGAACTCTCTCTTCAACTTGCCAATTTATGGTTTGGTTGCGGGGAGATCTACATCAAGCCTACCAAGTACCCATCACAAACTCATCTCTTGCATTTACGTTATTTGCCATTTGCCTCTTGTTTTCCTCTCCCCAACTTCTAAAACGATTTTCAGAAAATACCAAAAATATTTGCCTTTTTATTCACCTTTTTTTGTTCATCTCGTCGTTTGCTTTTTGCTTGCTTGTGTGCTTGATTGCTTGCTTTGTCACGATGACTCAAGAGAATACCAAGTTGTGTGACTTTTCCAATACTAATAATAATGATTTTATTTGTACTCCTATTTCTCCCACCACTAGTGCGGAATCTTATGAAATTAATGCTACTTTCCTCAATCTTGTTATGAAAGAACAATTTTCCGGCCTTGCTAATGTAGATGCCGCATCCCATCTAAATACTTTTGTTGAGTTGTGTGATATGCAAAAGAAGAAAGATGTGGATAATGATATAGTTAAATTGAAGCTATTTCCATTCTCACTACGAGATCGTGCTAAAACTTGGTTTTGATCTTTGCCTAAAAATAGTATTGATTCATGGAATAAGTGTAAAGATGCTTTTATTTCCAAGTACTTTCCGCCCGCTAAGATCATCTCCCTTAGGAACGATATAATGAATTTTAAGCAACTTGATCATGAACATGTTTCACAATCTTGGGAGAGGATGAAACTTATGATTAGGAATTGACCCGCGCATGGTTTGAGTTTATGGATGATTATACAAATTTTCTATGCTGGATAGAATTTTGCTTCAAGGAATCTCTTAGATTCCGCTGCGGGTGGAACTTTTATGGAAATCACATTAAGTGAAGCTACTAAACTCCTATATAACATTATGGCAAATTTCTCTTAATGGCACACTGAAAGATCTCCTACTAGTAAAAAAGTGCATGCTATTGAAGATATTAATACTTTGAGTGAAAAGTTAGATGAATTGATGAAATAGTTTGCTAGTAAAAGTGCTCCTATTGATCCTGATGATATGCCTTTCTCTTCTTTGATTGGAAATAATAATGAATCTACGTATGTGAATTTTCTTGGTAGGAACAATTTTAGTAATAACGCTTATAGAGCTAATTTCAATGCTAGGTCGTTTCTCAGTAATTCCTCTAATAATTATGGTAATTCCTACAACAATTCTTGTGGAAATTATAATAAAATAACCTCTGATTTTGAGAGTAATATTAAGGAATTCATTAGTACGCAAAAAGGTTTTAATGCTATGATTGAAGAAAATTTGCTTAAGATTGATGATTTGGCTTGGAACATTGATAGAATTTCTCTTGAGATTGATTCTTTAAAAATTAGACCTATTCCACCCAAGCATCATATTAATGAGTCTTTAAAATCAATGAGAATTTCTATTCATGAGTGTAAGGAAAGAATCGCTAGAGTACGTGCTAAACGTGAATGGCTTAAAAAAGTGTGTTCTCGTGATAATATTGATGAAGATATTAAAGTGATTGATATGACTCCTATTGAATGTTTGTTTTCCAATGTTATCTTGATAAGGTGGGACTGGAGATGAGTGAACTTTAGTTAAAATGCGTCCCAGTGATTCAGAGTTTATAGATCTTGATGCTAAGATTGACAAAAGTGGGATTGAAGAGGTCAAAACTTTAAATCGTAATGAACCCATTCTATTGGATTTCAAGGACTTTAATCATGATATCTGCTCTTTAATTGATTGTATTTCCTTATTGTAATCCATGTTGAACTCTTCTCATGCTTTTAATCAAAACAAGGCTTTTACTAAACATATTGTTGATGTTATGATGAAAGCTTTTGAAGAAAAACTTGAGTTGGAAGTTTCTATACCTAGGAAGCTATATGATGAGTGGGAACCTACTATTAAGATTAAGATCAAAGATTATGTGTGCCATGCTTTGTGTGATCCGGGTGCTAGCGTTTATATGATTCCAAAAACTTTATGTGATGTTTTTAGGTTTCCGTGAATTTGATGATTGTTCCTTAAATTTGCATCTTGCGGATTCCACTATAAAGAAACCTATGCGAAGAATTAATGATGTTCTTATTGTTGCAAATAAGAATTATGTGCCCGTAGATTTCATTGTTCTTGATATAGATTGCAATCCTACATGTCCTATTATTCTTGGTAGACCTTTGCTTAGAACGATTAGTGCAATTATTGATATGAAGGAAGGGAATATTATATTCCAATTTCCATTAAGGAAGGGCATGGAACAATTTCTAGAAATAAAATAAAATAACCTTATGAATCTATCATGAGAGCTACTTATGGATTGCATACCAAATATGACAATACCTAGATCTATTGTGTTTTGCCTAGCTAGGGGCGTTAAACAATAACGCTTGTTGGGAGGCAACCCAATTTTATTTTGCTTTCTGCTTTTTGCTTATGCTTTGGTGTGTTTGGCAAATTATTACTTATGTAGTAATTGTGTTTTTGTGTCTTAATTAATGTTTGAGCCAAGTAAAACCTTCGGGGTGATCTATGGTAGTTGTTGATTTGATCTTGCCAAAAACAGAAACTTTTGCGCTCAGTCCAGGAATTTTCCAAATTTTTAAGAGAGTCAAATTGATCTGAAATTTTTACACAAGATTGATATACAAATTTCCCTGATTGTTCTAACTGTTCATAATTTTTAGAGTTCCATAAGTATTCGAAGTTTATAGATTGCTATAGACTGTTCTGTTTTTGTCAGATTCTATTTTCTTTGTGTTGTTTGCTTATTTTGATGCATCTATGGGTCGTATCGGGGGGTACGAGTCATGGAAAAGTTATAATACAATAGGTATTACACAAATACAACTAAATAAGGAGTTCAAAACAGTACCTAAAGTGGTGATTTATCTTTTTATACTAACATATCTCATGAGTTTTCTGTTGAGTTTTGTGTTGTGAAGTTTTCAAGTTTTGGGTGAAGATTTGATGGACTATGGAATAAAGAGTGGCAATAGCCTAAGATTGGGGATGCCCAAGGCACCCCAAGTCATATTCAAGGATACCAAAAAGCCTAAGCTTGGGGATTCCCTAGAAGGCATCCCCTCTTTCGTCTTCAAACCATTGGTAAATTTACTTGAGGCTATATTTTTATTCACCACATGATATGTGTTTTGCTTGGAGCGTCTTGTATAATATGAGTCTTTGCTTTTTGGTTTGCCACAATCATCCCTGCTGCACACATATTTTGAGACAGACATGCTAAATCGTGAATTTTTTAGAATACTCTATGTGCTTCACTTATATCTTTTGAGCTAGGCAATGTTGCTCTAGTGCTTCACTTATATCTTTATAGAGCATGGTGGTGTTATATTTTATAGAAATTATTGAACTCTTGTTCCTCACTTATATTATTTTGGGAGTTTCTTAAAACAGCATGGTAATTTTTTTAGGTTATGAATTTAGTCCTAATATAATGGGCATCCAAGAGGGATATAATAAAAACATTCATATTAAGTGCATTAAAAACTATGAGAAGTTTGATTCCTTGCATATAGTTTTGAGATAATAGGGATGGTAATACGAGAGTCATGCTAGTGAGTAGTTGTGAATTGGAAGACATACGTGTGTTAAAGCTCGTGATTCTCGTAGCATGCACGTATGGTGAACCGTTATGTAACGAAGTCGGAGCATGATTTGTTTAATGATTGTCGACCTTTGTGTGAGGGTCGGGAGCGCGCGGTGGTTAACTCCTACCAACCTCTCCCCTAGGAGCATGCGTCTAATGCTTTGTTTGATAACTAATAGTTTTGCAATAAGTATGTGAGTTTTTTATGACTAATGTTGAGTCCATGGATTATATGCACTCTCACCCTTCCACCTTTGCTAGCCTCTCTAGTACCGCGCAACTTTCGCCGGTACCCCAAAGCCTCCTTCCTCCAAACATCCACCATATATTCCTCAAAATAGACACCATACCTACCTATTATGGCATTTCCATAGCCATTCCAAGATATATTGCCATGCAACTTCCACCATGTAGTTTTTCTATGACTAGCATCATCACTTCATATTGCATATAGAGTCATATTTTGTCATATGAATCAAGTTGTAATTTCTTTTTATTTGAGTTATAAGTAAATAAAAGTGTGATAATTGTTCATTAATAAAGCATTGTCCCGTGAGATAAAATGATGATGGAGACTATGACTCCCTCACAAGTTGGGATGAGTATCCGAACTTTACAAAAAATAAAAGAGGCCAGCGAAGCCCAAACAAAAAAAATAGAAGAGGCCAAAGAAGCCCACCAAAATTAAAAAATAGAAAAAGAGAGAGAAAGAGAGAAGGGATAATTTCTACTACCTTTTTCCACACTTATGCTTCAAAGTAGCACCATGATCTTCATGATAGAGAGTCTCCTATTTTGTCACTTTCTTATAACTAGTGGATATTCATTATGCACGACCACTTAGTTTTCTTTTTGAGATTTCATACACTTATAGCTCTAAGTTCATTTGTTGCATGACAATCCCTACTCACTCACATTGATATCTATTGACGGGCATCTCCATAGCCCGTTGATACGCCTAGTTGATGTGAGAATATCTTCTCCTTTTTTCCCTTGCACCTCCTCCATATTGTATTCCACCTATAATGATATATCCATGGCTCACGATCATGTATTGCGTGAGAGTTGAAAAGGTTTGAGAACACCAAAAGTGTGAAACAATTGCTTGACTTGTTCATCGGGGTTGTGCATGATTTAGATACTTTGTGTGGGGAAGATGGAGCATAGCCAGACCTATGATTTTGTAGGGATGACTTTCTAAGGCCATGTTCTTTCGAAAGGACACGACTACCTTGTTGGTGTGCTTGAAGTATTACTGTTTTTATGTCAATCTTAGACTATTGTTTTGGATCTTACAGATCTGAATATTCATGCCACAATAAAGAATATTACATGGATAAATATGTTACGTAGCATTCCACATCAAAAAAATTGTTTTTATCATTTACCTACTCGAGGACGAGCAGGAATTAAGCTTGGGGATGTTGATACGTCTCCAACGTATCTATATTTTTTTATTGTTCCATGCTATTATATTATCTGTTTTGGATGTTTTATATGCATTAATATGCTATATTATATTATATTTGGTACTAACCTATTAATCTAGAGCCTAGTGCGAGTTTGTGTTTTTTCCTTGTTTTTGAGATTTGCAGATAAGGAATATTAAACGGAGTCCAAACGGAATAAAACCTTTGGAAGGAATTTTTTTGGAACAAAAGGAAACTACGAGACTTGAGAACCACGGTAGAGGAGCCACCGTGGGGGCACAAGCCCTAGCGGCGCGACCAGGGGGGTAGGCTGCGTCGGGCAGGCTTGTGGGCCCACGACAGCTCCCCTAACCCTAATCTTCGTTCTATAAATTCCCAAACATTCCATCATTATCAGAACAAGCCAGGAAAACACATTTCCACCGCCCGAATCCTCTGTTGCCGTAAGATCCAATCTTGGAGCCTTTTCCGGTAATCTGCCGGAGGGGATTCGATCATGGTGGGCATCTACATCAACTCCATTGCCCCTTCGATGATGCGTGAGTAGTTCACCACAGACCTACGGGTCCATAGCTAGCAGCTAGATGGCTTCTTCTCTCTCTTTGCTTCTCAATACCATGATCTTCATGGAGATCTATCCAATGTAATACTCTTTTGTGGTGTATTTGTCGAGATCCGATGAATTGTGGGTTTATGTTCAGATTATCAATGAATATTATTTGAGTCTTTCCTGAATTCTTATATGCATGATTTCATATCTTTGCAATTCTCTTTGAGTTATTGGTTTGGTTTGGCCAACTAGATTGGTAATTCTTCCAATGGGAGAAGTGCTTAGTTTTGGGTTCAATCTTGCGGTGTCCTCACCCAGTGACAAAGTAGGGGTAGCGAGGCACGTATTGTATTGTTGCCATCAAAGGTAAAAAGATGGGGTTTTCATCATATTGCTTGAGTTTATCCCTCTATATTATGTCATCTTACTTAATGTGTTACTATGTTCTTCATGAACTTAATACTCTAAATGCAGGCAGGAGTCAGTTAATGTGTGGAGTAATAGTAGTAGATGTAGAATCGTTTTGGTCTACTTGTCACGGACGTGATGTCTATATGCATAATCATTGCCTTGGATATCTTCATAATTATTCGCTTTTCTATCAATTGCTTGACAGTAATTTGTTCACCCACCGAAATACTTGCCATCATGAAAGAAGCCATCTAATGAAACCTATGGCCCCCGGGTCTATTTTCCATATTATACTTTCAGATCTAAAACAGAAAATACCAAAAATACCTTCTGCATTATTTTTTACTTTTAGTTTTACTTTCTATTCAAGCATCCTATCATATCTATCTCTATTAGATCTCATCTTTGCAAGTAACCGTGAAGGGATTGATAAACCCTTTATAGCGTTGGGTGCAAGAGTTTGATTCTTTGTGCAAGTACATCTATTGGTGACTCGCTTGTATCTCCTACTGGATTGATACCTTGGTTCTCAAAAAATGAGGGAAATACTTATCTACTTTGCTGCATCAAACCGTTCCTCTTCACGAGAAACCAACGCATGCTCGAGAAGTAGCAAGAAGGATTTCTGGCGTCGTTGCCGGGGAGATACATAGCAAGTCAAGATAAGAACTCTCTCTTGAACTTGCCAATTTCTGGTTTGGTTGCGGGGAGATCTACATCAAGCCTACCAAGTACCCATCACAAACTCATCTCTTGCATTTACATTATTTGCCATTTGCCTCTCGTTTTCCTCTCCGCCAGTTCTAAAACTATTTTCAGAAAATACCAAAAAGATTTGCCTTTTTATTCGCCCTTTTTTATTCGTCTTTTCGTTTGCTTTTTTGCTTGCTTGTGTGCTTGATTGCTTGCTTTGTCACGATGACTCAAGATAATACCAAGTTGTGTGACTTTCCCAATACTAATAATAATGGTTTTTATTAGTACTCCTATTGCTCCCACCACTAGTGCGGGACCTTATGAAATTAATGCTACTTTGCTCAATCTTGTTATGAAAGAACAATTTTCCGGCCTTGCTAATGAAGATGCCGCATCCCATCTAAATACTTTCGTTGAATTGTGTGATATGCAAAAGAAGAAAGATGTGGATAATGATATTGTTAAATTGAAGCTATTCCCGTGCTCACTACGAGATCGTGCTAAAACCTGGTTTTCATCTTTGCCTAAAAATAGTATTGATTCATGGAATAAGTGTAAATATGCTTTTATTTCCAAGTACTTTCCGCCCGCTAAGATCATCTCCCTTAGGAACGATATAATGAATTTTAAGCAACTTGATCATGAACATGTTGCACAATCTTGGGAGAGGATGAAACTTATGATTAGGAATTGCCCCGCGCATGGTTTGAGTTTATGGATGATTATACAAATTTTGTATGCTAGTTGAATTTTGCTTCTAGGAATCTCTTAGATTCTGCCACGGGTGGAAGTTTTATGGAAATCACATTAGGAGAAGCTACTAAACTCCTAGATAACATTATGACAAATTACTCTCAATGGCACACCAGAAGATCTCCTACTAGTAAAAAAGTACATGCTATTGAACATATTAATACTTTGAGTGAAAAGATGGATGAATTGATGAAATTGGTTGCTATTAAAAGTGCTCCTATTTATCATAATGATATGCCTTTGTCTTCTTTGATTGTAAATAATAATGAATCTACGGATGTGAATTTTGTTGGTAGGAACAATTTTAGTAATGACGCTTATAGAGGTAATTTCAATGCTAGCCCGTTTCCGAGTAATTCCTCTAATAATTATGGTAATTCCTACCACAATTCTTATGGAAATTCTAATAAAATACCCTCTGATTTTGAGAGTAATATTAAAGAATTCATTAGTACGCAAAAGGTTTTAATGCCATGATTGAAGAAAAATTGCTTAAGATTGATCATTTGGCTAGAAACGTTGATAAAATTTCTCTTGAGATTGATTCTTTACAAATTAGACCTATTACACCCAAGCATGATATTAATAAGTCTTTAAAATCTATGAGAATTTCTATTGATGAGTGTAAGGAAAGAACCGCTAGAGTACGTGCTAAACGTGAATGGCTTGAAAAAGTGTGTTCTCGTGATAATATTGATGAAGATCTTAAAGTGATTGATATGAATCCTATTGAATCTTTGTTTTCCAATGTTAATCTTGATAAGGATGGGACTGGAGATGAATCAACTTTAGTTAAAATGCGTTCCAATGATTAAGAGTTTATAAATCTTGATCCTAAGATTGACAAAAGTGGGATTGAAGAGGTCAAAACTTTAAATAGTAATGAACCCACTCTATTGGATTTCAAGGACTTTAATCATGATAGCTGCTCTTTAATTGATTGTATTTCCTTATTGCAATCGATGTTGAACTCTCCTCATACTTTTAATCAAAACAAGGCTTTTACAAAACATATTGTTGATGCTATGATGAAAGCTTTTGAAGAAAAACTTGAGTTGGAAGTTTCTATACCTAGGAAGCTATATGATGAGTGGTAACCTACTATTAAGATTAAGATTAAAGATTATGAGTGCCATGCTTTGTGTGATCTGGGTGCTAGAGTTTCTACGATTCCAAAAACTTTATGTGATGTGTTAGGTTTCCGTGAATTTGGTGATTGTTCCTTGAATTTGCATCTTGCGGGTTCCACTAGAAATAAACCTATGGGAAGAATTAATGATGTTCTTATTGTTGCAAATAGGAATTTTGTGCCCATATATTTCATTGTTCTTGATATAGATTGCAATCCTACATGTCCTATTATTCTTGGTAGACCTTTCCTTAGAATGATTGGTGCAATTATTGATACGAAGGAAGGGAATATTATATTCCAATTTCCATTAAGGAAGGGCATGGAACAATTTCCAGAAATAAAATAAAATTATCTTATGAATCTATCATGAGATCTACTTATGGATTGCATACCAAAGGTGACAATACCTTGATCTATTGCGTTTTGCCTAGCTTGGGGCGTTAAACAATAACGCTTGTTGGGAGGCAACCCAATTTTATTTTGCTTTCTGATTTTTGCTTATGTTTTGGTGTGTTTGGAAAATTATTACTTATGTAGTAATTGTGTTTTGGTGTCTTAATTAATGTTTGATCCAAGTAAAACCTTTGGGGTGATCTATGGTAGTTGTTGATTTGATCTTGCTGAAAAACAAAAACTTTTGTGCTCGGTCCAGGAATTTTCTAAATTTTTAAGAGAGTCAAATTGATCTGAAATTTTTACACAAGATTTATATACAAATTTCCCTGATTGTTCTAACTTTTCATAATTTTTAGAGTTCCATAAGTATTCGAAGTTTACAGATTGCTACAGACTGTTCTGTTTTTGACAGATTCTGTTTTCTTTGTGTTGTTTGCTTATTTTGATGCATCTATGGGTCGTATCGGGGGGTACGAGTCATGGAAAAGTTAGAATACAATAGGTATTACACAAATACAACTAAAGGAGTTCAAAACAGTACCTAAAGTGGTGATTTATCTTTTTATGCTAACGGATCCCATGTGTTTTCTGGTGAGTTTTGTGTTGTGAAGTTTTCAAGTTTTGGGTGAAGATTTGATGGACTATGCAATAAAGAGTGGCAAGAGACTATGCTTGGGGATGCCCAAGGCACCCCAAGTCATATTCAAGGATACCAAAAATCCTAAGCTTGGGGATGCCCCGAAAGGCATCCCCTCTTTCTGTGGGGACCCTGACTCATAAGTCGTGATCACCGAATGCACATGTATAGTGATCCCAAAGATCAATGCTCACTGAACACACAGAAGCTGAATAACAAGAGTCTTACATCCAGATTTAGCGTCTTACACAAATAAAGACCATGAAGGTCTAGTCTTACATAGGTAGGTCCACAAGGGCCAAACACTTAAATAGAGCAAGTAGCGGAAATCTCGGTCGAAAGCATGAACCCATGCCATCTGCCTTAACCTACAGACATTCTGACTGGGAAGCGTCCTAGATCGCATGTTCGTCATAAATGAACTCTTCAACATACTCATGTTCTTCCATGCCTGGCCAATTAAATAACCAGTGGCAAGCCAATGAGTACTTTGAATGTACTCGCAAGCAACCCAAGTTATGGAACAAGGTACAATGATGCATGATATAGCACTAAGTAGGTAATTTGTGGAAAGCTAATTTTGAATGCAATGACCTGATCAAGTAACTAGTAAGCATGCGTCAACAATAGGCAGTTATCCATATGAACAAGATACAGATATCATCATAAGTAGGAGTTGAACACCTCATATTCATTCCTCATGCTAAGTCACTGGACTTAGTTAAACTCCCGTGCTAAGTCATCGGACTTAGCTCATGTGACCTCTATGTCACTACCACATCCATACCCACACCAAGTTTCATGAAAATATCCGGACATAGTTTAAGAAGGACCTCCAACTATCCATGACCGCGGACACGGCTATTCGAATAGTTTTACACTCTGCAGAGGTTGCAAACTTTACCCACAAGACTCGGGGAACTTCCGTGTCATCCACGACTCGCGGTATATAACATAGCCGAGGTAAGCACCCGGACAATGCCTTTCCCATGGTGATACTAAACAAAGAGTCCACTCGTTGGTGCCATCCCTCATGATATACATTCACTCGTATCATCCATGATGGCATGCAACGGTGTGCCCGGTGCCTGTAAAGACAGCGCATGATCTTCCACTTCTGGGATGACCCCGTCTCAAGAGTGACCACTTCACTCTTGCCACTAGTAATGCGGGCTCCTTGCTAGTACCAACCATAGTAATTGACAAAGCCCCGTCCCATAAGGGTTATCGTGGTTGCGCATGTAAGGTTGGGACGGTCAGCAGACCTTAAATCTAATCCATTTTCGAAAACACACACAACCACTTGCTCTAGCACACCACTTCTTTCTCAAGTGGTCACCCAACTTATCATCATCTCCCTCGGGCATTAGTGGCACCCGACGGGGTTTTCAAAAAGTCTTTGAAAGAACCACTTCCTTTCCACCACTATGCATAAATCCCATCCCATTTTCTTAGCATCTATTAGCAACCTAACTACTCCCACCCGCATAACACTCATAAGGTGGTAGGGTCATGCTCAATGCAAGTGTCAACGATAAAAGTATCGGAGGCAACCCTCCGAAGGGGGGAGGGAACACCCCATCGTGATCAATCATCGAAAGAACAAGTGCTATATGACATGCATGAAAAAGTTTCTTAACATGGTCAAAGGGCTGCTTGCGTGGCTCAACAAGTCTCTAGGATCTTCGAAGTATTCGGGTCCAACTTCTCCATCAACCGTGCAATCTATCATTGCGAATAAAAGCGATAAAAATAAGCAACACACAAAAACAGAGCACACAAACTACTGTCTACCCTACTCTGATATATACGAAAAGCTATACTAAAAGTATTTGTCTATGTTTTTGAACTTAAAAAGATTTTCAAAACTATTAAAACAGGAACTTATAATGCTATTTAGGGGTTTTAAAATAAAACAATATATAAATTGTTTTCAAACATTTTTACAAATGGCACTAATAAATTCTAGGGAATATTCTAAGATTACTGGTGGAAAAATGTTTGGAATTAGATTTGATTTGTGCCCTGTGGAATTTTTGGAAAATCAGAGAAAAACAAAAAGGGAAAAGAAAGGGGCATAGTTCCCTGGCCAGAGACGTCCAACAGCTAGGCCGGCCCAGAGGCCAACCAGCCCAGGCGTACCGGCGCGCGCGCGCCCGTGTTCAAACCTGATGGCTGGGGCTCGAAGGCCAGCGACAGAGAGAGGAGGGGGAGGGAGGTGAGGATAATAGGCGGGCCCCGCCTTTTATCTTCAATCTCACGGCAGGGAGGCCAGCGCGCTCACCGGCTACGATGCAGGGCACGGTGACGGCAGACAAAGGCGGGGATGAGCTCAGCGTCGACCCGCCGTTCCTCTAGAGGTCGAAGAAGTGTCGGAGGCGGTCGGAGTCGCCGACGACGAGCTCCTGTGGCGAAGGATGCTTCGGGAGGGTTCGATGGGGTTTTTGTGAGCTGCAACCAGGACCGGGGCGAGGGGGAAACAGGTCAGGATAGCGAGGGGAGACCAGCGGGAGAAGGATGGGGACCATAGGGGGCCGCTACCAGGAGATCGGCGACGAGTTCTCCGCGGTGGATCTCGGCTCGATCCCGAGCACAGGGGCTTCGGGAGGTCTCCGGAGCATGCAGGGGGCTACTGGGGAGAGGAGAGAGCGACCAGAGGGGAGATAGAGCTCGGGGAGGGCCTTAAGTAGGCGGCCCTCGGTCCACCGAGCTCGGGTGCGCCCACGAGCTCGTGGCTGGGGCCATAGGCCATGGGAGAGAGAGAGGGCGAGCCAGGGGTGTTCCTAGGGCCGATTTAGGCCAGGGGGAAGAGAAGAGAGAGACAGGGGCGCTCGCACATGCGAGCCCTCTGGTTGGCCGAGCCGCGCGATGTTGGGCACGCGCGCGGGGGTTGCCAGAGAGAGAGGGAGGAGAGGGCCGACCGCGTGGAGGGTTGCGGACGTCAAGGGGGACAAGGTGGGGCGGCCCGAGGCTATCGAGAACGCCCGTTGGGCAGCGGCTACAGTGCGGGTGCGCATTGTAGCGCGCTCCAGAGCGCGAACCTTGCATGGCAAGGCATGCCATTGGCATTTTCTGCATGGCCACCTGTGCCCAGAGGATCCAGGGGAGGTAAACAAAGCCTAGGGGGCTTAGGGAGGCATCTGGGGTGCCTTAGGGTAGAAGAAAAGGGGAGAGAGGGAGGAAATGGTGTTGTCTAGGGGTAAATGGGGGTGGGTGGGTTTACCCCACCTACCAGTGGCTTGGTGAGTTGGGATTCTTACTGAGGGTGCTTGGGCTTTGCCAGGAGGTGTGGTAAAAATTTGGGGGCAAGGGTAAAAGAGCAAGGGGTGAAAATGGTGGTTTTAGGAATGGACCAGAAGGCGTTTGATAGGGTTTTGGGCAAGAAGAATCTACCAACTTACTGAGATATTGACAAGGGTCAAATGCTGTAACATCCCAAAATTTCATTTTTGGAATGTTATGAAATATAGCTATGCATCATCATCATTTTTTTGGAATGTAATGAATTTGTTGAAGTGCTTCTTTTGATATTCTGAAAGGCCATTTCTATTTTCCCATGTATTTGTTTCACCTATTTGAAAACCTTTGGAAATGTTCAAAGAAAGAGAGGAGTAACATGACACTCCACACCAGGGGCATCTTGGTGAAATATTTGAACAATAAAACCAGGGGGTTATTTGAAAGTTTATTTCAAAAGGATTTAAAATCAATTAGGCATTTTTCTAAAAATAAATTTTAAAAAGATATTCAACATGACAGAGGAAAAATGTTCATTAAATAGCATTAATTCTCCTGATCATTTTGATATATATATATTCTATGTTTGGAAATATTTTGAATGCATTAAAAGACTTTTTACTGCTCTGGAAATAGAAAAGGAAACGTTTTAAATAGAAATGGGCCGGCCCACAGTCTTTAATTCCCGAAACTACTCCGGGTCGGCCACCGACACGCTAACCACGCCTCCCACCCTCACTGACGCGCGGGACCCACCGTTCGACCGTGGCGTCAGCGTGCTCATCCCCTTCCCCACGCCCGACCACCGTCGCCGGAGATCCCTCTCTGCGGATCTCGCCCCTCGTGCCCTCCCCGACCACCGCACCACCCCTATATAAACCCCAACCCTCTCCTCTCTTTGTTCCACACTCGAAACCCCCTTTTCCCTCGCCGGAGCGCTGCCCCAGACCTCACCGGAGTTCGGCACCCAACCGGACGTCCCCGAGCTCGTGCGCGTCGCCACACTCACCCCAACCCCCCTCCGACGCCACCAATCGACGCCGGAGCCTCGCCGTCACCGTTTGAAGCCTTCGGACGCCGCCCCGACCACCGCACCGTCGGCCCCGAGCACCTCCGACCACCGACGCCGTCGACCTCGACGGAGACCTCGACCCCCTCTCTGTAAGCAGCCACCTCCACCCGTAGTCGTCGGATCCGTAGTCAACGCACGAGATTAGATCTATTTAATAAACGAACCGATACGTGCTAAGTCTCGGCCAACTGCTTGCTAGCTCCCGCATGCACATCCTCGCGGCCAATCACAGCATGCCACGTAGACCCTGTCCGATCGATAGAAAGTTTTTCTTTTTCTTTTCTGTTTTAGAAAACAGAATGTATTCTATTTTTGTTTTTATCATATATTTTAAAATATTTGGTGTTTTTAGTTGATTCTTTTTGCATTAGTTCACAAATTTGTTGTAGTTTATGTCTGTATGCTTAGATTTCAAATTTGAACTTGAAATTTTGAACCTAATCAAATTTGTTAACATTACTAAAATCTGTATAACTAGAGTTTAAAAACATATTTTTGAGTGAATCTTTTTGCCACTGGTTTGTATTAGTTAGACCTATCATTCTACATAGTTTGAGAATTTTTAGAATAAATTTGGTTACTGTTTTTAACAAAAACAGAATCTGTTTAGTTCTTAATAGATTTTAATTAAATTGATTTTAATTTAATTTGAACCTGATTAGTTTAGCTTTTGTTTTTAGATTTCATTAGGTTCTGTTGATTCAACATTAGGTGTATTATTTTCTGTTAATAAAATATTTTTTCAAATTGTTTTGTGCTCTAGTTTGAATAGGTACATCTTGTTTTCACCATTTATATTGTTTAGAAAAAGGTTTTGTAGTAACTCGTTTTGCACAATATTTTTATAATGAAATACTTTTTGTTTTCAAATATTTTTTTTGTATTTACTTTCCTATTATCTAAATGCCTAGTTTTTCAAAACCAATTTTTGACTTGTTATGTCTTAGTAGAGATTTTGACACCAAAATTTTTAGAGTCTTATACTTTAAGTGATTCTTCTTTTTGATTGTGTTTTTGTTTGTTGAAGCATTTGTTTACCTTGCTGTTGAATGAATTGTATTGTGTTTATGCTTATGGTGTGCTCTTGTTTGATTCGTTAGATCATTCGGAGTGCGAAGCTTGTTATCTAGAGTCACTTGATTACGAGGATCGTCAGCAAGGCAAGTCACTTTGACCACATATACCTATGTTTTATTGCATTAGTTCTTCCATCTCCCCAATTGCTTGCAAAGTAGGTAAATTGGAAACTTGGTTACTTGTTGTAGTATCATGTGGTAGGTACCCGCAACCCTTTGACACAGTGGCCCTGGGAAACGTTGATTTAAATTTTGCTATGCTGTTAGTAGACGGGGTTGGTTGTGTGATTCATGAGAGTTGTGAGTTAATAATTTCAAGACCTACATGATGATCAAGTCTTCAAGACTCCGAGTTTTCAACATACCTCTAGGTGGATGATGGTTGAACGGCACCCTGGAGAAACCAGTGGTTAGCCTAGATGATGCTGGAGATGTGCCAGTATTCATGCGGAAAGGTCCACCCAGGAACAAAGAGATGGATGGATGCTTCAAGACCCAAGGCTTACCTGCACAGCCGCAAGCCATTATGGGCTCTGGCTTGGTTGGATATCGTGGTGACCCTGGACAGGCGGTGCTACGAGATGTACAAGAACGGTAGGAAAGGATGGGCACCGACAGAGTCTTGGAGAAACCCTTTAGAAGACCATGTTTAGGTCATCCATTTCTCAAACACCCTGAAGTGCGAGAAATCCAACAGAGGCGATCAAATCTTGTGGGGAGCGTGTGCAAAACTCTGCAGAGTACCCAAAGCTAATCGATTAGCCATGTCCACGGTCATGGACAGTTTGAGCCAAAGGAACTGAAACTATCTGGAACTCTCAACACAACTATTTACATTAATGTGGGTATTTAATGTCAACTTGGGTATGAGAATTGGTTGGTGGAACCATCTCATTAATCAACCAACATTGTAGTAATTATGCTTTTGCCCTCTCTTGTTGTAGGAAAAATTTGGCTTTATGCAAAAACTTACTACCCCACCTGCCATATATGCATATAGAATAGATGATTACTTTATACCCCCTCTTTTGTGACATTACCGGCATATTCAATATGCCGACATACACGGCTGCAACGTATCATGTTGCAGAGTACTTTTCCGACCAGGAGTGAGGATACGCTCTACGCTCGGTGAGATGCCCTTGGAGTCAGATGGACTCAACTACCTTTGAAGCTTCTGCAAGATTAGTTTATCTCATGAGTTGGCCTTCAGCCACTTTATTGTAATTCTTATTGTAATAAAGGACTCGATATGAGATTTTTTCGATTATTAAAGCTGTGTGATTTCACTTTGATATATACATTGATGTACCGTGTGTGTACCAGCATGATCTTGGGATGGTACAGAAACACCGGAGATTCGACCTTTCAGGTTGGGTCACTACAAATGCTAGGTAAAAATGAGATGATTCACCAAGTTTGAGTTCAAATGAGAGAAGTTGACAATGGAGACTTGCTAAACCCTAGAAACTAGCAGAATCGGATTTCTGTAGATCTAAGGATGCTAGGTTTTTACCCTTGATGCACCACTTAGTGTGGCATCACTATTTGGTCATTATAGCATGCCCACAAAGTTTGGGGCCAAGGGGAGAAACTTCACAATGTAAATCTGCTCAAATTTGAATCTGGACAGGAAGGGTTTGGGGATGGTTTGATGAACCAAATCAATTTGGATTGAGATTAAACTTTGCAAGGTCATCACCTATGATAGTGTTGACTTGCTGGAATTTTCCTGGAATTTGTTGAGAATATTTCTTCTAGAAATATTCCAAAAGTTTGATTTGAACAGAAAGGGGTTTGAGGGGTTTTGCCCATGATTTGAACATGCCCTTGAGTTGAAAACTCATATATATGGAAAATATATGCCCACTGAGTTTCCCTAAATTTTCTCAAATATTTTCAAAGCATTTAAATAAATTTTCCCAGGAAAAAACCATTTCTAGCCTTAAGAAAAAGCCTTTAAATAAAATATGAAAAAAATCTTTAAAAAATAATATTTTGTGGTTTTGGGAAGTCTTATATATAATACGTTTGAAATAAAGCCTTTGGGGAAGAAGGATCCACCTAATTTGAGGACTTGCATTGAAATCCTCACTTCAGGGTTTTTTGAAAACCTAATTGGGATAAATCCCATTTGGTCAAAATAAAATTTGATAAAAATAGTTTTGGGCACTATTCACATGGCAAGATCATTGGGCAAGAGGTTTGGGACAAGGAAGATGAATATGAAGTGGAATAGAATCTAGGAGTGCCACAACCACAATCATCAAGCAAGCAAACATCATTTCAAACAAGCATAAACACTTGAAAAATAGTTTTAGTTGGCTCAAAATTTTATAAATCCAAACATATCAAGGTGATACAAACACAGGGTGTGACACTTTTGTCTTCAATCCATCGGTAAATTTACTTGAGGCTATATTATTATTCACCACATGATATGTGTTTTGCTTAGAGCGTCTTGTATGATATGAGTCTTTGTTTTTTGGTTTGCCACAATCTTCCCTTCTGCACACATATTTTGAGAGAGACACGCTGAATCGTGAATTTGTTAGAATACTCTGTGTGCTTCACTTATATCTTTTGAGTTAGGCAATGTTGCTCTGGTGCTTCACTTATATCTTTATAGAGCATGGTGGTGTTATATTTTATAGAAATTATTGAACTCTTGTTCCTCACTTATATTATTTTGAGAGTTTCTTAAAACAACATGGTAATTTGTTTAGGTTATGAATTTAGTCCTAATATAATGGGCATCCAAGAGGGATATAATAAAAACTTTCATATTAAGTGCATTAAAAACTATGAGAAGTTTGATTCCTTGCATATAGTTTTGAGATAATAGGGATGGTAATATGAGAGTCATGCTAGCGAGTAGTTGTGAATTGGAAGAGATACTTGCGTTAAAGCTTGTGATTCCCGTAGCATGCGCGTATGTTGAACCGTTATGTAACGAAGTTGGAGCATGATTTGTTTAATGATTTTCGACCTTTGTGTGAGGGTCGGGAGCGCACGATGGTTAACTCCTACCAACCTCTCCCCTACGAGCATGCGTCTAATGCTTTGTTTGATAACTAATAGTTTTGCAATAAGTATGTGAGTTCTTTATGACTAACATTGAGTCCATATATTATACACACTCTCACCCTTCCACCTTTGCTAGCCTCTCTAGTACCGCGCAACTTTCGCTGGTACACCAAACCCTCCTTCCTCAAAACATCCACCATATATTCCTCAAAACAGCCACCATACCTACCTATTATGGCATTTCCATAGCAATTCCGAGATATATTGCCATGCAACTTCCACCATGTAGTTTTTCTATGTCTTTCATCATCACTTCATATTTGCATATAGAGTCATATTTTGTCATAGGAATCGAGTTGTAATTTCTTTTTCTTTGAGTTATAAGTAAATAAAAGTGTGATGATTTTTCATTAGTAGAGCATTGTCCCGTGAGAGAAAAGGATGATGGAGACTATGACTCTCTCACAAGTTGGGATGAGTATCTGGACTTTACAAAAAATAAAAGAGGCCAGCGAAGCCCAAACAAAAAAATAGAAGAGGCCAAAGAAGCCCACCAAAATAAAAAATAGAAAAGAGAGAGAGAAAGAGAGAAGGGATAATTGCTACTACCTTTTTCCACACTTGTGCTTCAAAGTAGCACCATGATCTTCATGATAGAGAGTCTCCTATTTTGTCACTTTCATATAACTAGTGGATATTCATTATGCACGACCACTTAGTTTTCTTTTTGAGCTTTCATACACTTATAGCATTAAGTGCATTTGTTGCATGGAAATCCCTACTCACTCACATTGATATCTATTGAAGGGCATCTCCATAGCCCGTTGATACGCCTAGTTGATGTGAGACTACCTTCTCCGTTTTCCCCTTGCACCTCCTCCATATTCTATTCCACCTATAATGCTATATCCATGGCTCACGCTCATGTATTGCGTGAGAGTTGAAAAGGTTTGAGAACACCAAAAGTGTGAAACAATTGCTTGACTTGTTCATCAGGGTTGTGCATGATTTAGATACTTTGTGTGGGGAAGATGGAGCACAGCCAGACCTTTGATTTTGTAGGGATGACTTTCTAAGGCCATGTTATTTCGAAAGTACACGACTACCTTGTTGGTGTGCTTGAAGTATTACTGTTTTTATGTCAATATTAGACTATTGTTTTGAATCTTACGGATCTGAATATTCATGCCACAATAAAGAATATTACATGGATAAATATGTTAGGTAGCATTCCACATCAAAAATTCTGTTTTTATCATTTACCTACTCGAGGACAAGTAGGAATTAAACTTTGGGATGCTGATACGTCTCCAACCTATCTATAATTTTTGATTGTTCCATGCTATTATATTATCTGTTTTGGATGTTTTATATGCATTAATATGCTATTTTATATTATTTTTGGGACTAACCTATTAATCTAGAGCCTAGTGCCGGTTTGTATTTTTTCCTTGTTTTTGAGATTTGCAGTTAAGGAATATTAGACGGAGTCCAAATGGAATAAAACCTTTGGAAGGAATTTTTCTGGAACAAAAGGAATCTACGAGACTTGAGAACCAAGGTAGAGGAGCCACCGTGGGGCCACAAGCCCTAGGGGCGCGGCCAGGGGGGTAGGCCGCGTCGGGCAGGCTTGTGGGCCCATGACAGCTCCCCTAACCCTAATCTTCGGCCTATAAATTCCCAAATATTCCATCATTATCAGAACGAGCCACGAAAACTATAAGTGCATCTAGTGCCCCTTAGTGATTTTGGTGTATTGAAGACTTATAGGTTAAGGAACTAATGTGTTTGTGAGTGTACACAGGCTCTATAAGTCGATGAGGAGTTTGATATATTCGGAGATTACCGACCCCTAAAAATGTATGTCTTCAACTGAAGACTTTGGTGAAGACTTTGTTGAAGACTTTGGTATTCTCTGAAGACTTTGAAAATGAAGAAGTTGGTGTGACCTTGAAGATATGAACAAGGACTATGAAGCGTGAAGACTTTTGTTTTCATAGTTTCATTTCTTTCTTTGAGTCATAGGAAACACCGTACTGTTAAAGCGGTCCGAGGTAATACTAAGGAAAATTTCCAACTGATGCTCAACTCAAATTCCTCAACCTATCCAATCCTTCGAGTGAAGCCTTTGGAAATCACTTGTAGTTCAGTCAAGTTCTTCAGTAATAGAGACGATGTTCTTCTGGTCTCTGATGAAATTGATCTGAGTGAGGAGTTAGGATTTCGCCAGTGCGAATTGCCTACAAGTGAGGAACATGATATGTCTGAGGACTTTCATAGTTCGAAATTCCGACCGTTGCTGTGCTTAGTGCCAGCTGTCCCCAATCATAATATCCACATAACGGTTATATCATTGGGGGCATTTATGTCTTATCATGTCAGGTTGCATCCTGGCTATAAATAGCCACCCCCACAACCACTATTTGGTTGGCTACTCCGAGAAAGAACTGACACTTGTCATTTGAGAGCAACCCATCCTCCGATGACTTCGAGAGAAAATCATTAGTAAGGAAAAACCCACAACCAAACCACCAAACCCAAAGTGATTGAGCATCACTGAAGAAATTCCTGTGTGGAACCGATGCTTGTTACCTTTGAGGACTGTGCATCCTCCAGACGGTTAGGCGTCATGGTCTAGTGCATCCTGCAGTCAATTGGGGATCATAGAGTGACCTTGGTCTAGAGCATCCGGCAGTAAATTGTGGATTGTCAGGTGACCAGTTTGTGAGGGTTTTGGAAGTCTACCCTAAAGACTTACCACGAGTGTTGGGCGAGGACTGTGTGACCTTAGCTCAAGGATAATACGGTGAGGACTGTCTGTCCTGGGACTGTGTGTCCTCTGGTTTAAATACTAGGCCGCTCCAAACCAGACGTACGACTGTCACAACAGTTGGAACTGGGTCATCAAACCATTGTCTTCATCGTCCTACCTGGTTCTATTTCCTCAACCCCTCTATTCCTCGTATACTTGTTGATGAAATTGATCGTTACTGTTTGAAGAATTTTACTGAAGACTTTCACTATTTCCTCACCTCAAATTCTTCAAGTTGCCTTGTTCCTCACTTGTTTAACCTGTATCACTCTACCTGTAATCTGTGCATGTTTTATTTCATCATGATGATTATGCTGTCACTGTGTTCCTCATGCACTTGAGTACTTATTCCGCAACTAGTTATTCATCAAATTTCAAATTCCTCAAGTTGAAATTCCTCAAGTGATCAATTTGTAAAAAATGCCTATTCACCCCCTCTAGTCGATATAATGCACTTTCAAGTGGTATCAGAGCGAGGAACTCCCTTGTTCTGTGTGATTTTGGTTTAACCACCTGGAGTTCTAGTTATGTCGACTGCAGGTATGATCAAGGTTTCCACAGGATGTACTACCTTTGATGGGACGGACTATCCCTACTGGAAGAACAAGATGCGCATGCATCTTGAGGCAATTGACAATGATCTCTGGTACGTTGTGGAAAATGGTGTTCCCCGCATTTCTCCGACTGTTACTGCTGCTGATACGAAGAGATTCAAGCAACTCGATTCTCAAGCGAAGAATATCATCTGTGGCCATCTGAGCAAAGGTCAGTATGGCAGAGTGAGTGCTTTGGTGTCTGCTAAGCTTATCTGGGATAGGCTGTTCAAAGTCAACAAAGGTGTTTCCACTCAACGTGACTCTCGTGTTGATGTTCTCCGCAATCTCTTCAACCGCTTCAAGAGACTCTACAATGAAAATGTTTAGCAAACGTTTGATCGTCTCACTAATATCTCCAATGAGCTTCAAGCACTGGGTGCCACTGATATCACCGACCATGAAGTGGTGAAGAATCTACTAAGATCTCTTGACTCCTCATTCGATACTCTGGCTTTGATGATTCAAGAACGTGGAGACTACAAGTCACTTGATCCTTCTGATATTCTTTAGAGACTCAATACTCATGAATTCCAACAAGCTGAGAAGAGAGACCTCTACGGGCCAAGCTATGGAAGATCTCGTGCTCTGAAGGCAAAAGCAATTTCCTCATCTGAAGACGAAGATTCTGACAGTAGCCTTGGTGATCCTGAAGAACTAAGTCAGGAGCTAGCAATGCTCGTGAGGAAATTCCATAAGTTTTCAAGGAGAGGTGGATTTGGAAAGTCATCAAAGAGTGGTTTGAGGAAATCAGATTCCTCAAATGAATACAAGAAAAGAACCTGTCACCGGTGCAAGAAACCTGGTCACTTCATCTCTGACTGTCCTCTCTGGGAAAAAGATTCAAAGAAGAAGAAGAAATACAATGATGATAGTTCTAATGACTTGAAGAAAAAGAAGAAATCTTCAAAATCCTCATCTGCAAAGTCCTCATCTTCAAAGTCCTCAAAGCACAAGAAGAATGGTTCCAGAAAGGCTCGAGCGTTCATTGGCAAGGAAATGGATTCTGAAGAAGAATCTGAAGAATATGAAGAAGAGGAAGAATCTGAGGTGGAATCTGATGTTGTCTCTAGCCTTGCTCTCGCTACTGCTTTTGTCAACAAGTCCATCTTCAACAATGAAGAAAATGACTACTCCAACGACTATGACGTCAGCAATGATGATTATGCTCCCACCTATTGCTTCATGGCAAAAGGCTCAAAGGTACACAAGCATCATTCTTCATCTGAATCAAGTGAAGGTGAATCTGATGAATATGTGAAACCTAGCTATGATAAACTTGTTAAACTTGCCACTAAGCAACAAAGTGCACTTGAAAAGCTTCAGAAAATGCCAGACAGAAGCGATGATCTGTTGAACGATGAAGTGTATTGGACTCAAACTCTGTCTGACGATCTCAAAAGTCTTCAGACAAAGTATGATAACCTTCAGAGTCATCATAATGCTCTCTTAGACGATCATGAGAAGCTTTCTTATGAATTCCTTCAAAGAAAGCAAGATCTTGAGAAACTAAGGGTGTCACATGAGGATCTCCAAAGGGAAAACGATTCCTTACTGCCTCAACAGATCAGTACCGCTCAGGAAGAATTTGTCCCACCTTATTTGAAATGCATCGAACGTGAAACTGCTAATTCTTCACCTGAATGTTCAAATGCTTCTATTGCTGCAAATTCTTCAACTATTCCAATGGTCTCAAATTCCTCATCTAAGGATACCACAAGTATCGCTGACGAAAATGCAGGGTTGAAGGAATTGTATGTGACAGGCATGTACAAAAGTATCAAAGGGCATCAAACCCTTTGCAATGTCCTCAAAAAGCAGATTCTGAACAGGAACCCTAGGAAAGAGGGTGTTGCCTTTGTGAGTAAACTCAAAGCTGATGGATCCTACTATACACCTGAGCAGTACCCCAAAACCTCATGGGTTGCTGCAAAAGGACCCCTTGTAGATCCATCCACTTTATCTGGCTTTACTTGTGGAACTTCACATTCATCTAATGAGTCACTTGACTCAAACTACAAGTTCTTCAAAAATCAGAAAGGTGAAGTATTTGCTAGATTTGTTGGAATTAACTGCAGGAATGGTTCTCCTATGAAGAAAATCTGGGTTCCCAAGAGCTACCTACAAAATCTTCAAGTGAATATCCTCACGACACCACTCATGAAGAACAGGAACCCCAGATCAAATTCCTCATATGGACCAAAGTCTTCACTTGAACCAAATTCCTCAAATGGTCAAAAATATCATCCTCATGCTACTGCCTCTATTTCGCAGGTAAAGTCTAAAAGTTCTGAATATGTGCATTATTGTTCAAATCACTATGTTCATAAGTCCTCGAAGAATTTCTCTGCTTATTCATATGAGTACTCTAACCCGCGTCCTGTGAAACGAAGCGCACTTGCTCCAATGGCCCCCTTCTCATATGGTGCTCGCAGAATGATGAACTCTTTGCCACCCCTCCAGATGTGGGTGGTGAAGAAATTGAACTAATTTCTTATGCAGGGTCAGGTCTCCAGATGAACTTGAACATCTTATGAATTTGCTAGAGACCTAAGGAAATGCTAACCTTGTAGAAATGAATTGCTCATTTCTCATGTCCTCACACTACTTTTTTACTACCTTATGTGATGAAATTATGTCTGATGAAATTGATGTCATATTCTTTAATCTGAAGCATATGAGTTCGTAAGTTGTACTAATTCATCCGCAGGATGAACCTCCAAAAGCTACTGAGTGGGTCCTCGACAGTGGATGCACAAACCACATGACTGGTGACAAGAGTCTTCTGATGAATTTGCCACTTGCTCCATCTCATCTGAAGCATATCACCTACGCAGACAAAGGAAAAAGCAAGGTATTGGGCCTAGGTAAGGTTGCAATCTCAAAGGACCGAACCATGGATAAGGTGATGCTTGTCGAATCCCTTGGGTTCAACCTTATGTCTGTCTCAATGCTTTGTGATCTTGATATGGTTGTCGTATTTGGAAATATCGCTGTGTTGTCATCATGGAATCTGACAATTCCAAAGTCTTCGAAGGATTTAGGAGAGGAGACTTGTATATTGTTGATTTCTCTACAAGTCCTCAGCCTGCCACATGCCTACTTGCAAAGTCCTCAGATGGCTGGCTGTGGCATCGATGACTTGGACATGATGGTATGAGGAACTTGCACATGCTCGTGAAGAAAAATCACCTCATTGGCATTGAATGTGTCAAATTCCTCAAGGACCACCTATGTGGTGCATGTGAGTCTGGGAAGATGACCAGATCCAAGCATCCCTCGAAGACAATCATGACCACGACTCGACCCTTTGAATTGCTTCACATGGATCTCTTTGGCCCCACTCATTACTCCACACTAACAAATTCTTCAAGTTTGTCTGGCTTTGTCATTATTGATGATTACTCTCAACAAAATCATCGATGACATAAATGCACCAGGTCCTCTCACTCGCTCAAAAGCTTCACATTTGACCAACTTTTGTGGGCACTTTGCCTTTGTCTCTATCATAGAGCCCACCAAAGTTGATGAAGCTTTCAAGGATCCTGAGTGGATTCAAGCTATGCAAGAGGAATTGCATCAATTCAAGCTCAACAACATGTGGGAACTTGTCAAGCGGCCAGATCCTCGCAAGCATAACATCATAGGTACCAAGTGGATCTACCGCAACAAGCAAGATGAAAATGGCCTTGTGGTAAGGAATAAGGCTCATCTTGTAGCTCAAGGCTACACACAAGTTGAGGGAATTGACTTTGATGAAACTTTTGCACCTGTTGCTAGGCTTGAAGCTATTCGCATATTGCTTGCTTATGCTAACCATCATGATATCATATTATATCAAATGGATGTGAAAATTGCATTCCTCAATGGTAAGCTTGAGGAAGAAGTATATGTTGCTCAACCCCCAGGTTTTGAAGACCCTAAGCATCCTGACAAAGTCTTCAGACTCAACAAGGCCCTCCATGGCCTCAAGTAGACCCCTCGGGCGTGGTACGACACTCTAAAGGAGTTCCTCATGAAGAAAGGCTTCAAACCCGGTTCACTCCACCCAACCCGTTTCACAAAATCCTATGACAATGAACTATTCATATGCCAATATACGTAGACGATATTATCTTTGGATGTACTGACAAATGTTACAGTGATGAATTTGCCTATAAGATGAGTGAAGATATCAAATGTCTATGATGGTAGAGTTGAAATTCTTCTTAGGTCTTCAAATTCGTCAGCAAGACAAAGACATCTTCATCTCACAAGAGAAATACCTCAAGGATGTTATGAGGAAATTTGACATGCAAGATTGCAAATGTGTCAAAACTCCAATGCCTTCAAAAGGCCACCTCTGCACTGACGAAAATGGTAAAGATTTCGATCAGAAGGTATATCGCTCCATGATTGGCTCATTATTGTATATATGTGCATCTAGGCCTGATATTATGCTGAGTGTTTGCATGTGTGCCCGATTCCAAGCAACACCGAAGGAATCACACCATAAGGCTATGAAACATATTCTTCGATACTTAGCTCACACTCCAACGCTTGGATTATGGTATCCCAAGGGCTCAAATCTTCACCTCGTCGGATACTCTGATGCTGACTATGCTGGAGATCATGTGGATTGCAAGTCAACCTCAGGCACATGTCATTTCCTCGGACGATCCTTAGTCTGTTGGTCCTCAAAGAAGCAGAACTGCGTGTCAGTAACTACTGCTGAAGCTGAGTACATTGGTGTTGTTTCATGTTGTGCTCAGTTGTTGTGGATGAAGCACACCCTCAAGGACTACGGCATCATGCTGAATAATGTGCCTCTCTACTGCGACAATGAGAGTGCCATCAAGATGGCTTACAAACCAGTTCAGCATTCCAAGACCAAGCACATCCAGATTCGTCATCACTTTCTTTGAGATCATGTACTCAAGGGCGACATCTCCATCGACCACATCCCTATTGAAGAACAACTGTCCGACATCTTCACAAAGCCCTTGGATGAAAAGATATTTCGCAAGTTGTGGTGTGAGCTAAATATCTTAGAATCTTCAAATGTTCTTTGAAAAAGGACACACATCCTAACACTTTTGCAAAATTGATGACTTAGATGTGCAACACACGAAGTAACATTTTTCTTCAATCAATGAAGAAGAACCCTCTAGGTGTGAAGAAATTAATGAAGAATTTGATTCTCAAAACCCTATGACAATTGTACGCGATGTCTAAAGTCATCATTCTTATATAGTGGGTCACGCCACCAACCAAAGTTGAAATTCTTCAAATTGAGTTCTTCGTCATTTTGCAAATTCTTCAAATTTTCAAATTCCTCAAATTTGCAAATTCCTCAACTTTTCAAATTCTTCAAACTGTGAAACTCTTGTTCTTCATTGACTGTATATATATATTGAGTTTTCAATGTCCTCAACAACATTCACTTATTGCTAATTTTTCAAGTTAATTTTCTTCTAAGTGAATGTGATTGGACCCTATCCCCCTCTATGCTAAACTCAATACAGTCTGTTCACAAAATCTTCATATGCGTTCTACTTTGAAACTTGTTCAAAGTCTTCACTGTGTCCTCGACACCTGAAGAATTTGCGAATGGAAACTTTAAAATTGTAACCATCAAAATTTTCGGCGGTTACCGCTCAATCGGTTCCAATTCCCACGACTGGATAACCCATGATCCCCCACTATTCCCTTTACTCAGAACATGGGTGACACATGTCACGTGGAGAGCAAGGGTCAGGGGCAATCTGGCCCAAAATCTTCTGACGGATTGGTTTTCACCTCCACTATAAATACCCCTCCCCTTTCACTATGCTCGGTTACTCCTCACTTCTACTCTCTCCCGAGCTCCGACCTAGCACCGCTGCTAAAATCATTGTCGCCGGTGTGGAAGAGCTTCACCACCTCGACCTCGCTGTCGCCGTACTCGCATTGGCCGCGGAAGTCTTCACCCTGCCGCTGCTGCAGCTATCTCCCTCTGCCAAGCTAGGGCGTGAGAGATCTGGACTGACAAACTTCCTCAATCTCATTTCATAGTTCATCGTGTTCTTCATTAGGGTAAATAAAATTTAATTTTACTACCCTTGTTTGATCTTCAAGTTTTTCTAAATCTTCACAAAGGTGTTTATTCTTCAAGAATCTCATTATAAAGCACCTTACTTGTCCATACACTTGATGACTTTACCTAAGTTATGATTTTCTTCAAGATTCGTCAATTGTGTGAATCCTGAAAATTTGCACAACTCTGGAAACTAAGACAAAGAACACTTAGTGAAATTCCTCAAGACACCCATGGTCAAATTCCTATCACCTAATTTTATTGAAAAATTTCTAAGAACGCATATGACCTCTTCAAATTCCTCGCACCTATACTCTGTTCACAGGTACAAAATGTCCGCTGATGAATCACTAGGTTCTCATCAACTTAACTCATTTGCAGCGTTTCTTGAGGAAAAACTATGCACTTCTTCAGAATCTTCAAGAGTTCAAAATCCTTAGCTGAAGAAAATGACTGATGGGAAGAAGCCACAGAAAGGTGGAAAGAAAGCTGAACAGAATGCTGCTTTTGAGATACCTGAACATTTGTATGCCAGTTACGGTACACCAAATGAATCCATACATGGCAAGAGACAAAAGAATAGAGGAAAATCAGAATTTAGAGGATTGAACGGAGGTGGGTGAGGGAATGGAAAGAGTATCGCTATGTTACTCCCAAATATATGAAGAAGTTCACACTCAAACCCCCTTGTAATAGGGCTCCTCCTGCTGATGATCAAGAGGTTGATCCCACAAGTGTTGCTCGCGGTGAAGAATTTCCCGCTGAGTGGGCAAAGCATCAACTCAAACTTCAGAGGACTGTTGAAGCTGCAGTGAAGAAATTCAATGAAGACTCTACTGCTGCTGCCACTGCCGGGACTCTGCAAGTGCTCCGAAGAAATCGATGATGAAGAAATCTGCTTTGAAGCCAAACCCTTCAACATCAAAATCATCACAACAGATTGCTCAAGCTCAAAGGCCTCAGCCCTCAGAGGCCTTAGTTGTTGGGTCAGTAGCTACTCAGTCCTTGGCTACTACTGCTAAGTCCTCAATGACTGTGCATCTTGCCTCATGCCAAAGAACTACGAGATTCTCAATTGTTTCAGGTGCATTAGCAAGTTCTTCTGCCCAAGCACATTCCTGAAGTGGTCCTTCCCTGAGGAAAATGAAAGCAACTGCTGGACGAGGTATTCGACCAAGTCCTCAACCCAAGAAGGTGGCGTTCACAATGCCTTCAGATTCCTCAGATGAAGCTGATGATGAGGAACTGGAAGAAATCATCAGAAACAAGCAACAAAGAGTGGCTGAAGCAAAGGGCTCTCAAATTCCTCTTTTGCTTGACCCCAAGATTGTGCTTAACTTCATTGATATCTGGCACAAGGATCCCAAAACGCCCATTGATGACTTGAAACTGCCTCCTGGTCCCGATCATGTCCTCACAGCTTTCATAGCTGAAGAAAAATGGAAGTATGAGAAGGCCAGACAAACCAAGAAGGCTCAGTACAAGAAAGAGCATTACTTGAACAAGAATGTTCTGAATCTGTCTCCTGAGGAATTTGTGAAGGTGCGGTCTGAGATCCAAGGCCTCAGTGAGGAATTCAATTCATACTATGTTGATTGGCAAGGTGCCAAGGTTTGCTTCGTCAACATTGCTGAAAAAGTCATCACTGATCACAACTCAAGGGTTGTATCTCGCTCCCAACCACAAATTCCTTAGATTAAGGAAACTGCTCAGCCTACCGAACAAACTGCCAGCGCTGCTGAAGAACCTGCCAGGGCACCCTCCACTGGTGCGCCTGATGAAACTGAACCCACAAGGATGACTGCATGAGTCGTGCCTGAAGAAAATGTACCACCTTCACCTTCAGTTGAATCAGCCAAATCATCAAAGATGAAGACAATCAACCTTCCTTCTGCATCAGAAGTGAAGAAAACTAAGGCTGCTGAGAAGAAGGCACTAAAGAGAAAAGCTTCAACTTCAAATTCCACAGCCATGAAGAAGTTGATGACTCTGCCAAAACCTTCAACTGAACCATTAGATGCATCTCCCATCTCCTCAGCACCAGCCTATGAGATAATTCCATTTGGTGTTGACTATGTCATCCCAGATGATGAAGATGAAGAAGATCATTGTGCTGCTTCAACAGAGCAGATTGATGAAGACATTGAAGTTGAAGCAAATGCTTCAACTCCATAGGTATCATCGCCCCAACCTTAGTTCACTGTTGAAGAGGCCGACGTTGAAGAAATTGATGAGGATGTAGACATTGGAAATACAACTCCTGTCATTAATGGCGAATATTGGGATACTGCTCACCCAAATTCCCCAATGACTACTCCTCTATCACAGATTCCTCAGTCTCCAGCCCAGACTGAAGATATTCATGAAGAATCTGATGACTTGGCCGCCAATGCCATTGAAGAAATTCCAGCTGCATCAGTTGATGACTTTGTTGCTCCAACTACCACTGAGGAAACTGCACCGCAAATTCCTCAGACTGAAGAAATTCCTGCTATGCCTAAAGAGATCAAGGGCCACTTCAAGCCAAATCTTCAGCTGAAGCCAAGAATGCCATTCAAAGGCTCAAAGCACCCCAAATTCCTCAAATCCAATTTCTTCAACGAGCACATTTTCTTCACTAGTCCCAATCCATATGACTCAGCAAGGGCCGGTCGAACCAGATTCTGGACTCCAACATAGATGAATTACTATGCATTAGTTCTGTTCGACAAGAAGAAAGTCTTCGAGCACCACCAAATTCCTCATGCTGATATGGAAACAATTCCATCCTTAACACCGGTGCTTTCAGTTCTTCATGATGCAGGAATCCTTCCATTCTGTGTGGATATCTGCGACTGGAATGAAGAGCTAATTCTTCAATTCTATGCCACACTGCACATCACAGGTGATGCCTCTGACATCAACTCCTGGGTCTTGGACTGGATGACCGGATCTACTCACCTCACAACTCCAGCATCTGAATTGCTTTGGTCAGTCCCTATCCCAATTCCTTCAGAAGAAGCACGATGCCTATTTGATGAACCTACTCTACCTCACCAACTGATGCAAGTGCTGATGAAGCCATTGGCTCTTGGAAAATCTCAATGGACAACCTTCCTTGTGAAGGATTTGCTTTATGTGCCCAGGACGGTCTACCACATTCTCACCAATACCCTATGTCCTCAAAAGGGCCACAACTCTAAAGAAGAAGAAGTGGAGGGAGTCATGAAGAATATGTTGTTCAACATCATTCATGGGATTCCCATCAACTTCCATGATTTCTTCATGAGGACATTGGCGAATGCTGCTCAGCCCCGTTTGAACTAAAGCCTTATGCTCCTTGGATCATGAAGTTCATCAGATCAAGGTCTTCAATTCCCTTCAAGGCGGACTTCCAGAATCACTTCGGCTTCTTGCCCCCGATTGAAGTCCTCAAGAGCACAATTGCCTCAGTTGAAGGAAAAGGCAAGGTTATCATTGATCAAGGCACTCGTCCATTGGATGGTCAGTTTCACAAAGCTGCATCCTTCTCCACCAACGATGACACTGCAACTCAGGACTCAGAAGCAAAGGCCTCAGCACCAAAACCTCAAGAGTGTGCCCCTCGTGTGATGATTGATCGTGAGCTTCTCATAAGTCTTCATCAGAAGGTCGATCGCAATCACAAGTGGGTAAAGCGTCAGTTGGCCTCCATAGTTCAGAACATGACTGTGACGTAGAACTCTGTGAGGAAAAATCACTACTATGTGCATGAAATCTTTGATCGTGCATGGACCATTCTTGCACACCTCAAGACTCCTGAGGAACTCAAAGCCATGGACTTTTAGCAAGACTTTGACTGGTCTCGTCCTCCTCAGAAGAAATTCAAGAAGGTTCAAGTTCCTCCGATGGTTACAAGTTCATATTCTTTATCGCATGAGATGGATGAAGCTGAGGACATTGACGACACTGCGACATGCCCTGCATCGACATGCGACCCTAACACCACTGGCACTCCTTCCTCACCAACAAGATGAAATTCTTGAAGGGGTGTTAGTCCTCTCTTTTTTGTCCCTTTTGGTCTTCGATGACAAAGGGGGAGAAAATTTGAGTTAGTCTTCAAGCGGGTCTCCATATATGGGCTGTGTTTTTTGTTTAAGTTACAACTCTCGCTCTTCTGAAGCTTTTGTTGGTTGAGTTGTAAACTTAAGTCTGATGGTGGTCTGACTCTTTTGAACTGCTTTCCGAATGCTTATTTCTTCAAGCACCTTAATGCATGCGTGCTAAATTTCGTTAGACACCATTTTCATCATGCATTTCAAATTCTTCATATCATATGTTAAATGTGTGTATGAATTACAAGATATAGGGGGAGTTCTCCGTGTTTTTAACCTGCCATGTGCATTTGCAGTCCAAAGCAAATTCCTCAAAAATGCACATCTTCAGGGGGAGTTCTTCTATATCTTGCAATCAAATTCCTCAAACTCAGTATTTACACTTCATAGTATTATCCCCATTGAAAACTTAACGTATTTGTCATCAATCACCAAAAAGGGAGAGATTGTAAGTGCATCTAGTGCCTGTTAGTGATTTTGGTGTATTGAAGACTTATAGGTTAAGGAACTAATGTGTTTGTGAGTGTACACATTCTCTATAAGTTGATGAGGAGTTTGATATATTCAGAGATTACCGACCCCTAAAAATGTATGTCTTCAACTGAAGACTTTGTTGAAGACTTTGGTGAAGACTTTGGTATTCCCCGAAGACTTTGAAAATGAAGAAGTTGGTGTGACCTTGAAGATATGAACGAGGACTATGAAGCGTGAAGACTTTTGTTTTCGTAGTTTCATTTCCTTTCTTTGAGTCATAGGAAACACCATACTGTTAAAGGGGGCCGAGGTAATACTAAGGAAAATTTCCAACTCATGCTCAGCTCAAAATCCTCAACCTATCCAATCCTTCGAGTGAAGCCTTTGGAAATCTCTTACAGTTCAGTCAAGTTCTTCAGTGACAGAGACAATGTTCTTCTGGTCTCTGATGAAATTGATTTGCCTGAGGAGTTAGGATTTCGCCAATGCGAATTGCCTACAAGTGATGAACATGATATGTCTGAGGATTTTCATAGTTCGAAATTCCGACTGTTACCGTTCTTAGTGCCAGCTGTCCCCAATCATAATATACACATAACAGTCATATCATTGGGGGCATTTATGTCTTATCATGTCAGGTTGCATCCTGGCTATAAATAGCCACCCCCCACAACCATTAGTTGGTTGGCTGCTCCGAGAAAGAACTGACACTTGTCATTTGAGAGCAACCCATCCTCTGAGGACTTCGAGAGAAAATCATTAGTGAGGAAAAACCCACAACAAAACCACCAAACCCAAAGTGATTGAGCATCACTGAAGAAATTCCTATGTGGAACCAACGCTTGTTACCTTTGCAGACTGTGCATCCTCCAGACGGTTAGGTGTCATGGTCTAGTGCATCCTACAGTCAATTGGGGATCACAGAGTGACCTTGGTCTAGAGCATCCAGCAGTAAATTGTGGATCGCCGGGTGACCAGTTTGTGAGGGTTTTGGAAGTCTACCCTGAAGACTTACCACGAGTGTTGGGCGAGGACTGTGTGACCTTAGCTCAAGGAGAATATGGTAAGGACTGTGTGTCCTGGTACTGTGTGTCCTCTGGTTTAAATACCAGGCCGCTCCAAACCAGACGTACGACTGTCATAGCAGTTGGAACTGGGTCATTAAACCATTGTGTTCATCGTCCTACCTGGTTCTATTTCCTCAACCCCTCTATTCCTCGTATACTTGTTGATGAAATTGATCGTTACTGTTTGAAGAATTTGACTGAAGACTTTCACTATTTTCTCACCTCAAATTCTTCAAGTTGCCTTGTTCCTCACCTGTTTAACCTATATCAAGCTACTTGTAATCTGTGCATGTTTTATTTCATCATGATGATTATGCTGTCACTGTGGTCCTCATGCACTTGAGTACTTATTCCGCTGCTAGTTATTCGTCACATTTCAAATTCCTCAAGTTGAAATTCCTCAAGTGATGAATTTCTAAAAATCGCCCATTCACCCTGCCTCTAGTCGATATAACACACTTTCAAAAGCACTTTTGTGCCGCCAGAAGCCTTCATTCCCGAGAGATCCATTCTTGGAACCTTTTTCGGCAATCTGCTGGAGGGGGATTCGATCACGGAGGGCATCTACACCAACTCCATTGCCCCTCTGATGATGCGTGAGCAGTTCACAACATACCTACGGGTCGATAGCTAGTAGCTAGATGGCTTGTTCTCTCTCTTTGCTTCTCAATACCATGTTCTTCATGATCTTCATGGAGATCTATCCGATGTAATCCTCTTTTGCGGTGTATTTGTCGATATCCGATGACTTGTGGGTTTATGTTCAGATTATCCATGGATATTATTTGAGTCTTTCCTGAATTCTTATATGCATGATTTCATATTTTTGCAAGTCTCTTCGAGTTATTGGTTTGGTTTGGCCAACTAGATTGGTAATTCTTGCAATGGGAGAAGTGCTTAGTTTTGGGTTCAATCTTGCGGTGTCCTCACCCAGTGACAAAGTAGGGGTAGCGAGGCACGTATTGTATTGTTGCCATCAAGGGTAAAAATATGGGGGTTTCATCATATTGCTTAAGTTTATCCCTCTACATCATGTCATCTTACTTAATGCATTACTCTATTCTTCATGAACTTAGTACTCTAGATGCAGGCAGGAGTCGGTCGATGTGTGGAGTAATAGTAGTAGATGCAGAATCATTTCGGTCTACTTGTCACAGACGTGATGCCTATATGCATAATCATTGCCTTGGATATCTTCATAATTATTTGCTTTTCTATCAATTGCTCGACAGTAATTTGTTCACCCACCGTAATACTTGCCATTATGAGAGAAGCCATCTAGTGAAACCTATAGCCCCCGGGTCTATTTTCGATATTATACTTTCATATCTAAAACCAAAAATACCAAAAATACTTGCTGCATTATTTTTACTTTTAGTTTTACTTTCCGTTCAAGCATCCTATCATATCTATCTCTATTAGATCTCAGCCTTGCAAGTATCCGTGAAGGGGTTGACAACCCCTTTATAGCGTTGGGTGCAAGAGTTTGATTCTTTGTGCAGGTACATCTATTGGTGACTCGCTTGTATCTCCTACTGTATTGATACCTTGGTTCTCAAAAACTGAGGGAAATACTTATCTACTTTGCTGCATCAAACCGTTCCTCTTCACGGGAAACCAATGCATGCTCGAGAAGTAGCAATTGCCTGGCTCCTGTGCTTCCCCTATGTTCCCGATTGTTCGGCTAGGGGGTAAAGGGAGCACCTCTGTCATTGTTACTTCTGGGTCATCTGGGTTTGTACCTCAGACTGGGTGAAGTCGAAAGCTAGCCATCTTAAGAATATAATTGGTCGGCAACGATGGAAGTGAAATTTTTGGTTCATTATATACCACAAAGTTCGGGAACATTTGCCGAACTAAATCCTCAATATTTTTCCTCCCGCATTGATCGGAGTTGGGGTTTCATGATCGTGGTCAACATGATATCCTGGGAAAAGGAACTTATAAATGAACTATTTCTCCTAGAATATGTTTCTTACATAGCAATATAACATATCTCTCCACGTACCTTTCTTTATAAAACTATATGGCCGGATTGCCTTGTTTGCCATAAATCTTTGCCTTTATAAAGGCTTATAAAGTTGAACAAACACTCCCCAGTTACTGGACGAGGAGGTTGAAGCCAATGATCGATCAACAAAGTCTTGTACAATGCGGATCTGAGCATTAATGATGTAAAGTACTAGGATACATAGAATCATTACACATAAATTGTGTCAAACGTAACAAAGTTTGTGTCAAACAAATTTTGATACTTAATTCGACCACCCATGCCCAAATTAAGGCTCGGGGGCTACTTCATTGCCTATTCAATGCAGCAAATTCAAAGTGCAATACGGTTTCTGAGGAGATTCAATCCTTAGGTTGGTCGGCCGCACCTAACCCGAGTCTCGAAAACTACCGCGTACCGCGTTTACATCCCTAACGAATGTCGCCGAGCAAGAACTTGATCCTCAAGCTGATTTTGCAAATCGACCTAAGTCTCAAGGGCTACTGGGATTAGTGGTTTTATTTTGATTATTATTTTTTCCTTTAAGGGCATCTCAGGTTTTAGATCGACACACACCTTGAGGGCTACTGGCTATATATCTCGGCAGAGAATAAATTGCACAAATTGAAAATATCCACAAAAAATCAGCCCATGGTCGGGGTGGTGCACCACCTCAGAAGCAGTCTGGCATAAAGCTTGGGCGCAAGTGGCTGGCTCCATAGAGGGCATTTCCAGCATTAAGCTCGGCTGAATTCGTTCAATCTTTTAAAGACCGAGGTAGTTTATGACACCTCGGACGCTGATCATCGTTGGAGCTGGGATATGGTCCGGCATTGGAGCTCGGAAGCATTCTGGCATAAAGCTCAAGATCGAAGACACTTCGGAAGCAGTTTGGCATAAAGCTCGAATGCGAACGGCTGGCTCCATAAAAGACTATCCCGATATTTAAGCTCAGATGAACTACTTCAAATATTCAGAGACCGAGGTATCCTATGACACCTCGGATGCCGACTAGCATTGGAGCTTGGGCTCAAAAAGACACCTCGGATACAGTTTAGCGTTGGAGCTCGGACACAAGAAGATACCGCCTCATGGGAAACACTTCGGATACGAGTTGTGGCATAAAAATAACGAGGCATTAATGCATGCCGATAACTTAAAGGGGATCCTCGAATGCCCGACTTGTGAACTCTTCAGATTCACCTCATCCATCCTCGAGATTAGTGATGGGAAAATTTATTGAACCAGTTTTCAAGACCGACGGTCGAAGACGAAGAACTGTTCGTAAGAATCGAGGAGCGTCCCTAACTTGAAGACCAGTTCAGGGGACTACTGACGGTGTGCTAGACTAGGGGGTACTCACCGCGTCATCTCCCGACATGTGGGTCAGACCGAGGACCCCCCAGGGCGGTTCATTAATGGGCCAGTTTGGACAGCCCATGATGCATACGAGGAAGATTCCACAAGACTTGGTGATCAAGACAAGGACTCCTCTCTACCGACGTAGCCGACTAGGACTCTTGTTATCCTAGGCCTCTGGTATTTTATATAAGCCAAGGCTAGGCTAGTCATTAGGGACAATGAGGTCATCATAGATCATATCATCATACGAGCATAGCTCTTAGGGTTTAGACCACTACATATGATCTCGAGGTAGATCAAGTCTGTACTCGATACACCATCATCAATACAATCAAAGTAGGACATAGGGTTTTACCTCCATCAAGAGGACCCGAACCTGGGTAAATACCGTCTCCCTTGTCTCCTATTACCCATCGATCCAAGACCCACAGATCGGGAACCCCTACCCAAGATCTACCGGTTTTGACACCGAAAACTGTGGTGAAGAAAAGATGGTATGAACTCCACTTGTTTTTGTTTTTGCAAATATGTTTAACTTGGCAGTCCTGATTCGGCATATTATGAGTAAACATGTTTGTGATGAAAATTAGAGATTATAGTTGCTCATGCCATGCTTAAGTAGTCAGGAGTTTATAATATGTTATCTTGAGTGTCAACCTGCACTAAAATAATTATGATGTAGTATGTTAGGATGGTATCCTCCTCTGATGAATTCAAGTGGCTTGACTTGGCACATGTTCATGCATGTAAAGTTCATGCATGTAATTGATTCAAACCCAATATAGACTCTATTATATTTATATTCAAAGTGTTTATATCCTACTCATGCTCGTGTTCAATGTTAATTATTCACAGTGCATGATTGTGACCATTTTTGCTCTCTAGTTGGTCGCTTCTCAATCTATTTGCTAGCCTTTGCGTGTACTAAGGGGAAATACTACTTGTGCATCCCAAAACAATGAAACAAAAGTTGTGCCATAAGAGTCCATCATACCTACCTATATATGGTATTACCCTGCCGTCCCATGTAAATTTGCATGTGCCATTTCCTATACTTCAAATAAACATTTGTTGGTGTGCCCACACCACTCATGCAGAAACGGGGTGGTCAATATCTTCCATGCTAAGTGTGTTTAACTCATGACGAGAGTTTATTCACTCGTCAACTTTGAGGGAGGCTGGTAACAAGGATGCCCAATCCCATCTTCTTTGTAAAGAAAACTCACCCTGGACAGTTGATTGTTGGAGGGCACCCGGGGATTTGCTAGCCATGGAGTATGTCTATATAGTTGTGGGAGAGTAAAACCATTTTCTTTTGGGAACCGCCATTAACATGTTTAGCATGGAAGATATTGAAAACCTTTGTCATGACGTTGACAGGAAAAGCACACCACTCAAAATGTATTCATCCTTTTTAGCTTCGAGCTCTAACACCTCTACAAATCTCTGCTTCCGTCTGCAAAGGGCCATTCTATTTACTTTCGTATTATTTACTTTTACCATTGAGTCATCACCTTCTCATTCAAGCACCAATATTGAGAGCGCTATTACCATTCTTAGTTTAATATCCATTGAGTCCATTTAATGTTGGACGTGAGCATGACTGGACGTCTTCTAACCTTAATTACAATGTTTTGTCGCTGCTTGAATTTTAGAGGTACTTTGCACTTATATTTGTGGTATGAAAAAGGGTTAGAGAGACACCATACTCTCATATTATATCATGGTTATTTTGACAAAATGTTGGCATTTGAGATATATTATTATTGCTCACTAGTTAATTATGCCATGGACATGAGTAAATATAAGTTCTAAGTATTATCATTCACATGGTTAGTTCATGATCTTTGTTGAAAACTTGATTGATAGTTAAGCTTATATATGGCAATAGAAACAAAAACAAAATTGTAAAACTTTTCCTTTATCACTTTCAGTTTATCAATTGAACTGCTCGAGGATAAGTAATGAGTTAAGCTTGGGGGAGTTCATACGTTTCTAGTGTATCGACTTTTCCAAACACTTATGATCTTATTTTGGACTCTAATTTGCATGATTTGAATGAAAGTAACCCGGACCATTGATGTTTTAGCAGAACCTTGGTGTTGTTTTCTATGCAGAAAGAAAAGTTCTCGAAATTGGATGAAATTTTATGGAGAATTATTTAAGAGTATATAAAAAATAGTGGTGAAAAGATCTACTAGGGGGCCACCACAAAGCCACAAGCTCAGGTGGCGCCCCCCTCGATGCCCCTCCTGAGCTTGTGGGCCCCTCGATGCTCTGTTTGCCCTACCTCCAAGTCCATAAGTATAGGCTTCCCAAGAAAAAAAAATTAGAGAGAAAATTTCATTGCGTTTTATGATACAGAGTCACCGCCATCTCATGTTCTTCATCACGAGGCATGATCTGGAGTCCATTTGGGGCTCCGGAGAGGGCAAACAGTCGTCATGGTCATCAACAACCCTTCTTCATCAACAACCTCATGATGCTCACCACAGGAAGTGAGTAAGTTCATCCCAAGCATACTAGAGGTAGATGGAGATGGATGAGATTCGTCAGGTCATCGAGTCAATTTTTTAAGGCTTGATCCATAGTATCCATCATGTTATGAGATTGATGTTGCTATGACTTTGCTATGCTTAATTCTTGTCACTAGGGACCGAGTGTCATGATTTCATATATGAACCCTTTATGTTTTCATGAATATATGTGAGTTCTTGATCCTATCTACAAGTTATACGCACATGTTATTGTTCCGATCTGTAGACAGTAGACCCCAAGGTGACAATAATTGGGATATTCTCCAGGGATGACTGTAATTTGAGGAGTTCATGTATTCACTAAGTTCTAATGCTTTGTTCCGTTCTCTATTAGAAAGAGCGCCTTAATGACCCTTAGATCTCCATTAGGACCCTGCTGCCGCGTGAGGGTAGACCAAAAGATATTGTGCAAGTTCTTATTATAAGCATGTATGACTATATGCGGAATACATGCCTACGTTTAATTAACGAATTGGATCTATTGTGTATCGCTCTAGGTTGTGACTGCTACATGATGAATTCCATCCAAATATCCATCGCTACTTCATGCATAGGCTTTCTCATAATATTGTCTTTGCTAAGTTACTACTATTGCTGCTATAGTTTCAATCGCTACAAAAATGTTAATATTACTATTGCTACTATTACCACTCTTATCAAAATTATCATACTATGCAGAGAAATAACTTCTCATGTGTGGTTGAATTGACAACTCAACTGTTAAGGATTATAAAAAATATTGTCTAACATTGTGTCGAATAAATAAATTGGGTGAAATACTACCCTCGAAGATTGTTGCGATCCCCTGTACTTGTGGGTCATGAGTTGTTGGGGAACGTTGGATGGGAAACAAAAAAAATCCTACGCACACGCAATATCTACATACCCTATAGATCACTAAGTGGAAGCGTTAAAACATGGTTGATGTAGTCGTATGGCTTCACGATCCAATCGCAATCCGTCCCGATCCCGAGTCGAACGAACGACACCTTCGTGTTCAGCACACGTGCATCTCAATGACGTCTCCGCCTGCTCGATCCAGCGAGTGAGGGCGGTGTAGAAGATGGGATCTCCGGTAGCACAACAGTGTGGTTGTGGTGATGGTGGTGTTGTCCCGACAGGGCTTTGCCGAGTGCAACTGGGACCACGGATGGAGGAAAAGACGATCTAGGGAGAGAGGGAGGGCTGCGCCAAGGATACTGGTGTGGCTGCCCTCCCTCTCCTATCATATATATAGGGGCAAGGGGAGGTGGCCAACCGCCCTAATTTTCCCCCTAGGGGTGGGGCGCCCCCCTAGGGGGACTGCCTTGGCCCCCAAGGCAAGGGGGCAACGACCACCATAGGGAAACCCTAGCTCTTGGCCACATGGGGCTTGCAGAGGTGGGGCGCCCAGCCCACCAAGGGATGGTGCACCACCCCTCTCGGCCCATGGAGCCCTCCGGGGCAGGTGGACCCCCGGAACCCCTCCCGACATTCCCGACCAAAACCGACAAGTCCCGAAACTATTCCGGAACCCGAATACCAACTTGCCATATATGAATCTTTACCTCCGGACCATTCCGGAGCTCCTCGTCGTGTCCAGGATCTCATCCAGGACTACGGACAACATTTGATCACCAACATACATATCCCAATAATACTATATCGTCATCGAACGTTAAGCATGCAGACCCTACAGGTTCGATAATCATGTAGACAGAGGCGGAGGCGGGGGGGGGGGGGTGAGCAGGGGCCAGACCCCCTGGTTCGCCCCCCCTAACGAGTTCCAACGGGGACTAGTAGTGTTAGCTATTATTATTAGGCTTAATTATCCGCCCATTAGCAATTATATGGGCTAAATTTCAAGTGTCAAGCCCAAGATGAATTTGCATGGGCTATTGGACATCGCGTTATTTACCTACTACAACAGGAAGCCTAAAAAGATCTAATCGATTAGGAACGATCCAGCACACACGCACGCCCTTCTGGACTCTTTCTTCTGCGACATGCTAGGGCTTCATTGTCGCCGCCTCTCCGGCAGTCGGGCGTCACGCCATCATCTCGTCGCTTGGATATTAGCGAAGCTGTCGGCCTATCGTGCCTTGCATTAGTCGAATACCCGAGAATAGGTTGTACGAGTCTACGTACTACTGACTATGACCGGTCGGACCACGCCGTCACACCCAATTCCTAACTTGATTCCGTGAATCAGAGACAAGGTATTACAAATTGTCCACAGATTCGTACTATTGTTATTGTCCATACTACTATTATTCTCCATATATTCATACTATTATTCTCCACAGATTCATACTATTATTCTCCATAGATTCATACTATTATACTTCTCACCTGCTGCTGCTAATATTAGTTTTCTGTTTTTCTGTTTTTCCTGTTAAATTACATAGTTAGTTTATTTTATGTTTTTTTTGTTAAATTAGATAGTTAGTTTATTAGGTATGAAAAACTTAGATAGAAAAGAAAAAACTTAGAAGAAAATAAGAAAAGAAAAAACTAGAGAAGAAGAAGAAGAAGGGTCATAGTTTTGTAAATTGTGTGTTTGGTCATATATATTTCGATTTTGTTATGGAAAACATCATATTTGTGTTGATCGGGTGGATTTCAATGTGCAATTGCGACGGTCTAGTGTTCGATGAACTACCCCATGCGTTGGACGAGCTCCCCTGTTGCGTTCGTGGGTGAGCACAAATGACACCCCCCCATTAATTTGCTTTGTTCCACTCTTCATGATGATGAAACTTGCTACCTATAGGTTACTGCAATTCAACAGTACGCGTGACCAGTATGCGTCGCCCATTCAAAAGGGAGGCATCTATAAATATGCATGTCTTTGCATATTTAGAAACGCCATCCTTTTGAATTGTCCAATATTATCCATGGACAGCCCGAGTATGTGTAGATTGGGTTCGTTTTTCCATATGCTCTGCTCCAGATTCGATGCAGAATTTCATCAATCTCCCTGTTGTTCTCTAGGTACATATCGTCTCTGCTTATTGCCGAGACTTGTATCAAGAGAACAACAGGGAGGTGCTGCCGAAATTCTGCGTCGGATCCAGATCAGAGCATGGGAAAACGAACCCAATATACACATACTCGGGTGGGATTAGGACCTATCTTTACCTATTAGCGTGTAGGTTGCATGGACGTAATAAAACTGACAAACTTCATTAACTAATGAATATATATGCTGAATTATATATATTTCTTGTGTGTCCAGTAGCTAGACAAGATGAGTGATCGTGCGTGGATGTACATCGGTCACACTAGTCAGAAAGATATGACCAAAGAATGCTTAACAAATACCAAAGGCTTTGTGAGAGCTGCATTTGCAAATGGCCAGGAAAAAACATGGTGCCCCTGTCCCCGGTGCGACAACTTTAAAAAGCAGACAGAGGGTGAAATGGGTAAACACCTGTAGAAGTGGGGTTTTACACCTAATTATACAGTGTGTATTTTTCATGGTGAGTCTGCCCAATGTGCCAGAGCTGAGGTGGTTTGTCGTCGCATTGATGAGCATGGTGCTGGGATCAAAGACATGGTGCAAGACTTTGATGATGCTCGGGATTTGGACAATGATATGAAGGAATCCACAAAGGCATTTTATGAAATGTTGGAGTCTTCAAAACATCCTCTCCACAAGCACACTGAGCTTTGTCAGCTGGATGACATCGCGCAAGTAATGGTTGTGAAGGCTCAATTCAACCTAGGAAGAGGATGCTACGACGCGATGATGACAATATTTGGACGCTTTCTACCCAAAGGCCATGTACTGCCTGCAAACGTGTACCAGTCGGACAAAATCCTCCATGTACTTAAGATGCCCTATGAGAAGATAGATGCCTGTGAGAATGGATGTGCCTTATTTAGGCTTGAGTATGCGGACTTGAACTATTGTCCCATTTGCAAGTATTCCAGGTATGTTGTGGTAGATAACGGTATGGGTGAGAAGATGCAGACCAAAATCGCTATTAATGTTCTTCGCTATATGCCAATTGTACCAAGACGTCAACGTATTTTCATGGTCGAAGAGACGGCTAGACAGATGACATGGCACAAATTGGGAAAAATAACCGAATTAGATGCAGATGGGAATCAAATGTTGGTACACACTTCAGACGCTTTTGCGTGGAAGCACTTTGATGCATTACATAAGGATAAAGCGGCAGATCCAAGGCATCCTCGAGTCGCCATCAGCATGGATGGGTTCAATGTGTCTGGTATGATGGCAACCCAATACAGTTGTTGGCCTGTATTTGTCATTCCACTCAAGCTCCCCTGAAGAAATTATGAAAAGAAAGAACATTTTCTTGACATTGATTATTCCAGGGCCCAACTATACGGGGAAGAATATGAATGTGTACATGTAGCTGCTTAAGGATGAATTGCAAGAAGCTTGGGATGATGGGATCAAGACATATGATCCCGCTACCAAAAAAACTTGAAAATGCATGTGTGGTACATGTACTCGACGCATGACTTGCTGGCGTATGCGCTATTCATTGGTTGGTGTGTGCATGGAAGGTTCCCGTGCCCCACATGCAAGGTAGCTCTTTAGTTTAGTTGGCTGCATGCGGGTCATAAGTTTTCTTGCTTCGACATGCATAGATAGTTCCTGGATCCTCGCCATAAGTTGTGAAAAGACAAGAAGAATTTCATCAAAGGTAGAGTTGTCAAAAACTCTACACAACCTGCGTTGACAGGCCAACAGACCCTGGATCAGTTAAACGCTCTCGAGCCTAATCCAGAGCGCCCATGGTATTTCAAAGGGTATAATTCAGAACATGCCTGGACTCACAAGACATGCTTATGGGATCTGCCTTACTTCAAAGACCTCCTTTGCCCACACAACATCGACATGATGCACACTAAAAAGAATATTGTCGAGGCCATTTTGGTACATTTTTCGACATAGAGGGGAAGTCAAAGGATAATCGTAAGGCTAGAATCGATCAGGAGGCTCTATGTGATGTACCATTACAAAACATGTGACAACCGAAAGGAAAGCAGAATTGGACAAAGCCAAAGGCATGGTTCAGTCTTAGAAGGCCAGCTATGAGGGAAATTATCTTATGGGTGAAAATGCAGTTGATGTTCCCCGATGGGTATGCAGTGAATCTAAAGAGGGGAGCGAGTCTTGACAAAATGAGAATATTTGGTCTCAAGAGTCATGATTGGCACATATGGCTAGAGTGGGTAGTGTCGGTGATGCTGCGTGGCTTTATCCCTGAGGATGAATGGCTAGTACTGGCAAAGCTGGGCTATTTCTTTCGTTCTCTTTGTGCGAAAGAACTATCACTTGGCATGCTAGATGAAATGGAAGAGTTGGCGCCAGAGTTGATCTGCAAGTTAGAGAAGATCTTTCCATCGGGCTTCTTTAATCCAATGCAGCATTTGATTTTGCATCTCCCGACCGAGGCAAGATTGGGAGGGGGCATGCAAAATTGTTGGTGCTTCACAACCGAGAGAATGCAGAAGACGCTTTGAGCAAAATGTAAAAATAAACAAAGAATTGAAGCATCGATGTTCGAGGCATTCATTACCAAGGAGGCGGTAAACGTCGCGACAACACACTACGAAGCGAAAAAAATCATCATTTGTATAAGCCGAAGCCTCGGTACAATGACGGCGACCCTAAAAAGGTCGATCCAATCTCAGCCTATTCAAAGGGAAGCTCACACCAGCCGATGCTTCGAAAGTAAAAGCGTTGGATGTCGATGAATGGCGGACCATTACGTTGTATATCTTCAGCAACCTAACAGAAGTGCGGCCGTACATCGAGTAAGTTCTCGATACATTATTGTTTCACAACTTGTAATTCCTTTGAACTGCTCTTATTTCCGGATATTTGATATAGTCGATACGTCACCAAATTCTCGGATGGAGCGGTCATCCAAAAGGTTTATGTCGAAGAGTATGAGCTTCTAGCAAAGGATGGAGGCGACTATCCCGGTTTCATCTCTTGGTTCAAACATAGGGTAATTACCATTAACGGACCATTTCATTTGTTCATCTAATTCGCGGCTAATGCAACAATCCTTTCGTATTAAACTTGTATGCTAATTCAGAGTCTATGGGCGTCAATTTGAGACAAGTCACTAATGGTTTTGACTATAAGGTCCATTCATTTGACAAATACTATCAACGGGTATCACTTTCGTACCTTTGGCAAAGAGATATCTATGCCCGACCCAAATACTACAAATTTTTGTGTCTCTGCTAGCGGCGAAGGAGGTACTGAGTATTATGGAAGAGTTGAATCAATTTATGAACTTTTATTCTAAGGTGAAAACCCACCGAACGTCGTAGTCTTCAAATGTTATTGGTTCTAGCTGAAGGAGACTAGAAGGACTCATGAACATATAGGGCTAGTCAAAATCAAACAAAGCACCCTTTTAGATGTTCCTAATGTCTATATTACGACCCAACAGGCGACCCAAGTTTTCTATCTACCGTGGTCCTGCCAAACTAATCCAAATCTGAAAGGTTGGGATGTCGTTTATGAAGTGCCGCCACATTTTAGACCACCTCCCCTCAATGAAGAGGATTATGAACTTCACACTAACCCAGACACATATGAAGGAGAATTCTTACAAGAAACACGTCTTTCCAAAAAAGTTTCAAGAACCACTCTACTTCACCCCGAAACATTGAAGTAGACAGCGACAGTGAATCCGACTTAACCCGTGAGTCGGAACAGGAAGAGTCGGAACAAGAAAAGGTTATTGCTGCGGATGACCTGTAAATGCTTGACCGATTATATAAAGGAGGTCTTCCACACGTTGTTCCCGATAGTGATGATGATCATGCATTTATTGATAATAGTGATGATGATGATGCATTTATTGATCCCAAAGAATATATAGATGATCAAGATTATTATTAATTCATGTCAGGTAATCAAATTTATTATATACACACACATATATATATATTTAGTTCATGTTAGGTATATGGTGATACACTTAAATTATATACATTTTATTATTCATGTCGGTATTTAATTTTTTATGTTGTACTAATTTCGTTTACTTTTTGTCATGGCAGTTGTTGAAAGATGATGGGAAAGGGACGAGAGCACTTTATGCCTCCTTCATCGGAGGGTGGTGGGATGGGTACTTCCATTCTTGCCGAGTCTCTCCAGAGCGTTGCTCTCTAGTCTGCATACACCGGTGTCCGCTTCTTCATCGACCCCCATGAGAGGAGGTCAGGGGAAGAAGAGAGGTAGTAGAGGTACACATGGGATAGGAGTTCGCGGGAGAGGTAGGGTGGCTGCTATGCCTTCCTTGCCGCCACCCCACCTGATTCACCCGATCACATGACTGCTTGGGTGGACCCGTCTGAGGTGGAGGCTACACGGGCTCCGGTCCATGAGTCTCGGGTCGACGAGCCTTTGATCTACGAGACTCCTGCCCCAGAGGCTTCGTCCCACGAGACTCCGGAGCAGAGGAGGGATGAGGGTACGTCCCAGCAGACCCCATTGGATACCTGGCCAGAGGAGCCTAGTGTCCATGTTGATGGTGGCGGGAATCGTTTTTCTGATAGCGAGGAGGAGCTGGTTGAGGGGGGGCACCTTCTACCAACATGGTAGTTGAAAGCACATTTGCTACCTTGGTGGTTTTCGTAATTAATAACAACATATATATCATTGAACTAATATTTCCACTAAGCATATTTCAGGATAAGTTCAATGATGGGTTGGCAAAAGGATTGTGGAGAAACCCCTAGATGCAAGGAATTGGATAGGCAAAGCTTCAAGCAAGAGGACTCTAATCTTTACTTTGTGAGAAATTACCTTGGGTCCATAGGAAATCCAATACTATTAAAAGGGGGTAAGGTACTGTTGGTGAACAAGATGCTCCACATGCACAAGTGATAGTCACCAAAAACACCCACAAACTCTCCCACAAATCTTTGTCCAAGCATTTTATTAAAATTGGTGAAGCCAACATTTTCCACTCGGTCCCACCGACTCCCGGCCTCAAACAGAACACTACCGAACCCTAGCACATCGGTGCAACTGATCTCACTTCGGTGCCACCGAGTTCAGCTTGCCAACTTTTTGTTACCTCGATTGACAAAATCATAAGTTCTGAGTTTTAGGATTGGCGTCACCGAAATTTGGATTCTCACCATTGGACACCTGATCGGTACCGCTGAGTTTTCTATATTGGTCTCACCGAGATTCAAAAGTTGCTACCTTTGGAGCAACTCAGTACCACCAAGATTCACATATCGGTGTCACCGATTTGGTCACTTTAGGTGTTACGGTTGGATTTTTGGAGATGCCTATATACCCTCCCACCACCTCTCATTCGAAAGAGAAGCACTTAGAACAGGTCCCCACTTATCCCATCAGATTTTCTGAGAGAGAGTATCCTACTCATGTGTCGAGATCATGCCACTCCATTCCAACCATATGAATCTTGGTCTCTAGCCTCCCCAAGTTGCTTTCCACCCAATCAATCTCTTCCACCAAAGCCAATTCTATGAGAGAGTGATTGAGTGTTGAGGAGTCTATCATATTGAAGCACAAGAGCAAGGAGTTCATCAACATTATCGAGCCTATTACCTTTTGGAGGGTGGTACCTCCTAGATTGGTTAGGTGTCACTTAGGAGCCTCCTACTTCATGTTGTGGAGTGAACCAAGAAGTTTGTCAGGGCAAGGAGATCATCTACTTCGTGAAGATCTACCCCGAGTTAGGCTAGTACTCCGTGGACGTAGGCCATCATGGTATAGACACGGTTGCTTCTTTGTGGAACCCTCCATGGGTAGATCCCTCCGTGGACTCTTGCGACCATTGCCCTCCGTGGCTTGAAGTCTCCATAAACGTGGATGTACAATAGCACCACCTATTGGAACCACAGGAAAAATCTTCGTGTCTCCAAATTGCGTTTGATCTTCCTACCATTCATTCACTACTCATGCTTGTCTTTACTTTCCGCTGCTATACTCGTAGACATGCATGTGTAGGGTGTGCTTGACTTGCTATCATTGCTAAAATATGCCAACACTTAAAATTAGGAAAAGGTAGAATTTTTATTTGGTCAAGTAGTCTAATCACCCCCCTCTAGACATACTTCCGATCCTACAAGTGGTATCGGAGCTTTGGTATCCATTGCATTAGTTTCACAACCTAGGAGAGTATGGGGTCTAGCGAGGGAAATTATCACCATAGAGGTCTATACTTTGATGGCACAAATTTTGCTAGTTGGAAGCATAAAATGAAAATGCATATTCTTGGTCATAATCCCGCCGTTTGGGCTGTTGTTCATGTTGGATTGCAAGGTGAATTCTCTGCGGATGGGAGGGAACCAGATCGAGAAGCGACCGCTGATGAATTGAAGATGTTGCAATACAATGCTCAAGAATGTGAGATTCTCTTCAACTGCATATGGCTCAAAGAATTCAACAAAATCAGCCGTCTTGAGAATGCAAAAGAGATTTGGGATACTTTGGTTGGTATGCACGAAGGTACTGAATCCATGAGAGAATCCAAGTTGGATGTTCTTTAGAGTCAGCTTGACAAGTTCAAGATGAAGGATGGTGAAGGAGTCACAGATATGTATTCTAGGCTAGCTCTCATCACCAATGAGATTGCCGGCTTAGGAAGCGAAGAAATGACCGACAAATTCATCATCAAGAAGGTACTTCGAGCTTTGGATGAGAGATATGACACCATGTGCATATTGATCCAAATGATGCCCTACTACAAAGATCTCAAGCCTACGGAAGTGATTGAAAGGATTGTTGTTCATGAGATGACACTCAAGGACAAGGAAGAGCTTCACAACAAGTCTAGTGGTGCTTACAAAGCCACAAGTGATGCTCCCGCAACTTCAAGCGACAACCTTGTCACAAATTAAGAGATAAGCCTCATGGTCAAGAAATTCAACAAATTCTACAAGAATATAGGCAAAGATCGAAGCTCCAACTCAAGATATGAACATAAGCGTTCGTCAAGTCGTGACCAAAACTGCTACAACTGTGGGAAGCCCGAACACTACTCCAATGAGTGCACGGCTCCCTACAAAAGAAAAGAAGAGTCACCAAGAAGACGAAGCTCAAGAGACGAGTCAACTCGAAGAGAGAGAAGGAGTAGAGATGATCGTTATGAACAAAGACTCTCAAGGAGAAGTAAGGACTCGGAGAATAAGGACAAGTACACCAAGATCTAATCAAGAAGAAGACATCAATCTCATGTTGGTGAATGGGTTCCCAGCTCCGAATCCGACAACCACTCCAAGAGAAGCTATCACTCCAACTCCGACTGTAGTCAAGATGAAGGTGTTGCCAGACTTGTACTAGTGATAACCAACTCCTACGACATATTTGATTCACCAAATGAAGGGAGTGGAAGTTGCTTCATGGCTAAAGGCCCCAAGGTATCACACCCCGAGTATGCATAGAGATGAGGATGACTTCTTAGGAGATGATGACTTGCTATTTGACAAATCTAGTAATGTTAGTCAAGATAAACTTGTCAGTAATCACTCTAGTCAAGATAAGTCATCTGATGATCATAAGTTGGAAATATAACAACTAACTCAAGAACTAAACACTCTTAAGTTAGCTCATGAGTCTACTCTACAAGATCATAGAGAGCTTGAAAGGACACATGAGAATCTCTGCTTCGAGAAGCTCAATTTGGAGCAAGAGCATGAATTCCTTAAAGCTATGAATGACGATCTTCGAAATAAGACTTCCTCTTATCTAGCCAAACGAATTCTCTTGTCTACATTCATTACACAAGTTAAGGCTAAGCAAACTAGTAACAAAGGCAAGAAAGGTTCTTCAACTAGTAGCAATAAAAATGATAAATCCAATGATATTGCTTCTAGTAGTTCTATTGATCCCACTAACACTTATCTTAGCCAAGTTACACTTGAGCAAGAAAATGAACTTTTGAAAGGTCTTATAGATAAACATACCTACAAGAGTCTTGCTGGGTGTAAGCAATTTGAGGAAATTGTATGCAAGCACACAGGATACTGGAAGAACCATGCATGGCATTGGCTACTTCAACGCTAATGGAGTTGAATGGGAAGAAGGTCAATACCCCAAGCCCAAGTTTGTTCCTCAAAGGGATAAGTATGAAAATACCCTTCCCAAGGGAATAAAAGCTTAAGATGACCTTCCACCACAAGACCACAAGCTCAAGGGCAAGAACAAGCTTCAAGAGGACATTGACTCATATGAAGATGAATCCCAAGCTTTGGTGAAGTGGGTTCCCTAGGCTACTTCAAGCTCGACTTCTCCAAGTGCCACTTCAACACCAAGGATGTAGTGACCCGACTCAAAACGAGTCAAGCCTCTGTGTGTTCTGTGCCATCCCTGGATCAGTATGCTGGCACACACAGTACATCAATGTATATATCAAAGTGCAATCACATGTAAATAACGTAAAACTGATATATACCTTAAAATAGCAGCGGATACAGTCAACGGGAGTGGAGTCCCAATAACACCAACGGCAAGTTGAGTGCGGACTGTAACCCTGAATCGTACTCTTACCCGTCGTAGAAGAGTATCTGCAACATAAGACGTTGCAGCCGTGTAGGTCAGCACATTGAATGTACTGGCAAGATCACCATAGTAGAACAGAAAAATAAAGACTATTCTATATGCAAAGGCTTTGTGGCTCTGTCTCTGAGTTTTTGCGTAAAAGCTGATTTTATTTTCCTACAACAAAGGAATATTAGGAATTTCACTATGGAGTTACCTATCATGACATGGTTCCGCCAACCAATGTCTCAATGCCCACAAGTATCTTAAGTTGCCCACAATTAGTTATCAGTCCAGTGTTGAGAGTTCAGAGATAGATCCAAGTCTAGAAGCTCAAATTGTCCGTAACCGGGGACACGGCTAATCGATTAGGTTTAACTCTACAGAGTGTTGTGTACTTTACCCACAAGATTCGTTCCCTCCTGGTAAGTCCTCGCACTGCCTGGTGTTTGAGAAGAGGATGAACGAAACATGGTCTTTCAAAGTGCTTCCCTGACTGTCCGACAGTGCCCATCCAATCCTAACGTCGACTACATCTCGTAGCACTGCCCAACAGAGTCACAACAAAGATCAACCAAGCCAGAGCCCATAATGACTTGTGGCTACACAGGTAAGCTTCCGGGCATGAAGTATTCATTCTTCTCTTTGAGTCTGGGTGAGGCTTTCCGCGTGAATACTGGCACTTCTCCAGCAACACCTAGGCAAATCCACTGGTTTCTCTAGGGTGCCGTTCCAACCATCCTTCACCCAGTAGTGTGTATTGAAAACTTGTCTTCTCGAGTCTCGAAGTCTTGAGGTCTTGAAGATGTAGGACTTGAAGATGTCTTCATGAAGTTGTCGTCTTGACGTAGAGTCCTTCTTCACACCACTCACGAACACTCATACCAAACCCCGTGTACTTTAGCATAGCATAAAAGTAACTAATGTTCTCGGGGTTTTAGTAACAAGTGGTGGGTTCCTACCTCATGCATTCTACTAAACTACAAGAATTTCAATAACACTACGGGAGGGATTTGTTGAATGATGTCACTATATGCAATAAAACATAGGTATGAACAAGATGGTCAAAGTGAACTTGCATGTACTGTTGATGAAGATAAAGATCGCTCTCATAAATAACTTGATAGACTATTCGTCACTCTCCGATGAAAATCTATATAAAAAAGCATTGCATTCATATAAGCAATCATACTAACAATCAATTCTAACAATCAAAAGTAACACAAAACCAAAGCAACAAGGTTGATAAAGGAAATACTTAAGACAAAATCAACAAAGTTTTCATAAAAGCAACTAAGGTAATTTCCCACTACAAGCAACTATTTTCAACAAAACAGAACCAAAAAATAAATAAAATATAACAAAAGAATTTTAGTAAATATTTTTCTAGCAAAAAGAATTAATTTTGAAGAACAAGTAAAAACTATGAAAACAACATACTAAACAACATGAGTGTTTGCCTAATGAACTTAACTACAAGCACAACCATAAACTAAAAGAAAACAAATTATGAAACAACTAAGTTAACAGAAAGTAATTAAATAAAATCTTTATTATAAAATAGAATTAAATCATCTAAAACTTTTGTGAAATGAGTTTCTACTAAAACTAAATTGTTTTATAACACATTACCTAATGAAGAAAATATAGTTTCCTATAATAATAGAGTAAAACTAAACTATTTTTGTTTAAAACATTTCTTAACAGAAAGGAATTACTATAGATTTCATTTGAAAACAGAATCTAATTACTTAAAACTTTGTTAAAATTAACTATTACTAACTAGTCTGTTTTTACCAAACTATGCTTAGTTAACAATATAATGTTCTTATAACAACATAGTAATAAACTAAGCAAATTATTACATTATTTTTAACAGCAAGTATAAATCCTAAATTTAGAACAACAGAACTAAATGAAATCTAAAACATAATGTAAATCATATTCAGATTTTCAAAACAAAACAAAGTAAATCAATCTAATTAAACTAATAGGAAACTAAACAGATTCTGTTTTTAGTTAAAACCCTAATCAATTTTATTCCCAAAATTCTCAAACTTTACCTACTGATAACTAGGATCACTAGTGACAAGTAGCAAAAAGAATCAACTCAAAATTCATTTTAGAACTCAAGATATTCAGAAAACAAAATTTAAATAAAATCTGTTCAAATTCGAATTTAAAATATTCAAACATAGTCAAATTTTATATCTTCAGAAACTAGGTGAAATTTGTGACCTAATGCAAAAAGAATTAAATTAAAACACCTAAAAACATAAAAGATATGATTAAAACAAAAATAGAAGTAAATCTGTTTTGAAAAAAGAAAACAGAAAATGAAAATTCCCTAACTAACGGTCAGGGGGTGACGTGTCGCTCTGTGATTTGTCCAGGGGTGCGTGTGCTAGGGAGTTTCGGGCGGACGACCGGAGTTTAACGCGTACTGGTTCGGGGTTTTTATTTGTTATAATCTGGATCGTTGGATCCAGATCCAACGCACACAGAGGGGGGGAGGAGCTCACAGTGGAGGGGGTCGCCGGCGATGGTTCTTCCGGCGAGGCCGAGGAGGTGGGGGCGACGAGGAGGCGTCTCCGGTGGTCCTCCGGCGTCGGGGATGGCTCCGTTCGACGCGGGCGAGGACGTCGTCGAGGTAGGTGGCGTCGGAGGGACTCGGGGATGACGGAGTCGACGTGCACGAGCTCGGGATGGTTTCGGGATGGTGGTGGCCGAGGGAAATTCCGGCGAGGGTGGTGGTGTGGCGGCTCCGGTGGGTCTCCGGCGAAGCAGATAGGTGGGGAGGTGCGCACGAGTGCAGGGAGGTCGTCGGAGGCCTCAGGAAGGCTCGGGGACGGGTGTGGCGACGGTTACGAGGGCAAAAGGTGCGGCGGCTACCGGTTGCTCCGGCGACGGATTCCGACGAGGAGAGGGGCTCGTACGAGGGGGAAACTAGGGGAATGGGTAGAGGAGAGGTAGGGGGTACTTATAGGGGCTCACGGGTGGTCGGGGAAGGCACGAGGGGAGAGATCCGCGGGAGAGATCGCCGGTGGTCGTCGGACGCGTGGGAGGAGGAGGATGACCGGCGGTGTTTGCGGTCGGACGCCGGGTCCCACGCGTCAGAGGGAGAAGAAAAAGGGCGCGGTCAGCGGTGACCATTACAGAGAGAATTCGGGTCTTAAAGGCAGTGGGCTGGCCCGTTTTAATACACGCGTTAATTTCTCTTTTTAATAATTTCCAGAGCGTTTTCAAACACATTTAAAGCATTCAAAACATTTACAAACATAGTGAATATATATATCAAAATGACCGGAAAAAGATTTCCTAAATCATGAACATAATTTTAGAGTAAAATAAAATACTTACAGAATCATAAAAAAATCAAACAGTGCTACTGTTTTAAAAAAATGCAATTAAAACATTTTGAAAATATCAAAATGACTTCAAATTTAGATTTCTTCATTTTTATTTTGAAAGAAATCATTTTACCCTATTTTCCATATATTTTAATTTTGAAGAAATATAAATTTTTAAAACCACTTTCAAAATGGCTTTGAAACTTAATAGAAAATATTTCAGAAATAGTTTTTCTGAGTTTTATAATTTCAAAGATGGTTCAAATGATCCCTGGTTTGGAGTGTCATATTACTCCTCTCAAAACTTTGTCAAGGGTTTTGAATGTTTTGAAAGTTTTGAATAGGGACCAAATATTAAATGGATTTTTCAAAATAATTCAGAGGTTTTTAGAAGCTCTTTCAAGTCCTTCTTTTAAACTTCCAACTCATATTTCATATAATTTGAAGAAGTCATATTATCTTCTCTCATGAAAATCATTGAGTTGCATAAAGTTTCTGAATTTGAAATATTTTCAAATGAAATTCAAATTCTTTTCAAATCCCTTTTCATTTCTTTGAATGGAAGAAGTCATGTCATCTTCACTCTGAGGTTTTGTGATGAAATGAATTTGAATTCTTGATGAGCAAAGATGCAAAGTGAAAGTTTGGGAAAGTCATTTCATTCGCTCTCATTCAACTTTCAAAAGTTTCAAAAGTTTCAAATTTCACTCACTTTCAATCACTCAAACCAACAAACATTCATTCTAAATTAATTTTAACATTCCAAAATTTGGGATGTTACAAAGGATCCCCATCAACTTGATGTGTGTCCCCAAGAAGAAGAACTACAGAAGTTCTTGAGGGTTGACTCCGCCAATGAAATTCACTTACATTCATTATTGGCAAGAACTAGCTGCGATCAACATCAACATTATGCAATAGTTCAAGGAGTCACACATTCCCTCAAAGGTAAGAAAGGGACAAGGTAATCGACAAATCCATGGGAATCATCATGTATGCTTTGCACTCCATGTCCATAGGTATCCTTGTATTTGTCTCTTGTGTGTTGGTACTAACCCATGTAGGTGAGAAGAGTAAGAAACAACAAGTATGCTCCCAACTCATGGTGATCTTCATCAACTTTGAGCATCCACCACTACTTCACCTACATGAAGTCTTCATCGACAAAACCCAAGGTTAGTTTATCCCTCTCAAGGGGGGATGTTACATCAAGGGGAGCTTTACTCTTGAGTCAAAGCATTTCATAGTATGTGACATCATTAACAATCATTATGTAAAAGTGGTAACACCACTCGTGCTTAAACGATGAGTATGACCTATGATCAAGTATTCTTACTTGGCTCCTAAGTCAATATACTCATATATAGATTACCATGTCATCGCCAAAATGCTTGATAGATGCTAGTATGTATGTGCATGTTTGCCATGATTTCACTTGACATCTTATTGTACGAGCATGTTGGTCTGCATTTCCTTATCCATTCAAGGACATCCAATTGTTGCTATTTGGACTTTATTTTGTTTTTTCCGATTGGATGTACAAGAATGCCTAGGACCCTTCTCTAGCTATCTATGCTTTCTCGTCTCATATTTCATTCATGCTACATCACAAAATTTGAACAAGTACTTTTCGATCTCTCTGTGTGAGGAGCACCCGGAGTTTCGTATCGACAAAGGAATGACAATTAAAAGCTCCCAAGTGCATCTCGGCGGAACTAATCCAACATTCTTAGTCTCACCGAATGCCTAGGGTTGATCTAGTTTTCACACTCGGTATCACCGATTCCATTTTCTCAGTTGCACCGAGTTTCCCTGCCAGCTGATAGTTGAGGAACTCGGTGACACCAATAAATTAGAATCATTGTCACCGACAGCCACGGGTATATAAAGAGGCGCACCCTACATTTGAAATTTCTTTCTCAAATGGCATCCCCTCCAAAAAACCTAGCTACCGAACAAGACCCCTGGTCATCGCCTTTGGCTTCCCGAGCGCCTCCGCCATTGGAAGTCCACGCCATCGACGGATTCTTCACCCCCATTGCCGCCGTAGCGAGATCGTCACCAAGTTAGGGTACCGTTTCGACGCTTCTTGCACTCCTCCATCCGAATCTTGCCCATTAGTACTTTTCTATCGATAAGACAAACTTTGAGATTGATCTATCCACTAGAAATTCCATTAAGCTAACGAGCGAACAATTTTTAAGGGTTTGCTGTCCGCAACTTGAATCTTGGTGACACCGAAGCAAAAGAATCGGCATCACCGATTCCCCTTTTAGGTGAACTGAGAACAACCTCGGTGAAACCGATTACCCATTTTTTCTCTTACCGAAAGTGGTGCCAAGTTTCTATTTAGCACGTTGTTTGTCTCGGTGGGTCCGAAAAGTTTGCATCGGTAGTACCGAAATTCACTTGGCAGAATGCAAATCTTGAGAAATTTTAGTTCAAATTTTGAGAAAAACCTTCTAAAATTTTGTGATGAGTCAATCTATCTGCTCCTCTACATTCTATTCATAGGGTCAGAGATGTTAGTGTCAGGAGACAGTCAGAATGACCTCAAGGATCTCAGTGTAGACACAAATCCAGGCACTAGTCTAGACAGGAGCTCATCTTCTTTTGATGATGTTCCCAGCTCTCCAAACTTGCCCAAGGCGGAAATAAGGACTAGGAGGAATCTCAACTCAGAGGAAGAAGACTCAGATTTTGTCCTGATGAGGTTCCTGCCAAGGCTAAGCAGGACAAGGCTGAGAAGACTGCCAGGAAGCCTTCAGCCAAGTCTACCTCTTCCAAGAAGGTGGTCAGGAAGGAGTATGCCCCCTCAGACACTATGAGAGCACCTGAGAGCTCTAGGGGCACCATGACCATTGATCCTCCAAAGAAATCCATGCCTAAGAAGGCAGGAGAGAAAGAGGATCTTACTGGCAGGCCTACCTCTATGTATGAGGACCCAGCAGAGGCTACCCATGAGGAGGAGGAGGAAGAGCCAGCTGCAAAGGCTCCTCCCAAAAAGAAGAAGAAATTGATGTCAGATGCCATGCCCAGCCAAGCAACTCCCAAGGGCAAGCCATCTGGATCCAAGAAGCCCTCTACTCCCAAAACCAAGAGGTTCTTGAGAGAGATTCTAGCTTTTGACAAGAACAAGGGATATTCGCCCAGAGATCTAGAGGAGGATGCTATGTCTACTTTGATGAAGCTAAGGCCACACCTTCCAGAGCATAATGCCAGCCACTTGCTAGCTGAGGATATGAAGAAGAGGAAGGACCAAGGACTAAGAGATTGGAGAGCTATTGATCCATATTCACAAAGGAAGACTGTTGTGGACTTCAAGTTCTACACAAAGGAACAACAAGACTTCTATGAAACTATTTTGCTTGACAAGAGCCCTGCTGTGAGTGACATGAGATATGTGGACTGGAAGTACATCAAGGACAATGAAGATTACTTCCCAAGTGTGCAAGACAACTTCCATTGCATTGGTCTGGATACATTTGTTGGCAAGGAGCTCATAGCCTAGAATGATGAAATGATCATGCAATTCTACTCCACTGATCATTTCTTTGGAGATGGTAGAATTGTATGGATGACTGAAGGTGCCAGGTATGAATCCACTGTTGATTAGTGGGCTGCCATTCTAGGAGTCCCAGAGGTGGAAGATGGTGACATTGATGTGTACTCTGAGCCCAAGGCAAGCCATAACGCTATGAAGAACATGTACAAGGAAATCCCTGCTGCAATCTGAAGTCTCATAAGCTAGGATCTATTTATTTCCTCCATGCTGGTCTATGCACAATTAACACTATCTTGAGGCACACCTTGTTGAATAAGTCTGGAGATGAGAAAATGGTCAGGGGCTACTCCATTAACATGCTGCTCCACCTAGATCAACATACCAGATTCAGAGTGATGGATTTGATTATGGAGAGTGTGAAGAGGATTGTTGCAGATCAGAAGTGATCATGTAGCTATGCACCCTACATCCAGATGATTATCAACTCTAAGTTGGAGAAGCACATCTTTGCACTTGATCGACCACACTTGCCACTCTTGCCAGACCTATATGACAATATTGTGGTGATGAACCCAGATCATCCCACAACAGCTGCAGCATAGGCACAGTTAGAGGCAGCTAGAGACACTAGTGCTCAGTCGCCCATGACTAGTAGTGAGCAGATGGATCTTCTTAGCTCAGTGATCAGCATGCAAAAGGACATCACCAACATTTTGAAGAACCAGGAGAGCCTTGCCAGGATTGATGATGACAAGTTTCATATTCTCAACAACAAGGTGGATGGACCCACAATGACTATGAATGAGCTCAAGAAGGAAGTTGATGTAGTGCCTAGCCCTCACTCTACAGATGATGATGAGGAGTATTGTGCACCTCTTAGGACGAGCACTCAGTTCAGGACTCAGGCCCGGACTCCCATAGTGATAGCTCTAGAGTTGTGACCTTCTTCATCAGCACCAGCTACAGCTACATCAGCTCCATCAGCCCCACCAGTTCCTTAGTTGCTACACCAACTCCATCCATGACATCTGCAGAAGTCTTCGTCGATGTCGTTCTCTCGACTCCAACTTCAGATACCAGAGGAGATCAGTCCCAAAAGAGCGCTTAGCTCTATATCTTTGAACTTTTTTGTAACTTGTTGCCAAAGGGGGAGAAGTTATATAGATCATTAGGGCTTCGAGAGAGAGAGCGTTCGTTTTTATCACTTTTTCAAAACATTTGATATCTTTTGGATTGGATGTGTTAAACTTTGTCGGTGTTTGATCATAAACTTGATGTGTGTTTCTACTATTTCCTATCTTCATGATGCTTATGAGATGATCATTCACTTTGCTTGATTGTGTTGTGCTATGATATTCATTCTTATTATTCTCGCACACCACCAAGATGTATGTGACATGGAAGAAGTGCCCCATGTACCTAACCATTGTGCATTTGCATTCAAACGTAAATTCAAAATAATGCACAAATTCAGGGGGGAGGTCTTTCTTAGCACATACTTCTCAAAGCGACAATTATATTCATTGATTATATCATATGTCGAAGCTTTGATCTATATGTTGTCATCAATTACCAAAAAGGGGGAGATTGAAAGCACATTTGATCCCTTGGTGGTTTTGGTAATTAATAACAATATATATATCATTGAACTAATATTTCCACTAAGCATATTTTAGGAAAAGTTCAATGATAGGTTGGCAAAAGGCTTGTAGAGAAACCCCTAGATGCAAGGTATTGGATTGGCAAGGCTTCAAGCAAGAGGACTCTACTCTTTACTTTGTGAGAAATCACCTTGAGTCCATAGGAAAGTCAATACGATTAAAAGGGGGTAAGGTACTATTGGTGAACAATATGCTCCACGTGCACAAGTGATAGACACCAAAACATCCACAAAATCTCCCACAAATCTCTATCCAAGCATTTTATGAAAATCGGTGAAGCCAACATGTTCCACTCGGTCCCATCGATTCCCAGCCTCAGATAAAACCCTGCCAAACCATAGCAAATCGGTGCAACCGATCCCACTTCAATGCCACCGAGTTCAGCTTGCCAACTTTTTGTTACCTCGATTCACAAAATCAGAAGTTCTGAGTTTTTGGATCGGCGTCACCGATATTTGGATTCTGACCGTTGGACACCTGATCGGTAGGGCCGAGTTTTCTATAACGGTCTCACCGAGATTAAAAAGTTGCTACCTTTAGAACAACTCGGTACCACCGATATTCACACATAGGTGTCATCGAGTTGGTCACTTTAGGTGTAAAGGTTGGATATTTGGAGATGCCTATATATACCCCTCCACCACCTCTCACTCGAAAGACAAGCACTCAGAACAGATCCCCACTTACCCCATCAGATTTTCTGAGAGAGAGACACCTAATCATGTGTTGAGATCATGCCATTCTATTCCAACCATATGAATCTTGATCTCTAGCCTCCCCAATTTGCTTTCCACCCAATAAATCTCTTCCACCAAAGCCAAGTCCGTGAGAGAGTGATTGAGTGTTCAGGAGTCTATCATCTTGAAGCACAAGAGCAAGGAGTTCATCGACATTATCGAGCCTATTACCTTTTGGAGGGTGGTGCATCCTAGATTGGTTAGTTGTCGCTTGGGAGCCTCCTACTTCGTGTTGTGGATTGAACCAAGAATTTTGTAAGGGCAAGGAGATCGCCTACTTCATGAAGATCTACCCCAAGTTAGGCTAGTCCTCCGTGGACGTAGGCCATCATGGTATAGACAAGGTTTCTTCTTTGTGGACCCTCTGTGGGTAGAGCCCTCCGTGGAATCTTGCGACTGTTACCCTCTGTGGGTTGAACTCTCCATAAACGTGGACGTACGATAGCACCACCTATCGGAACCATGGGAATAATCTTTGTGTCTCCAAATTGTGTTTGATCTTCCTACCCTTCCTTTACTACTCATGTTTGTCTTTACTTTCTGCTGCTATCCTCGTAGACATGCATGTGTAGGGTGTGCTTGACTTGCTATCATTGCTAAAATCTGTCAACACTTAAAATTGGGAAAAGGTAGAATTTTTATTTGGTCAAGTAGTCTGATCACCCTCCTCTAGACATACTTTCGATCCTACAGTACTACACGGCTCCTGCCCGTGCCTGCTACCCATGAGCAGAGGTGGTCGATTAGGCCTGATAGGGACAAGTAAGTGCATGTACTCTTGTCTAACCTTTTGCCATCACGTTTTTTCAAATATCTAATGTGTTGGCTTTGTCATACTGTAGGGGTTGGATTCACGCCAAGGATTCCCGCAGGCCCAACAACGTCCTTGGTGTGCTTTGTTAGAAAAACTTCCCGGTGTTTGTCACGTTGCCTGGTGAGGGTCGGGTTCGAGAGGTAGGATTGACCTGGGAGCACTACTTTGCTGCACCAGCCCCGCCAGAGGAGAGGATCGATGGTGTTTTGTGCCACACGAGGGTGAACATGGTGATCAAAGAGTTTTGGGTAATTTCTCCTTTACACAATTAAAAATCAACAATAGCTAGTTATTGTACTAATCAGTGTTGTCTCGTTTGATTGCAGATCTTCTACAGGTGTGAGGAGGGATACGAGGACGCCGCGGCAAAGGTTATCGATGTTGAATGTAGGCGCCTACTGCAAAAGTTACGTCACAAGGCTCGAGTGCAGGCTGTTCGAGACTACTACACCTCGCGGCGTATTAGGAAGGACAAGTCGACATGCCGTGGAAAGAAGATGGAGAAGGAACAATACATGAAGGTAACTGCGTATTCTTAAGGCCTTGTACTTAGTTTCCTTCATTTTATTCGTACGTGTAGTGCTCAAATTTCTCTTTATTAACTTAGGTGCCCCTGTGATGGTGTGCAGATAAGATGGATTTTTGGGAGGTGTTGGTGGATGAGTGGTGCTCAGAACACTAGCTAGCCGTCCCAAACAATGCCAAGGACCGACATGCCAAAATGGTTGTGTGCCACACCATCAAGGGAGCGCCAACTTAAATCAGTTCGGTCAGAACTGGGTATGTGGTTTGCTTCATGGTTCATGCAATTCATTCTTGATGCTAGCTTAAGCCCTTTACTAATACTTTATTCCTCTCTCTCTCTCTTTTAGGCGCATCACAATAACACGGAGGTGCCAAAGATATACGACCTCTATGTGATGGCCCATACTACCTAGTACAAGAAGGTCAAGGCATTCTCTGAGTCTGACCTCGATCATCCCAAAAACTTCACCAACATATCCTCGCACCAGAAGCTCGTGAAGTACAGACATGAGGAGAAGGCAAGGAAAGGGGAGGACTTTAACCCGAGCCAAGGGCCTATTGATCCAGAGTTGGTGATGATATCTGGCAACGGGAGGCCCCATGGCTTGATGGCCATTGGAGATGGCCTTATACGTTGTCCTAGCACTCTTCGGCATATCAAGGCACGCCAAACGAGCTCCTGTCCTGAGATAAGGCCACGTCCATGGCTAGTCGAGCTCGCCATCGAGGTTAGTTATACGGACTCAGATATCTTTCATCATTACGTTGTGTGTGTGAACAAAGATGATTACAATGCTAACGAGGAGTTGTGTTGCATGCTGCTATTTAGAAAGAGAGAGAGGCAACATAGGCGCTTATGGCGGCGAAGGAGGAGTTGGAGGAGAGGACATCTAGGTTGTTGGAGGAGGAGAGGGCACGGAACGATGTGTCTCACCGGGCCATCTACGAGCCCTTCGTGGTAAGTTTCTTCTTCATATTTGTCAAATCTTGCATTTAATGTTCGTTTCATTAATAACTAATATGATTGACTTCTCAAAACCAAATGTGCAGTCTATGTGCGAAAAGACTGGCCAGATCCCTCCGTCAATGCGAGTCATTACCGCGGCAGGAACGGCGAGTTTCATTTGAATGCAGTGATCTTTTCAGTGTCATCATGCTAACGAGACATTGCAAATGATCTTTGGTGCAGCATAACTCCCGAGTCGCATCGCACGGCCCTTCTCCAAGGCAGCCTTCTCCAGGTGAAACCGGCCCGAGCAACCCCGATGCTTCACCTCTGTGCTGATGATGGTAGTTTTTTCTAGTGTTTTTCTTAACAAACACATAATGACCTATACTTAGCTTATTTAGTTCATTCATGACATAATTAGCTTACTTAGGTCAAAAATGGCATAATAACCTTCTTAGCTCATAAATGTCATATACTTAGCTTATTTTCCTCCAAAGGGACATAACAAGCTTACTTAGCTCCAAAATGACCTATTTTACCTAAGTTAGCTCTAAAATGACCTACACTTAGCTTTGTTCCCTCCCAAATGACATAATGAGCTTAGTTAACTCAAAAATGGCATAATTACCTAGGTTAGCTCAATAATGACCTGTACTTACATTACTTATGTCAAAAATGGCATATTTAGCTTACTTGGGCTAAAAATGGCATAATAACCTCGGTAACCTCATAAATGTCATATACTTAGCTTATTTTCTTCCAAAATGACACAATAACCTTAGGTAGATCAAAAATGGCATAATTACGTAGGTTAGCTCTAAAATGACACAAATAAGCAATAAGAAGAAGAAAAACAAGAGGAGAAAGAGAAAGAGAAGAAAAACCCTTCTTCTTCTTCTTCTTCTTCATCATCTAACTTTCTTTTTTCCCATTTTGCAGATTAGATTCACTTCACGGAAGCTTGCATTGATGGAGTGCTTGTGGTTGATGGAGTGCTTGTGTTACTTGTTTTTTTATTTTGTATCGATGAACAATGTGAAACTTTCTACATATGGATGAAACTATGTATGTATGGATGAAACTATTGTAATATGGTGAACAATGTGACATTTGATACTTTCAATTTGGTATAATTGTTGGTTGATCATATCCATATGGCAGGGATATTGATTCTGTGAAATATATATATATATCATATATTTGCCTGTGAAAATTCTTGAATATAACAAAAACAGGAAAAAGAGGTAATACTGGCTCTTTGCTGTCTACCACCGTCGGCAAAGGCCTCTTTGTCGTCTGCCACCGATGGCAAAGGTGGCACATGGCAGCCGCATGTGCAACCTGGGAACACCAGGCATGGGGCCATTTGGCCTCTTTGTTGTCCGGGGGACAAAGGGGCTTGTGACGTGGCCGTCCGGGGGAAGACGACAAAGGGGCTTGTGATGTGTCCATCCGGGGGCAGACGACGAAGGATGCCGTTAGCCACCTAATGGGGATAACATCATTGCTACACCGTCCAGCCTCTTTGCCGTCTGTAGGCTGACGGCAAAAATATTTTGTCATCCACTGAGCCCAGGCAAATGGCAAAGAACCCCTTTACCGAAGTTTACAATGTCGAAATTGTGGCCGTCTGCATGCAGATGACAAAGGCCTTTGCCGTCAATGGAACTGCCCTTTGCCGTCTACCATGGCAAAGTACTTGATTCTAGTAGTGCTTCTTGAAGTTTCCCTTCTTTCCCTTTCATTTTTTGAAACTAGTGGTTTTATTCACTATCAACACTTGATGCTCCTTCTTGATTTCTACTTTTGCGACTTTCAGCATTGCGAATAGCTCAGAGATTGACTCGTTCCTCCCTTGCATATTATAGTTCATCACGAAGCCCTTGTACCTAGGTGGCAGTGACTGGAGAACTCTATCAGTAACCGTCTCAGGCGGAAGCTCAACTCCCAACTGATTCAAGCATTTGTAGTATCCAGACATTCTAAGTATATGCTCATTGACAAAACTATTCTCCTCCATCTTGCATGCGAAGAACTTATCAGAGGTCTCATACCCCCTCAATCCATACATTAGCTTCAAATACTAATTTCAGCTCCTGGAACATCTCATATGCTCCATGGCATTCAAAACACTTTTGAAGTTACGATTCTAAGTCGTACAACATAGCGCATTAAACTATTGAGTAGTCATCAGAACGTGCCTGCCAAACATTCACAACATTTGCAGGCGACACAAGAGGGGTGGAGGATCTAGTGGCGCATCAAGGGCATAAGTCTTTTGTGAAGCCGTGAGGATAAGCCTCAGATTACGAACCCAACCCGCATAGTTGCTTCCATCATGTTTCAACTTAGCTTTCTCTAGGAATGCATTAAAATTCAGGGGAACTATTGTGCAAGCCATTGATCTACATCATAATTTGAAAACATTTCTTTTTTATCTCATGACTTTTTATGCGATCGGAAAACAAATGAGACCAAAAAGGCCATCATTGGGGCAAACAATGCAATAGCTTCGGTAAGGAGAACTTTGGACTATGTTCATAATAATTAGTTCAATTAGTCAAAATTACCAATGGACTCCCACTCAAATCAACATCACTCAGGTTCTCTAAGTGTGACATGATCCAAATCCACTAACCCAAGTCGGATCATCATGTGAGATGAGGTGGTTTCTATGGTGAACATCTCCATGTTGATCCTATCTACTATATGACTCATGTTCGACCTTTTGGTCTCCTATGTTCCAAGGCCATGTATGTACATGTTAGGATCATCATGTCTAACTCAAGTATTCCACATGTCTAAGACTGGCTTAGACCCGTTGTATGTGAACAAAGAGTCTATCACACTGGATGGTCACGAGATGCTTCGGAACAACGAACTTTCCCAACGTTTCATACTTGGGGAGAACATAATTTTATCTTAAAATTAAGTGAGGGATCATCTTATAATCCTACCATCCTCCTAAGCAAAATAAGATGCATAAAAGGATAAATGTCACAAGCAAATCAAATAAGTGACATGATATGGCCATCATCGTCTTGTGCTTTCGATCTCCATCTTCAAAGCACTGACATGATCTCCATCATCGTGTCGTCATGTGGTTGTTGCGCCAACTATTTCTTCTACAGCTATTGCTAACTAATAGCGATAAAGTAAAGTGATGTCATAAAATAGATTAAAGACAACCCTATGGCTCGTGCCGATTGCCATACTCATCGACATGCAAGTCGTGATAACTATTCAAACCATCATCATCTCATACATCGCATATATCAAATTACGTGTTGGCCATGTCATATCACAACATGCCCTACAAAAACAAGTTCGACGTCCTCTACTTTGTTGTTGCAAGTTTTATGTGGTTGCTATGGGCAACTAGCAAGAACCGTTCTTACCTATGCAAAGCCACAACGGCGGTAATCAAGTTGCCTTTTAACCTTCTACAAGGATTGCCTTTGTCGAATCCGATTCAACTAAAGTGGGAGAGACAGACACCCGCGAGCCACCTTTATGCAAAACAAGTTGCATGTCGATCGGTGGAACCGGTCTCTTGTGCAAGGACAAGTAAGTTTGGTCCGAGCAGCTTCATCCCATAATACCGCCGAATCAAAATAAGACTAAGGAGGTAAGAAATATGAACACCAATGACCACAAACACTTTGTGTTCTACTCGTGCATATCATCTACGGATAAACATGGCTCTGATATCACTAATGGGGAATGTTGCATGGGAAACAAAACATTTCCTACACACACACGCAAGATCTATCCATGGAGATGCATAACTACGAGAGGGGAAGCGTGTCTATATATCCTTGTAGATCGCTAAGCGGAAGCGTTAAAAACATGGTTGATGTACTCGTACATCTTCACGATCCAATCGTGATCCGTCCCAATCAAGCGTCGAAGGAATGACACCTCCGCGTTCAGCACACGTGTAGCTCGATGATGTCTTCGCCTCCTCATTCTAGCGAGCGAGGGGGAGTAGTAGATGGGATCTTCGGCATCATGATGGTGTGGTGGCAGTGATGGTGGTGTTGTCCCAGCAGGGCTTCACGAGCGCAACCGGGAGCACGGACAGAGGAGAAAATGATCCAGGGAGAGAGGGAGGGTTACACCAAGGCTTGTGGTGCGGCTGCCCTCCCTCTCCTCTCATATATATAGGGGCAAGGGGAGGTGGCTGGCTGCCCTAGGGGGCTGCCTTGGCGCCCAAGGCAAGGGGGCGACGGTCACCCTAGGGAAACCCTAGCCCTTGGTCGCATGGGCCTTGGGGAGCTGGGGCGCCCAGCCCACCAGGGGCTGAGGCGCCACCCCTCTCAGCCCATGGTGCCCTCCGGGGTAGGTGGACCTCCCCTGTGGACCCCCAAAACCTCTTCCGGCATTCCCGACCAAAACTGACAAGTCCCAAAACTATTCAAGAAACCGAATACCAACTTCCCATATATGAATATTTACCTCCGGACCATTCTGGAGCTCCTCGCCATGTCCGGGACCTCATATGGGACTTTGAAGAACATTCGGTCACGGACATACATATCCTAATAATACTATATCATCATCGGACATTAAGCATGCGGACCCTACGGGTTAGAGAATCATGTAGACATGACCGAGACATCCCTCCGATCAATAACCAATAGCGGGACCTAAATGGTCATATTGATTCCTACATATTCCACGAAGATCTTTATTGGTCGAACCACGATGTCAAGGATTCATTTAATCACGTATCCAGTTCCCTTTGTCCATCAGTATGTTACTTGCCCGAGATTCGATTGTTAATATCTCCATACCTAATTCAACCTCGTTACCGGCAAGTCTCTTTACTCATTGTGTAATACAAGATCCCGTGACTAAATCTTTAGTCACGTTGCTTGCAAGCTTATCGTGATGTTGTATTACCGAGAGGGACTAGAGATACCTCTTCCTCCTACGGAGTGACAAATCCTAGTCTCAATCCATGCCAAACCAACAGACACCCTTGGAGATACCTGTAGTGTACCTTTATGATCACCCAGTTACAAAGTGACGTTTGATACACACAAGACATTCCTCTGCTTTCCGAGAGTTGCATGATCTTGTGGTCTTAGAAACATATACTTAACATGAAGAAAGCAGTAGCAATGAACTTAGTGATACAATCAAATGCTATGCTCACGGTTGGGTCTTTGATACGTCTCCATCGTATCTGCTTTTCCAAACCCTTTTTCCCTTGTTTTGACCCTAATTTGCATGTTTTGAATGGAACTAACCCGGATTGACGCTGTTTTCAGCAGAATTGTCTTGGTGTTATTTTTGTGTAGAAATAAAAATTCTCAGATTGATATGAAAAATTACGGAGAATATTTTTGCATTTAATAAAAAATGCTAGCAAAAGAATCGACCGGACGGGGTCCACCCACAGGTGGCAAGCCTGCCAGGCGCGACCACCCCCTGGTCACGCCTAGCAGGCTTGTGGCCCCCCTCTTGCTCCACCGACCTCAATTCCACTCCTATATATTCCTATTCGCGAAGAAAAAAATCAAGGAGAAGAGTTCATCACGTTTCACGATACGGATCTGCCACCACCTCATGTTCTTCCTCGGGAGACCAGATCTGGAGTCCGTTTTGGGCTCTAGAGAGGGGAAATCGATGCCATCGTCATCACCAACAATGCTTCATCACCAATTCCATGATGCTCTCCGCCATTCGTGAATAATTCCATCGTAGGCTTGCTAGACGGCGATGGGTTGGATGATATTTATCATGTAATCGAGTTAGTTTTGTTAGGTTTGATCCCTAGTATCCACTATGTTCTGAGATTGATGTTGCTATGACTTTTCTATGCTTAATGCTTGTCACTAGGGCCTGAGTTCCATGATTTCATATCTGAACCTATTATGTTTTGATGAATATATATATATATATGTGTGTGTGTGTGTGTGTTCTTGATCCTATGCAAGTTGTAGATGTCAGATTTCGGGCTCTGCAAAACCCTTAAGATTCGAACACAGGGGCATGTGCGAAGATCCCCTGCGGCCTCGCCCGACCTAGCTCGCTACTCGATGAACACAACAAAGAACTCGCACGATGAAGAGGAAGAAGATGAACACGATAGTTTACCCAGGTTCAGCCCGCTACGAAGCGTAATACCTACTCCTGCTTTGGTGGATTGCCTCTTGAGGAGGTGTGATGGATGAACAAGTACAGTGTTTCGGAACCTCCTGAGGGCTCTCGGTGGTGTTCGAGGCTCCTTGTGGTTTGATGGTCGGTGAGTGGTGTAGTTGGTCGATTGGGTTGGGGATCCCCCTCAATGAAGTAGCCTACCCTCTATATATAGCAGTGGCTTGGGTCCTCTTCGCTTATCGCAATGGCGGGAAGGGATCCCACAACGGCCAATTTTGAAGGGGGCACGGGTTCGTGCTCGCCCTGCCCAAAGGCGGTCTTCGCCTGCAAAGTAGTTGTCGACGCCGCAGGGACGGGCCCAACAATGATGCCCGTCCTGTGGAGCTGGTGGTTGCAGTCTTGTTGCACCGGAATGGAAACCTTTGGGGGTGCTTTGGGAACCCACGTATGTCCTTGCCCTCTTTGCACCAAAGAGGAACTGTGCCGCCTGGCATACTGATGCCTGCCTATTCTTCCTTGCGTCACCCTTGACTCGCGAGGCCAGGCCTTGCATAGAAATCTCCGCCGCTCTGGAGGGGTCCTGAGGAGGCCCATCCTTCGCGGGTCTTGTTATTGTTCTTCCTCGCGAGGCCAGGGCCCTCGCGAGGGCCTTGTCTTGAGCGGGGCCGCGCCTGGTCCTATTTAGTTGATGAAGTGGGCCATGCCCTGGACCATAGGCAGGCAGGTCTGGCTACCCCTGCTCCCAGAACACCGATAGTAGGCCCCTGGACCAAGGGCGCTCGCGCTGGCTTACGGGAGAAGCTTGGTGGATGGTCCGAAGTATCGCGGGCCCCAAACGCCTGCAGGCCAGGCTTGGCACGCGTCAAGCGCCTCGGCGGTGGCGCCTTCGCTCCCTGAGGGCGTTCGGAAACACACCCAGTCAAACCGACGTGATGCTAAGGCGTAGCACCGGCCATCATTGCTTCCCATTAAATGTTGCTACTGCTTCGGACCACGCGGATGTGACCCTTCAACGGGCCGCGCGCCCCCGGAACACGAGGGGGCACCGGGTAGTCTTTGGCTGTATATAAACTGGTGAGGGCGAGAAAACCCTCACCCATCTTTGTCTTCTCTGTCTCCACACCTCTCGAACCGTCCCCTCCGAGCAATGGCGCCAATGAGGAAGTTTTCTGCTATAGAGAAGGGGAAGGCTCCCGGGGATGGCCCTGCCGCCCCGTAGGGGCCACGGTCGCCCTCGGAAATATGCCATGATGCCGCCGCCGGCTCCCGGTGAGCGCAGCCGTGCCCTAGTGTGCCCTGGCGGCCATGGTGGAACTCCGTCCAACGTGGGCAGCCACGATGGTGAACATGGTGGCGGCCGAGGTGGGAGGTCGGCGATGGACACCCGACCGCCGTGCTTGCGGCTCCATTCGGTCGACTCGGCTCTAGAATTCGTGACGTTGGCGGACATGCCGGAAGACGCTTGGTTCCAGCTCTCGAACTTCTTCGCGAAGGCCCTGCCAGTCGGAGGGCTTGCCGGCCTTTGGCTATAGGCCGACGGCTGCTGCAACGGGGCGTCCTGGGCGGAACTCGAGGTCGCCCCCGAAGGCTACGTGTCTTGAACTATGGGTGGCAAACGTTTGCCCACGCCCATGGCCTGAAGGGGAGGCGCAACTTCCACTTCAAGTATGACGGGGAGGCGACGCTCTTCGTCAAGATCTTCGGGAGTGAGGGCGAGCGCCTAGGGTGCTGCCTAGAAGACGTTGGCCGCGGTGATCCTGGAGATGAGCTTTCCCTTCATGACGGGCATCGCGCCTCCAGCAGCAGCGACGCCCCCTTCGAGGAGAGCCCGAGCGACAGCAGCGGCGGCACCTATGGCGCGCTGCCACACCGACGCACCCGGGTCACGGGGGGTAGTCCGCCGCCGCGGTGCCGTTCTTCCGCTCCGGGGGCGTCCGCCCCAGCGCGCTTTCATGGGACCGTGAAGGAGGAGGACACCGATTGAATGTCGATGCGCCGGCGTCGGGGCTCCTGAGGCGAAAGCCCTCATGCGGCTTTTCACTTTATTTCTCCTCCTTTTCTTTTGCACCTGCAACACAAGAACTAAGTGGGCCCTGTGGGTGAGTAACACATTCTGGCGTCGGCCCCTCTTTATTAGTACCTTCTGCATTTCATCAACTAGAGGCGCCACTCGATCGCAATTAGGGTACTTAGCTTGACAGGCCCACGGTAGGCTTTCGGGTTGTGGGGGGTGCGGTTGTGATGCTCGAAAGGTCCGTTCACCCGGTTGGCTTCTTCTTCTTGCGATTGAGGTGAGTTGGGGGCTCTAACGACGCCCTGTGTCTGCAGGTCCCAATCCCGCGCATTTCTCTACCATAATGGGGTACGACCATCTTATCCTGGACACTCCTCACGAGGCGGGTCCCCGACTGTCCTAATGCCAACTGGAAACCAAGGACGACACCAGGGGGTCGAGTGGCCTTATGACGGGTAAGGCTCCTGAGGCGCGATGCTCTGGAGCTCCCTTTGACACTCAAGCAGCTCTACGTCAGCAGGTCCCAGTCCCGTGCATTTTCCTACCATCGCAGGGTATGACCATCTTACCATGGAAGTTCCTCGCGAGGTGGGGCCCCGGTACTCCTGATGCCGACCGGAAACCAAGGACGGCACCAGGAAGTCAGGTGGCATTATGACCGGTTAGGCTCCTGAGGCGCGATGCTCAGGAGCCCCATTAGACACTCAAGCGCCCCCCCCAAATTTTGCTTCCTTCTCCGGGAAGGCTGGGCTTCCTAAGGCTTCTTGAGGCTTCTAGTTGTAGTCCAAGTAGCTCTATGTCGATAGGTCCTAGTCCCGCGCATTTCCCCACCATGTTAGGTACGACTGGAAACCAAGGACACACTTCACAGGGCGAGGCCATGACACTCCTGATGCCGACCAGAAACCAAGGATGACACCAGGGGGTCAAGTGGCATTATGATTGGTAAGGCTCCTGAGGCGCGATGCTCTGGAGCCCCGTTAGACGCTCAAGTTGTCTGAAGAAAAAATTGTTTCCTTTCCAAGATGGCACGTCGGGCCGAGAATGGATCCTCTGGGCGAGTACGAGGCGGCATGCACCTACTAACCCATCCATGAGTACCATGCGAGGATCCGGGCACCAAGGCCTTGGCGAGGTGTAAGCACTGTGCCCCCAGCCCCCGCTCGCGGGGTACGAGGGGGAGGGGAGCAGGCGAATGCTTTACTTGGAGGAAGAAAATGACACAAGAGATGGCAATGAAAACAAATCTTTGACCTTTTTTGAGTAAAACTCGATTTGGAAAGACCCCGGGTTTGATTTCATAAAGGGTGGCAAATCCAAACAAGAGAAACGCAAATAACGGCCACGTCCGGCACTTAGATTGGCCTTCGTCTTCCCCCAGCACTGAACGTAGGGCATCCACGTTTCATGGGCATAGCCATTGATGGGCAGTGTTGTCTTCTCCGCCAGCTCCGTGCTGTGGCTGCCACATTGCATGGGAGGAACCCCTTCGCGTCCTTAGGGGGCTCTAGGCATATACAGGCTGCTCATTATTACGTGAGAGTGTCACGGCCCTGGGAAAGCCCCTAGGCGCATGGCTTTATGGCTCGCAGCCCCATCGAAGATCATCCCGTCCATTTCTGCCCGATTGCATGCCCTCATGACCCTAACCCGAGTGCATCACTCCCCGCGTGCCCTCAGGATTGGGCTCCCGAGGCCCAAACATGAGCGCGATGCATCGGCACAGCCATAAGGGTGTTCTGTCGGTGAAGTATGCCTCATGAGGTGCCCACGCGTCGTCCGATCGAGGTCGCGAAGGCCTCGAGAGGCCCATCCTCCCGAGGCCGTGTAGGCATCGTGGTTGCCGTGGGTGGCCCACATTGCATTTGTCTTATCGTTCCCCCCAGGTCATCACCCCTGGGGCCTGAGGGCTTGGTCTGTCATCACTTTCCCGCGGGGGCACTGGCTGGTGCCGCACCCCGCGGCTTGGGGGCACCCTCTTGCTCGCGCCGCCCGATCTCGAGGAGGACACCCAGGGTACTTCTTACTCTTGGGGGTGCTGGCGCCTGCGGTGGGCGCTTGAACCTCCCCCCACCACCACCACAACATGGGCCAGGTGGTATGACGTAGCATGTTACGTAGGGCTTCACGTAGGTGCTCGGTCCGCCTCCTAAGTCGTCCATCGGTGCGCCGGGGATGGTCCCTCCCGACGGCAAGGGGAGGTCGCCCCATGCACGTTGCTCACAGACCCTCCTATGCCGGGCCTCGGAGCGGAGTTTCTTACCTTTGCCACCGCCGTTGGGTGGGCCTCGCATCCCCTAGTGTAGATTCCCCCCTTGGTACCCTGATGCGCCTCCGCCATCGTTGCTTGCTCGTCCGGACGCCTGCGCCGCCCGCTGACTGCGTCGGATGGCGCGCTCCCGCCTGGCCAACCCGGGCTGCTGAGGGCCCGCTAGGTTGCGGGGATGCGTGTCGGTGTGTGCACTGGGCGCCCCGCCATTTCCTCCATGCGCTTGGTGGTTGTCGCCGGGCTGCGCCCCAAAACCTATCACCAGGATTCAGAGGAGAAGGAGCACAACATGTGTCGCGCCCTGTTCGGCCCCATCCGGTGTGGGAGGGGCCCTTCCACCAGGAGGCCCGAGGCGGGTTAGGCATGCGAGCCCTCGGTGCCTGGCGCCTGTGGTCTTGAAGAAGAGTGAGAAAGGATGGCGCTCTGGGCGACGGTGACTAGCCCCGTGATGTGATGCACCCATGCGTCGCAGCCCTCGTGCATCGGTCGGTGGCGGAGCATCTTACTTGCCAGGAGTAGCGCATCGTGCGTGTCGAGGTCTCCCACATAGGCGTGATGTGTTGCTGATGCCGGGGGCGCTGCCCGCCCGCTGTGTGCCTGAGCGGCACGGGGGGCGGTAACGGTGGAGGTGACGCAAGCGACCTGGTATTGGCCACTAGGTACCACGATGCCGGGGCGTGGGCCTCCAACCGCTACAGCAAGGTTGACAAAGGCCGGCCCACCGCGACCGGGAGAAGCTTGTTGAGCGCCGGCCATCAGAGCAGAGAAGCTTGGGAAGGACGAAGCTTGGAGAAGACCTTGACACGCCCCCTACCTAGCGCACCAAATGTTGGATTTCGGGATCCGCAAAACCCTTAAGATTCGAACACAGGGGCGTGTGTGAAGATCCCCTGTGGTCTCGTCCAACCTAGCTCGCTACTCGATGAACACAGCAAAGAACTCACACGATGACGGGGAAGAAGATGAACACGATAGTTTACCCAGGTTCAGGCCGCTGCAAAGCGTAATACCCTACTCCTACTTTGGTGGATTGCCTCTCGAGGAGGTGTGGTGGATGAACAAGTACAGTGTTTCGGAACCTCCTGAGGGCTCTCGGTGGTGTTCGAGGCTCCTTGTGGTTTGATGGTCGATGAGTTGTGGAGTTGGTCGATTGGGTTGGGGATCCCCCTCTACGAAGCAGCCTACCCTCTATATATAGTGGTGGCCCGGGTCCTCTTCCCTTATCGCAATGGCAGGAAGGGATCCCACAATGACCAATTTTGAAGGGAGGCAGGGGTTCATGCTCGCCCTGCCCAAAGGCGGTCTTCGCATGCAAAGTAGTTGTCGACGCCACAGGGACGGGCTTAGCGATGACGTCTGTCCTGTGGAGCTGGTGGTTCCGGTCTTGTTGCACCCGAATGGAAACCTTTGGGGGTGTTTTTGGAACCCACGTATGTCCTTGCTCCCTTTGCACCAAAGAGGAAACTACGCTGCCTGGCATACTGACACCCACCTGTTCCTCCTTGCGTCACCCTTGACTCCCAAGGCCAGGCCTTGCATAGAAATTTCCGTCACTCCGGAGGGGTCCTGAGGAGGCCCATCCTTCGCAGGTCTTGTTGTTGTTCTTCATCGTGAGGCCAGGGCCCTTGCGAGGGCCTTGTCTTGAGAGGGGCCGTGCCTGGTCCTATTTGGTTGATGAAGTGGGCCATGCCCTGGACCGCAGGTAGGTAGGTCTGGGTACCCATGCTCCTAGAACGCCGACAATAGACACCTATTACGAGTTATGATCCACATCCCCTAGGGAGACAATAACTAGGATTCTTTCCGGTGATTACCGTAGTTTGAGGAGTTCATGTATTCACTAAGTGCTAATGCTTTGGTCTGGTTCCCTATTAAAAGGAGTCCTTAATATCCCTTAGTTTCCATTAGGATGCCGCTGCCACAGGAGGGTAGGACAAAAGATGTCGTGCAAGTTCTTTTCCATAAGCATGTATGACTATATATGGAATACATGCCTACATTACATTGATGAATTGGAGCTAGTTCTGTGTCACCCTATGTTATAACTGTTGCATGATGAATGCTATCCGACATAATTATCCATCATTGATCCATTGCCTACGAGCTTTCTGCATATTGATCTCTGCTAAGTTATTTCTATGTTGCTACTGTTATGATCACTACAAAACTGCTACTCTTACTTTTGCCACCATTACCGTTACTTCCATACTACTTGGCTACTGAATACTTTACTGTAGATATTAAGTCTTTTAGATGTGGTTGAATTGACAACTCAGCTGCTAATACTCGAGAATATTCTTTGGCTCCCCTTGTGTCGAATCAATAAATTTGGGTTGAATACTCTACCCTCGAAAATTGTTGCGATCCCCTATACTTGTGGGTTATCAAGACCTTTTTCTGGCGTCATTGCTAGGGAGCATAGCTCTATTCTCTGAGTCACTTGGGAGTTATATTTGTTGATCACCATGAAGAATCTGAAAGATCCAAAAACCAAGATCTATCCCTCTACTACGAGGGGAGGTAAGGAACTGCCATCTAGCTCTGCACTTGATTCACCTTCTGTTATGAGTAAGTTTGCGACACCACATCCTGCTAGTAATTCTGATATGTCGCAAGTAATTGATGATGCCACTTCTGCTTTGCATGATGCTTATGATGATACTTCGCTTGATAATATTGTGCCACCGGGTCAATTTCTTGATGAACAAATTGCTAGAGTCAATGCTGAAAATTATGATACTTCTAAAACTGATGAAATTATTGAAACTGACCGCTATGAGACACCTGCTAGACCTATCTCTCCTAGATATGAATTGCCTGACATTCCCGAGGGATATGTTATGGAAGGAGAGCTATCTAGGGACTTTCTTGCTTGTAGTGATAGAGATGATCTTAAGAAATTGCTATGCAAGTGGACAGAAAAATCTTTGAATGCTAGAATGAAATATTATCCTAAGTTTGCTACTTCACTTATCTTTGTTACTGATAAGGATTAAGAATTCTGTGTTGATCATGAGTTAATTACTTTGGTTGAATCTGATCCTTTCCATGGTTATGAATCTGAAACTATCGTGGCACATCTCACTAAATTGAATGATATAGCCACCCTATTTACTCATGAGGAAAAAAAATTTATTACTATATCCTTAAGTTGTTTCCTTTCTCGCTAAAGGGTGATGCTAAGATATGGTTTAATTCTCTTGCTCCTGGTTGTGTGTGTAGTCCGCAGGTTATGATTTATTACTTCTCTAAAAAATATTTTCCTACCCATAAGAAAAAAGCTGCCTTGCAGGAAATATTTAACTCTGTGCAAATTGAAGAAGAGAGTCTCCCACAAGCTTGGGGGAGGCTTTTCCAATTACTTAATGCTTTGCATGGTAATCCCCTCAAGAAAAATGAAATACTTGATATCTTTTATAATGGACTAACCGATGCTTCTAGGGACCACCTAGATAGTTGTGTTGGTTGTCTTTTCAGGGAATGAACTGTTGAACAAGCTAAAATACTATTGAATAATATATTAAGCAATGATAATGATTGGACTATTCCCGAACCACCTCTCAAGCCAACTCCAAAGAAAAGAGGTATTCTATTTCTCAGTCCTGAAGATATGCAAGAGGCAAAGAAATCTATGAAAGAAAAAGGTATTAAAGCTGAAGATGTTAAGAATCTACCACCTATCAAAGAAATACATGGTCTTGATAACCCGACACACGTAGTAGAGGTAAAATCTCAATGTCGATTTGATGAAAGTGATATTCCTTGTAATAAATCTGCTAGCCAATGCTTGGATGAGTTTGATAATTTTATTGTTAAGCAAGAAAATTTTAATGCTTATGTTAGTAGACGATTGAATCATAATGCTTTCATGATTGATCGCTTAGGTGACTATATGAGTAGAACTATCAATGATCTTAGACTGATTAGTAAACATGCTTCCTTGGTAACCACTCAAGTAGAACAAGTGCTTAAGGCACAGAATGAATTGCTCACTGAGATGAATAGTAAGAACAATGATCATTCTGTTAAAGTTGTGACTAGAGGTGGAAGAATGACTCGGGAACCTTTGTATCCTGAGGGCCACCCTAAGAGAATTGAGCAAGATTCTCAAAGGAGTAATATTGATGCACCTAGTCTCCCTAGTAATAAGGGGGACAAGGATGATAATAGAACTTTGCATGCTTCTAGTGAACCTATTATAGATACACCTGAAAACCCAAATGATAGTTCTATTTCTGATGCTGAGACGCAATCTCGTGATGAACATCAGCCTAGTGTTAATATTAATGATGATGTTCATGTTGATGCTCAACCTAGTAATGATAATGATGTGTAGATTGAACCTGTTGTTGATCTTGATAACTCACAACCTAAGAATAAAAGATATGACAAAAGAGAGTTTATTGCTAGGAAGCATGGTAAAGAAAGAGAACCATGGGTTCAGAAAACCATGTCCTTTCCTCCTAAACCATCCAAGAAAAAGGATGATGAGGATTTTGAGAGCTTTGTTGAAATGCTTAGACCTGTCTTTTGCGTATGTGCTTGACTGGTGTTCTAAAAATGTCTCCTTATGCTAAGTATATGAAAGATATCGTGACTAATAAAAGGAAGATACCGGAAGCTGAAATTTCCACCATGCTTGCCAATTATACTTTTAAGGGTGGAGTACCAAAGAAACTAGGAGATCCAGGAATACCAACTATACCATGCTCTATTAAAGGGAATTATGTTAAAACTACTTTATGTGATTTGGGAGCGGGTGTTAGTGTTATGCCTTTCACTTTACATCATAGACTTGATTTGAATAAGTTGACACCTACTGAAATCTCTTTGCAAATGGCTGATAAATCAACTGCTCTACCTATCGGTATTTGTGAGGATGTACCTGACGTAGTTGCAAATGCTACTATCTTAATGAACTTTGTTATTCTTGATATTCCTGAGGACGATAGTATGTCGATCATCCTTGGTAGACCCTTTTTGAATACTGCAGGGGCTGTTATTGATTGCAACAAAGGCAACGTCACTTTTCATATTAATGGTAATGAGCATACAGTACACTTTCCGAAGAAACAACCTCAAGATCATAGTATCAATTCCATTGAAATGGTTCCAAAGATTATTATTGGAGACTTTGAATTCCCTCTTCCTACTATCAAGAATAAATATGATATACTTATTGTTAGGGATATGCATATCCCCATTGAGGTAACTTAGTGTTATTCGAAAATTCTCCGGTTCCATGTTACTCAGAAGAAGTGCGTTAATAAGACTTGATCAACCTTATTGATGGATTCCTTTTGATGAGCATGAGATGGATGAAGTTAGAAAGCACAACTTTCTGTAACCAACTTTTACTTTCTTTTAGTTAGAGTAAATTAAGTAAAAATGCTATTGTTTTTATGCTTTCTGAGTTTTCCCTGCAATAGAAAAATGACCTAAAAATAAAAGTTCTTCAAATGCCCTGAAAATGTAGTATGATTTTTCTGGAATATTTAAAAATATCTGGGACTAAGCACATAGCAGGGGGCTGCACCAGTGGGTCACAAGCCCACAAGGCGCAACAACCCCCATGGTCACGCCTAGCGGGCTTGTGGGTTCCACGTGGCCCCCCTTCACTTATTCCAGCACCCATCCACTTCATCTTCCTCCAGAAAAAATCCCACCAGTGCTCAAACCCGTGTTCTAGCTCATTTTGCTGCCATTTTCGATCTCCTTGTGCAAAACTGTTTTGGGAGATTCTTCTTCGGTATGTGACTCCTCCAATGGCCCAATTAGTTTTTGTTCTAGTGCTTTATATATTGCAAATTTTTGCTATTGTGGTGACCATGTTCTTGAGCTTGCATGTCAAATTTGTATGGTCACGAATAGTTTTGATGCATGATATAGCCTCTAAGCATTTGTGGGAGTAGTGCTATGAGTTTTGTTGAGTTTTGTTCACCTTTATTTTGGGGTCACTAAAAATTTCAGAATTTTCCAGAAAAAGAAAAATGTCGAGGAGGGTATTTCATGGGGGTTCCTCGGGCAAGAAGGCCTCGAGACTCGTGATACATGAGCCCGACCTTGAACCACTAAGGGAAGCACAAGTATGACCTTGTGAATGGCCATTGGATCAATTTATGAGTGATGCCGGTTTCAATGAAGAATTCTACGCATACACAAGAAATGTTGGCCTTGAGGAATTTGTTTTGGGCAAATGCAAGAAATATTATCAAATCACTGATTCTTTCGTGTGGAGGTTTAAATTTTCGTTCAATCATAATAAACCTTCCATCCTATTTAACCTATATGACAAATCATATACTCATGCATGCAAAATTCTACAGTGGGGCAGCTATAGTGATTCGCACAAAACTGAATATAATGATTATCTTACTAGCATTACCATCGAAGAAACTAGAAATATTACACAGGCTACCATGGGGAGCATTCACTTTCCTGCTATACATTATTTTGCTCTATTCATAGGTAGATGTATTAATGGTAAAACTGAGCATAGCCACCTTTGTGCTACTGATCTCGGTATTCTTAAGAGTGCAGTAATGGGTGATAGGCGATAAAACTTAGGAGCCATTATTGCTAGAAGATTGCATATTAATGCTAAGGATGGAGATTTCTTTGGTGGGATGTATGCCACTCATGTAGCTAATCATCTTGGGGTACCCATACGGGGAAATGATATTGAATTACCACCTTCTTTTCTTGATTATGAGGCTTTGGCACATTTTCAGTTTCTTGAAAGGAACGAACAATCCCTCCTGTACCGACTAATTTTCGATAGACAGCGTGATGTCCATGTTACCCTTCCTGCTCCTGCCTTCTTTAACTTTCAGGAAAAACAGAGATACTTTATAACAAGAGAGGAGGAAAACGAGTACGAGCGAAATGCGGAAGCCGCTTGCCTCCATGTTGCAGTTGTTCATGCGATTGCCGCCGCAACCCAGTACGACCCCAACTATGACTTTGGATATCATTCGGGCCAGCCATGGCCCTAGACCAACTTAGGCCAAAAGACTAAGCTTGGGGGAGTATGTATCTCTCACCGACATTACATTCATGTCCACACACTCATCTTAGTAATCGGTGTTCATACTCTTTCATTGTACCATCCATGGTAGTTTATTTCCTTGTTTCTCTTTCTTATTGTGTGTTTAATTAACTTTGAGAAAAATACAAAAACAAATAGTTCTAGCTTTACCTTGTAGTTGCTTATTTGTAGCATTAAAAGAAAACCCAAAAAGATTTTTCATTCTTCTTTTGCTTGTTGGGAGTTTTCCCGTGTAAATAATTTTTCTCGTTTTTGTTTTGAATTTCCTTTCTTTGGGTCACAAGGAGAAGACCACAATGAAAATGTTGAGTGGCTCTCATATGCATAATTGTTTATTGATCAGAGAGACCATATTACCTTGCCTTCTCCTTTGAGATATTGTTTGCAAATTCCAGCTTAGTCCAATGCATGTACACTCTTATTATTATCCACACCGTTCGGTCGTGCAAGTGAAAGGCAATAATGACGATATTTGATGAAAATATTGAGATGGAGAAAAGCTGGCATGAACTCGACCTATCTTGCTTTTGTAAATTTGATTAGCTCATCGTTCCAAATTCAGCTCATTATGGGTGAAACATATTTGCAATGATAATTAGAGATTATAGTTACTCATGTCATGCTTAATTAGCTAAGAGTGGATAATATTTTGTCTTGGGAGCCAACATGCATATTAAAATGGATGTGATGTAGTATGATGGGATAGTATCCTCCTCTAAACGATTCAAGTGGCTCGACTTGGCACATGTTCATGCATGTAGTAGAAACAAAATCAACATAGCCTCTACGATATTTATGTTCGTGGTGATTTATATCCTACTCATGCTTGCATTCAATGTTGGTTAATCTCAAAGCATGTTGATGGTTGTGTCGCTTTCTAGTTGGTCGCTCCCCAGTCTTTTGCTAGCCTTCACTTGTACTAAGCGGGAATACTGCTTGTGCATCCAATTCCTCAAATCCAAAGTTGTTCCATATGAGTCCACCATACCTCTCTACATGCGGTATTTACCTACCGTTCCAAGTAAATTTGCATGTGCCAAACTCTAAACCTTCCAATAAACATTCTATTTTGTATGCTCAAATCCCTCATATGGCGACTGGGGGTTGTCAGTATCTTCCATGCTAGGTGGGTTATTCTCACGATATGTGTTGATTCACTATCATTCACGAGAAAGTGGCTGGTAATTGGGATGCCTAGTTCCATGCTCGAAATAAAATCAAAATATAATTAAACAAAACTCCCCGGGACTATGTTTGTATGGACGGTACCCGTGGATTTGGCTCGCCGTGGAGTGTGACTGATTGGTGGACGGGGAGTAAAAAATTTATCATTCTGTTTGGGAACCGCCTATCTAGCATGGAAGATGTTGAAAACTCTTGGTCGTTATGTGAGCAATGAAAGCATATCGCTCAAAGTTATTTTTCATCTCTGTTTTAAAAGCTCGAGCTCTGGCACCTCTGCAAATCAATGCTTCCCTCTGTGAAGGGTCTTTCCATTTACTTTATTGTTGAGTCATCCTCCTCTTATAAAAGGCACCAGTTATAGAGCACCACCGCCATTTATATGATTTGCTATTAATTGATATTGAGTATGAGCATGACTGGATCTCTTTCTCCGTGAATTACAATGTCTAGTCAGTCCTTGTTTTTTGGAGGTGCTCTGCATTTATGTTTTGCGGTCTCAGAAAGCGCTAGCCAGATATCATTTCATCATACTGTATCATGATTGTTTTGATAAAAGTGTTGTCATCCGAGAGTTATTATTATTGCTCCCTAGTTTATTATGTCATTGATATGAGTAAATGTCAGACCTAAATGTTATTGTGAATGTGGTTAGTCCATGATCTTTGCTGAAAATTTGAACATCAGTTAGACATATTTACAACAACAAGATCAAACAAAGTTTGTAAAAGTTTTTCTTTATCACTTTCAGTTTATCAACTGAATTGCTTGAGGACAAGCAATGGGTTAAGCTTGGGGGAGTTGATACGTCTCCATCGTATCTACTTTTCCAAACCCTTTTGCCCTTGTTTTGCACTCTAATTTGCATGATTTGAATGGAACTAACCCGGACTGTCGTTGTTTTCAGCAGAATTGCCTTGGTGTTATTTTTGTGTAGAAATAAAAGTTATCGGATTGATCTGAAAATTTATGGAGAATATTTTTGGATTAACTAAAAAATACTGGCAAAATAATCAACCGGTAGGGGGCCACCCACAGGTGGCAAGCCTGCCAGGCGCGGCCACCCCCTGGTCGCGCCTAGCAGGCTTGTGGCCCCCCTGTTGCTCCACCGACCTCAATTCCACTCCTATATATTCCTATTCGCAGAGAAAAAATCAAGGAGAAGAATTCATCACGTTTCACGATACGGAGCCGCCGCCACCTCCTGTTCTTCCTCGGGAGACCAGATCTGGAGCCCGTTTTGGGCTCCGGAGAGGGGAAATCGATGCCATCATCATCTCCAACTATCCTTCATCACCAATTCCATGATCCTCTCCACCGTTCGTGAGTAATTCCATCGTAGGCTTGCTGGACGGTGATGGTTTGGATGAGATTTCTCATGTAATTGAGTTAGTTTTGTTAGGGTTTGATCCCTAGTATCCACTATGTTCTGAGATTGATGTTGCTATGGCTTTGCTATGCTTAATACTTGTCACTAGGGCCCGAGTGCCATGATTTTAGATCTGAACCTATTATGTTTTCATGAATATATATGTGTTCTTGATCCTATCTTGCAAGTAGTAGACAACTATTACGAGTTATGATCCGCATCCCCCAGGGTGACAATAATTGGGATTCTTTTCGGTGATTACCGTAGTTTGAGGAGTTCATGTATTCACTAAGTGCTAATGTTTTGGCTCGCTTCTCTATTAAAAGGAGGCCTTAATATCCCTTAGTTTCCATTTGGGACCCGCTGCCACGGGGGGTAGGACAAAAGATGTCATACAAGTTCTTTTCCATAAGCATGTATGACTATATATGGAATACATGACTACATTACATTGATGAACTGGAGCTAGTTCTGTGTCACCCTATGTTATAACTATTGCATGATGAATGCCATACGACATAATTATCCACCACTGATCCATTTCCTACGAGCTTTCCACATATTGATCTCTGCTAAGTTACTTCTCCGATGCTACTGTTACAATCACTACAAAACTGCTACTGTTACTTTTGCCATTGTTACCGTTACTTCCATACTACATTGCTACTGAATACTTTGTTGCAGATATTAAGTCTTTCAGGTGTGGTTGAATTGACAACTCAGCTACTAATACTCGAGAATATTCTTTGGCCCTTGTGTCGAATCAATAAATTTGGGTTGAATACTCTACCCTCGAAAATGTTGTGATCCCCTATACTTGCACTAGTATAAAACAAACATTTTGTCCACATCATTAGTCCTGGTCTAGTTTTGAATCGGCACTAATGTGACCATTAGTCCTGGTTTGTGACGGGTATCATTAGTGCCGGTTTGTTTCGGACTTAGTCCCGGTTCGTGGCACGAACTAAGACTAAAGGGGGGGGTAGGCTGGTGTCAGCCTGGGGCCCCACGATTACCTTTAGTCCCGGTTAGTGCCACGAACCGGGACTATAGGCTAACTTTTAGTCTCGGTTTTTGTCTCAAACCGGGACAAAAGGTCCCCTATATGAACCCTTCGGCCAGCCTGAGCTCTATGTTCTTCCCCTTTCCTCTCCTCTTTGGTTCTTCATCTCTTCCCCGAGCTCATCCTCCATTTTTGCAAAAAATTGTCAAGATTTGTAGGCACCCCATCCATCCAAGTGTTCACAAAGGTCAGCAAGTTTGTCCTTTCATCTCTCATTGCTAGATTAGCTCTTGGAATGCTCTATAAGTATAGTGATCTGTGGGTTTTAGTTTGGGAGTATTTATATGTGGTAGTTTATTTGATTTATATGCAATTTGAGCTCAAATTAACTTCTTACTTTGCATGTGTAGGTGTGGTTTACTTAGTGCTTTCCCATCCCCGTCCTAACCACCGTCAATCGCCCGCACCGTCTCGTCGCCAGCACCACCTTGGTGAGCCTCTTGTTATTATCCTTTTTATATAGAAAACCATGTTTGTGAGATTTAGTTAGTTACTTGTATAGTTTTCTTACCTATATGGTTGTTTGTTATACATAGTGGCATGGTTTTGATATCCGTCCCCGTCGGCCCTCGTCTGGTTTATGATTCAGATGTGGTATATACTCTCTTTTATAACTATTTGTTGCATTTTGTGTTTATGACAATTATGCCCATCAAGTTGACATAGATATTTTTATCTAGGAGGTATGTGAACCGGAAATTCCAACCAATATAGATATTCTTGTCAAGAAGTTAAATTTAGTTGAAAAGGAAAACGAGTATTTGAAAGAAAAATTGAAAAGAGTTGAAGAAGAGAAGATGAAACTGGAGTTGTATCTTGTCGATGTCGTCGATGATCACAAGATCAAGATGGATGCAATGCGCTTGAAGATTAGAAAATTCAAAAGATATGCCATTGATAGTGAGGCTTGGTATCACTATGATTTTGGATCAATTGTTACCTTAGTTGAGATGTTGATCGCATTTGTTTTTACATTTAAATGCATTAGCTAGAGAGTTTGTATGTTGTTTTATGAGAACAAGTGTGTATGAACTTGTATTAATTTGGTCTTTTTGGTGTTGTGTAATGAAGATGAGCCGGCAATGGATGTACAACGACTGGTGCTCTCCCAAGTGTTGGAAATATGCCCTAGAGGCAATAAATAAAGTGTTTATTATTGTATTTCCTTGTTCATGATAATCGTTTATTATCCATGCTATAATTGTATTAATTGGAAACATGGATACATGTGTGGATACATAGACAAACACAATGTCCCTATTATGCCTCTAGTGAACTAGCTCATTGATCGAAAGATGGTTAAGGTTTCCTAGCCATGGACATGAGATGTCATTTGATAACGGGATCACATCATTAGGAGAATAATGTGATGGACAAGACCCAAACTACAAACATAGCTTATGATCGTGTCAGTTTATTGCTACTGTTTTCTGCATGTCAAGTATATGTTCCTATGACAATGAGATCATGCAACTCACAGATATCGGAGGAGTACCTTCTGTGTATCAAATGTTGCAACGTAACTGGGTGACTATAAAGGTGCTCTACAGGTATCTCCGAGGGTGTCTGTTGAGTTGGCATGGATCAAGACTGGGATTTGTTACTCCGTGTGACGGAGAGGTATGTAGCGACCCAACCTGGAAAGGTCAAGCCTCTGTGTGTTCTGTGCCATCCCTGGATCAGTATGCTGGCACACCCAGTACATCAATGTATATATCGAAGTGCAATCACATGTAATTAACGAATATATACCTCAAAAATCTCAGCGGAAACAGTCAACGGGAGTGGAGTCCCAATAACACCAACGGCAGGTTGAGTGTAGACCGTAACCCTGAATCGTACTCTTACCCATCGTAGAGCTTATCTGCAACATAAGATGTTGCAACCGTGTAGGTCAGTACATTGAATGTACCAACAAGATCACCATAGTAGAGCAGAAGATAAAAACTATTCTATATGTAGTAAGGCTTTGTGGCTCTGTGTCTGAGTTTTTGCATAAAAGATGATTTTATTTCTTTTCCTACAACAAAGGAATATCAGGGATTATCACTACAGAGTTACCTAACATGACATGGTTCCGCCAACCGATGTCTTAAAGCCCACAAGTATCATAAGTTGCCCACAATTAATTATCAATCCAGTGTTGAGAGTTCAGAGATAGATCCAAGTCCAGAGGCTCAAATTGTCCGTAACCGGGGACACGGCTAATCGATTAGGTTTAACTCTACAGAGTGTTGTGTACTTTACCCACAAGATTCGTTCCCTCCTGGTAAGTCCTCGCACTGCCGGATGTTTGAGAACGGGACGAACGAAACATGGTCTTTCAGAGTGTTTCCCTGACTACTGTCAGTGCCCATCCATTCCTAACGTCGACTACATCTCGTAGCACTGCCCAGCCAGAGTCACATCAAAGGTCAACCAAGCTAGAGCCCATAATGACTTGTGGCTACACAGGTAAGCTTCCGAGCATGAAGTATTCATCCGTCTCTTTGAGTCTGGGTGAAGCTTTCCGCAAGATGTCATGGCGCTTCTCCATGCATCCCGGCCATCCACTGGTTACTCCACGGATGCCCAATCAACCATCCTTCACCCAGTAGTATGTATTGAAAAACTTGTTTCTCGAGTCTCGAAGTCTTGAGGTCTTGAAGATGCGGGACTTGAAGATGCATTCATGAAGTTGTCGTCTTGACGTGGAGTCCTCCTTCTCACACCACTCACGAACACTCATACCAGACCCCGTCTACTTTAGCATAGCATAAAAATAACTAACGTTCCCGAGGCTTTAGTAACAAGTGGTGGGTTCCTACCTCATGCATTCTACTCAACTACAATAATTTCAATAACACTACTGGAGGGGTATGTTGAATGATGTCACTACATGCAATAAAACATAGGTATGAACAAGATGGTCAAAGTGAACTTGCCTGTACTGTTGATGAAGAATAATATCGCTCTTAGAAATTTACTTGATAGAACTATTCGTCACTCTCCGAGGGAAATCTATATATTCAAACATTGCATTCATATAAGCAATCATACTAGCAATAAATTCTAACAATCAAAAAATCACAAAACCAAAAGCAACAAAGTTGTGATGAAGGAAATACTTAAGACAAAACTCAAAACAACAAAGTTTCATCAACACAACTAAGGTTGGTTTTCTCTACAAATAATCCTAATTTCAAAAGTAAAAACACAAAAAATAAGTAAAATATAACAAAAGTATTTTAGTAAATATTTTTACTAGCAAAAAGAATTACTTTTGAAGAACAACTAGAAATTTTGAAAACAACACACTAAACACCATAAGTTTTATAACTAATAAACTTAACAACAAGTAAAAACAATAAAATTTTAAAATAACAGAAAACAAAATATATAAAAACTAAGTTAACAGAAAGTAAAACTTATAAAACAATTTATAAAATATTTTCAAATAAGAAGTCAAACTAGCAACGAAATCAATTTGCAAGTTATTATGAAACTAGAATTGATTTTCATGCAATCAAATAATAAAATAACATTTGTTGGAAGGGCTACTGTTATCTAACAGAAAACTTTATAAAATCTAACAACTAATATAGAAGGAAATAAATTAAAACAATTTAAAACAAAAGAAATATAAATAATCCTATAAAGAACTAAAACAGAATCTATTTTGATGAAAAATACTAATTTAAATTATTTTAAAAATTCCCAAGTTCTATCTACTGATAACTAAGGTCACTAGTGACAAGTAGCAAAAAGAATCAACTCAAAATAAAATTTTAAACTCAAGATATTCAGAAAATAAGATTTGAATCAAATCTGTTTGAATTCAATTTTAAATTATTCAAATATGGTCAAACTTTATATCTACGGAAACTAGATGAAATTTGTGACATGATGAAAAAAGAATTAAATTACAATAATTAAAAACATAAAATATATAAAGAAAACAAAACAGAACTATTTCTGAAATTGAAATTAAAACAGAAAAAAACGTTTCTAAGCGGACAGGGGTACACGTGGCGCTATTCTATTGGGCAAAGGGTGTGCGTGAGAGAGTGTTTCGGGTGGACGGCCGACTCCTAATAGAAAATGCTTCGACGTATTTAAAACTTCTAATCTCGCACGTCAATCTGAGATCTAATGGTGGAGAGCAGAAGGAGGAGCTCACCGTGGCGGTTGACGGCTCCGGCGAAGCTCCGGCGAAGCTCCGGCGATGTCCGAGGCGGCGAGGGGATGCGGCGAGGCACTCCGGTGGTCCTCTGGCGTTGGGGTTTGCTCCGTTCGATGCAGGCGAGGACGGCGACGAGGTAGGTGGCGTTGGCGAGGCTCGAGGATGACCGGTTGGAGCACGACGTCGGTAATGGCGGACGGAGGCGGCGAGTCTGGACGAAGGGGCATCTCCGGTGGGTGAGGAGCTCGGGAAAGTGGTTGGGGAGGTGCGCACGTCCTTGGGGAAGTGTATGGTGGGCTCGGGAGGGCTCGGGGTGGAGCGGCACGATGGCAATGGCGTGGCGGTGAGAGGGCACGGGGAATGGGGCTTAGGGGTGGAACGGGGTGCGGGAGGCCTCGGGTATTTATAGGAGCGGCTCGGGTCGTAGAAAGGAAAGGGAGGGAGACGAGCGTGGGATTAGTGGGATTGGAGTAATTTCGGGGGGGGGGAGTTAAGGCAGGTGGGCCGGCCGGTTCTTTAATACGCGTTAATTCCTTTCCTTTTCTAATTTTCCAATGAAAGGAAACTCATTTATGGCAATCAAAACTCTTCCAAAAAATTAAGTTTTATATACCAAAATGATCAGGGAATTAAATTAAATTTAACGAACATTTTTCCACGGCCAAAATAAATACTTTTAAAAAATTATTTTCAAGAAATGCATTAATTCCTTTCTTTTTTCTAATTTACAGAGAATGGAAACTACTTTATGGCAATCAATACATTTCCAAAAAATCAAGATTTATATATAAATTGACCAAGGAAATAAATTAAATTTAATGAACATTTTTCCACGTGCAAAACAAATACTTTTAAAAAAATATTTTTTTCAGAAAATGCCTAAATTGAGTTTAGTTCTTTTTGCAAATAATTTTCAAATAACCCCCTGGGTTTTATGGTTCAAATACTTCACAAAATAACCCCTTGTGTGGAGTGTCATATTACTCCTCTCAAATTTTGGTCAAGGGGTTTGAATTCTTTCAAACTTCAAATTGGAAATTCAAATATGAAAGGAACTCCATATTAGAAAATTTTCAGATGGTTTCAAATCCACTCTTCAAATCTTTTTATATTTAAGAAGTCATGTCATCTTCTCTCACTGGTTTGAAATGTAAGAATTTGAATTCAAAGGCACATGGGAAAGTCATGTCATTCCCTCTCATTCAATTTTTTTTTAAAGTTTCAAATTTCACTCAATTCAGTCACTCAAGCAAACAAACACTCATTCTAATATTTATTATAACATTCCAAAATTTGGGATGTTACAAGGTATCTCAGGGCCCACTCGGTAATACAACATCACAATAAGCCTTGCAAGCAATGTGACTAAGTGTTAGTTGCGAGATCTTGTATTACGGAACGAGTAAAGAGACTTTCCCGTAACGAGGTTGAACTAGGTATGGAGATACCGACGATCGAATCTCGGGCAAGTAACATACCGAAGAACAAAGGGAACATCATACGGGATTAACTGAATCCTTGACATAGAGGTTCGACCAATAAAGATCTTCGTAGAATATGTAGGAACCAATGTGGACATCCAGGTCCCGCCATTGGTTATTGACCGTAAAGGTGTCTCCGTCATGTCTACATAGTTCTCGAACCCGCAGGGTCTGCACACTTAAGGTTTGGTGATGTTTCGGTAGTATAGAGTTATGTATGGTGGTGACCGAAGTTTGTTCGGAGTCCCGGATGAGATCTCGGACTTCACGAGGAGCTCCGGAATGGTCCGGAGGTAAAGATTCATATATAGGAAGTCCTGTTTTGGTCGCCGGAAAAGTTTCGAGCTCATCGGTAGTGTACCGGGAGGCCATCGGGAGGGGTATTTCGACCCAAGAGGCTACATGGGCTGTAGGAGGGTGTAAACCAGTCCTTAGTGGGCTGGTGGAACATCCACAAGAGGCCCATGCGGCTGGAGGAAAAAGGCCTAAGAGAAAAAGTGGAAAAAAGGCAAAATAGGGTGAATCCTAGTCCTACTAGGATTGCAGGTGGACTCCACCTCTCCCTCTCTCCTTCGGCCGAAGCAAGGAGGCCTTGGCACACCCTTGTGCCAAGGCCTCTCCTCCTATCCTATTATATATACTGGAGGTTTTTAGGGTTTTTGCACTAGAATTTTAGCCACGTGCTACCCGTTCCTCCAGTGCATAGTTTCTCCTCTAGATCGGTTTTCTGCAGTGCTTAGGCGAAGCCCTGCCGGAATTGCTCCACCACCATCGCCGGAGCGTCGTCAGGCTACCGGAGAACTCTTCTTCCTCTCCACTCCTTCTTGCTGGATCAAGACGATGGAGATCGTCATCAAGCTGTACGTGTGCTGAACGCGGAGGTGTCGTCCGTTCGGTGCTAGATCGGAAGGATCGTGATCAAGTTCGTGGGACGGATCATGATCAAGTTCGTGGGACGGATCATGATCGGATCGCAGGACGGACCATGATTGGATCATGGGACGGATCGTGATTGGATCACGGGACGCATGGCGATTTGGATCGCGAAGATGTTCGACTACACCAACCGCGTTTCTTAACGCTTCCCGCTTAGCAATCTACAAGGGTATGTTGATCCACTCTCCCTCTCGTAGATGCTCATGACCATGGATAGATCTGCGTGTGCATAGGAAAGATTTTGTTTCCCATGCAACGTTACCCAACACCCAGTTCATTAATGGCGTGCATACTTTTCTGGTTGCGGTTGAGGCAAACAAGCGGGCAGATGGTTTTATGTATTGTCCATGTGCTGGCTGTAAGAATGATCGAAATTACTCTAACTCAAGAACCATTCACGTCCACCTGTTTGAGTCCGGTTTCATGTCCGGCTATAACGGTTGGACCAAGCACGGAGAAAGAGGGGTCCTAACGGAAGAGAATGAAGAAGAAGAGGATGACGGCGACTATCCTGGCCATGGGTTCCATGAATACGATGGTACAACAATGGGGGAATAAGCTGAGCTGTAATGCAGGAAGGAGCTGAAGAAGAGGCATCAGATGAGCCCGCTGATGATCTTGGTCGGGCCATTGCCGATACAAAGAGAAACTGCGCAAGTGAAAAGGAGAAGCTGAAGTTGCAGCGCATGATAGAGGAGCACAAAAAAGGGTTGTACCCATATTGCGAAGATAACAAGAAAAAGCTGGGTACCACACTGGAATTGCCTGAATGGAAGGCAGAGAATGGTGTATCTGACAAGGAATTTGAAAAATTGCTGATAATGTTAAAGAAGAAGCTACCAAAGGACAACGAATTGCCCAAGAGTACGTATAAAGCAAAGAAGGTTGTATGCCCTCTAGGATTAGAGGTGGATAAGATACATGCATTACCTAATTACTGCATCCTCTAACACGGTGAGTACGAGGATTTGAATGCATGCCCGGTATGCTGTGCATTGCGCTATAAGATCGGCCACGACGACCCTGGTGATGTTGAGGGCGAGCGCCCCCATGAAGAAGATTCCTGCCAAGGTGATGTGGTATGCTCCTATAATACCATGGTTGAAACATTTGTTACAAAACAAAGAGCATGCCAAGTTGATGCGATGGCACGACGAAGATCGTAAGAAAGACGGGAAGTTGAGAGTACCAGCTGACGGATCACACTGGAGAAAAATCGAGAGAAAGTGTAAGGACTTTGCTCAAGAATCAAGAAACGTATGGTTTGGTTTAAGTGCAAATGGCATTAATCCTTTTGGGGAGCAGAACAACAATCATAGCACATGGCCTGTGACTCTATGTATCTATAACCTTCCTCCTTGGTTGTGCATGAAGCGAAAGTTCATTATGATGACAGTGCGCATGCAAGGTCCCAAGCAACTCATCAACGACATTGATGTGTACCTAAGGCCATTAGTTGAAGAACTTTTACAGCTGTGGATGTAAAAGGTGTACGTGTGTGGGATGCAAAAGAATAGGAGGGATTTGACCTACATGCGTTGCTGTTTGTAACCATCAATGATTGGCCTGCTCTCAGTAACCTTTCAGGATAGACAAACAAGGGATGCCATGCATGCACGCACTGTTTAGATGATACCAACAATATGTATTTGGATAAATGTAAGAAGAATGTGTACCTGGGGTGTCGTCGATTTCTTCAGAGCAGGCATACCATAAGAAAGAAAGCCAAGCATTTCAAAGGTGAGGCAGATCACCGAAAGAAGTCTCGCCATCGTACTGGCGATGATATACTTGATATGGTCAAGGATTTAAAAGTAATCTTTGGAAAGGGTCTTGGCGCACAATCTGTTCCGAATGATGCTGACAAACGCGCACCCATGTGGAAGAACAAATCTATATTTTGGGACCTACCCTATTGGAAAGACCTCGAGGTTCGCTCTGCAATCGACGTGATGTATGTGATAAAGAATCTTTGCGAGAACCTGCTAGGCTTCTTGGGCATGTATGGGAAGACAAAAGATACACCGGAGGAACGGGAGGACCAAGAAAGTATCCACGAAGAAGACGACATGGATCCAAAGCAGTTTCAGGGACATGCCAACTATGCTCTTACCAAAGAAGAGAAGGAAATCTTCTTCGAATGCATGCTCAGAATGAAGGTCCCGTATGGCTTCTCGTCGAATATAAAGGGAATAATAAATATGACAGAGAAAAAGTTCAAGAACCTAAAGTCTCATGACTGCCACGTGATTATGATGCAACTGCTTCCGATTGCATTGAGGGGGCTTCTACCAGAAAACGTTCGATTAGCCATTGTGAAGCTATGTGCATTCCTGAATGCAATCTCTTATATGGTAATCGATCCAGAAATCCTACCAAGGTTAGAGAATGATTTGGTGCAATGTCTTGTCAGTTTCGAGTTGGTGTTCCCACCATCCTTCTTCAATATCATGACGCACGTCCTAGTTCACCTAGTCGAGGAGATTGCCATTCTGGGTTCTGAATTTCTACACAATATGTTCCCCTTTGATAGGTTCATGGGAGTCTTAAAGAAATATGTTCATAATCATGCTAGGCCAGAAGGAAGCATCTCCAAGGGCCATGAAACAAAGGAGGTCATTGAGTTTTGTGTTGACTTTATTCCTGACATTAAGCCGATTGGTGTTCCTAAATCGTGGCATGAGGGCAGACTGGGTGGAAAAGGCATGCTAGGAAAGAATTCACTAATATGCCGGGACGGGCATTCTTTGGTGCAAGCACACTACACAGTTCTACACTGGGCTCCACCGGGCTGGCACTGGGAGGTGCTACCTTCAAGGGCACGCATCTTGGTGAGGAACCCGGGTCCCGTCGTCGACCCGGAGCTTCTTTGGTGGCGTTCGCGTGGGACACTTTTGGTGCGGACGCAGCCGTCCCTGTTGGAGGTGGTACGTCGTCGTGTCATGGAGGAGGACGAGCACGTCCGTCGCTATATGGATGTGTTGGACGTCGGGTTCTCCAATACCTGGCAGGTTCTTCAGGGATCTCACGTGAGCTATGATCTTGTCATAGTTCCTTCTCTTTGGGTGTCCACTGCCTACGCCGCTAGACGTCAACTACATCTATATTAGTGATATTAGAAAATAATATTCGATATGTATAAGTTATAATACTCGAGATGTATTCGAGATTATATTTGATAATATTGGAGACGATTTATTCGAGATTATATTCGATGATGCATATTATATGAATTATTCGAGATGCATATTATGTACTATGATTCAGTTTTTCCTTATTGATTGCATGCATTCTAATTTGAGTAATAAATTGTTTTATCTTTCTTCTGGGTTAGTTAAATAAAAGCTATGGACAATACCGGCAGAGAAGGAGAAGAGGCTATGTTTGACATCATACGCTCCCCGAGCCCAGAGCATGAACTTGAAGATGATGACGGCTCGCGATATATGAACAATTCTGGTGAGGGTTGTATGATATTTGATGAAGACGAACGAATAGATGAAGTCGACAACAATGTTGACAAAGAAAATGTTCTTTAAATAACAAAGACCAGCACGGTATATTTATTATATAAGCCATCTGGTGATCATTACATGTCTTTATTAAGTTGTATGTATTAACGAATCGATCTTTCTTTTTTCAGGCCTCCAGATCGAACAAATCTTCTACAAGCGATAGGGTAGTTCGAGGCCCGGCCAGAAAGTTGGACCTTGGCGTAAAGTTCAACATTGATTACATCAAAACATCAACTGGCGAACCGCTTGAACCTAGAAAAAATGCGACCAAGTTCAAGAATCAATGCGGAGTTATTGTGAGGGATCAAATCCCGATCTCTATTCAAGAATGGAAAAAACCAGCAAAGGGAAATCGAGCAGGAGTTACTTTTGTCGACGAAGAGCAAAAGATGTGCTTTGGACCGAGCTGATGTCACATTTCACACTACCAGATAGTTTGACAGATGCAGATCTGAAGAAAGTCAGAAACTATGCTCTTAAAAAGATGGCAATCGCATTCAATACCTTCAAGAAAAATGCATGGGCTGCATACATCAAAGCAAACAAGAAGACTCCAAAATTCGAGGGAGCACTGGTGAAGGCGAAAGATTACTGGGACGATTTTGTGAAGTTCAAGGAATCGGAACTAGCTAAGGAACGGTCAAGAAAGAACAAGATTAATGCTGGGAAAAAGAAGTGGCACCATACTCTGGGGCTAGGTGGCTACCAGACGGCCCTGCCTAAGTGGGGCCAAGTGGCTACCAGATGGCCCTAGCTAAGGATAGACATTACTTCCATAAAAAAGATTTGTGGATTCATTATTCAGAGTTGTTTCAGTTATTCAATCAAGACGCACTCGACAAATCTTTAGTCAGTTGCTATTGTCTATAAGTGATTTCTTTCTGTAATTTAAGTCCCTGGCTAGATGTGCTCTCGTTCATTACCTGTAATTATCCTCACTATATTCGTTTATGTGGTATTATGCAGAATGAAGATGTATGAAATGAAACAAGCTGGATACTATGGCATTGGGTTCATTGACCCAAATACGGTTAATCAGGCGATATAGGAAACTCAATATTCGAGAAAAGACACAGAGAAATCCCTGCTAGATTTTTTGAAGCATCTAAACACCCAACCAGAAATACTACTTCCTTACAACTTCGGGTGAGTTTTACTATATATATCTTGTACTACAAATTTTATTTTTTGCTTACTAGATGTTAATAAGTGTAGTTGATGAGTTATGCACATGCCCGCTTAATTATACAAAAAAAATTGCGCATGCAGTTACCACTGGATCTTGTTAATCATTAAAGTTGACAAGGGAAAAGTTGAAGTATTGGACTCACTATATAAGGATCCATCCGAATACGCAATCATGAGGGGGGTGGTTGATAGGTAATTTCAATCATTATCGCACTATGTCGGCCTCTTTAATTACTTCATTTCCTGATATCAACTAGTTAATAACTCCTTTATTCATTTTCTTTGCCGGCGGGTAGGGCTTGGGCCAAGTTCATCAAACAGGTCCCAGGCGACTTGGCACAAAAGCTGAAATGGGTGCGACCCAAGGTAATTAAGTAGTAATAGCTAGCTACGTTCGTGCATCTCTTTAATTCTAGTTTCAATACCATTATCATGTTTGATAATTATTACCTGATTGAATTTTATTCTCATGAAGTGCATGAGGCAGGAGTAGGGGAATAGTTTATGCGCATACTACGTTTGCGAGAACATTCGCATGATCACATCTGAAAGGAGCAAAAACGAAAAAAATCTTTGGGTACGTTTGCCAGAACACTATCCATAATTTTTTTATCATGATCTTGCTAATATATATATATATATATATATACACACAACTAATATATTCATCTTGATCTCCTTCTTATAGTTGACGGAGATGCGGGGCCAGCTCCTACCAGAGGCTCGCGTATGAGCAATTCAAGAGAAAATAGCTGGATTTCTGGTCGACCAGGTCATAAATCCCGAAGGAGGATACCATTACAAGATCAAAAAGTAATGTCTACATATGTAATGATCCGCAAATTGTAGGAGAAATTGTATATATATATTTATGTGAAGGGTCGTCGTACGAGAAACTCGATGATATATATATATTTATATGCACAACGTGTACAGTATGTATATATATGTATATATATATATATATTAATGATATATATATATATGCACAACGTGTACAATATGTAGTAGCGTAATATATATATGTGTGTGTGTGTGTGTGTGTTTGAAATAAAAAGTAATTAAATGGAAAACACAAAATTAAAAGGAAAAATAAACCATAATTAATTCATAAACCCCTAAAGGATTAAAAGGAAAAATAAACAAAAACTAAAAGAATTAAATACTTTTAGTCCCGGTTGGTGTTATCAACCGGGACTAAAGGTCCCCCACCACACGGAGCCGGCAGGTGCCACGTGGTGGGCCTTTGGTGCCTGGTCGTGTTGGACCGGGACTAAAGGGGGATGACCTTTAGTCCCCACCCATTAGTGCCGGTTTGAGAACCGGCACTAAAGGCCCTCAAGAACCGGCACTACAGGCCGATTCTGCACTAGTGTTGTGGGTTATCAGTCTTGTCCATCACATCATTCTCCTAGCGATGTGATCCCGTTATGAAATGACAACTCATGTCCATGGTTAGGAAACCTTAACCATGTTTGATCAACGAGCTCGTGTCGTAGGGTCTCACTAGGGACGCGGTGTTGTTTATATATCCACACATATATTTAAGTTTCCGATTAATGTAATTCTAGCATGGATAATAAGCGATTGTCATGAACAAGGAAATATAATAATAACCACTTTATTATTGCCTCTAGGGAATATTTCAACATGAGTTGCATGTGTGCAAAACTGGCAAGTGGCCTTGTATCTTTCACATCTCGCCCCTCACTTACCCATTGTGGCTTGTACTATAAATAGACATCTCTCTCCTCATTTATAGGGATAACTAAATGTAGAAACACAAACATATAGAGCTTAGCTCATGTACCTCCCTTTGTGGGATTCCTCTTAGGAGTAGATTGATGAGTAGATACAAGACTGCCTTGAAGGGAAGATCCTTCATGGATACAAGGACCCTATAAGGGAAGATTCCTCCATGGAATTCAAGACCCATCTCTCCTAGAGATTTTGATGAACTTCCTCTAAAGAACTACCCTTGTTGTTCTTGTATCTTGAAGCACCTCTTGTATTGCTTGTGATTTGAGGATTACTTTGTATGGATCTTGTCCAATAGAGTGTTTTCCTCTATGATTTCCCACGTTTTCCCCTCGTGTTCTTTGTGTGTCTCCTCAAATACACATCCGATTCATGAATATTGGGCCATGTAGTGTCTCTACTCTACATCATCTCACTACATGGATGCCGTAGACGACCATTGGACGATGCGTGGCGAGGCGTGTTGATGACCCACAAGTGTAGAGGGTCAATCGTAGTCATTTAGATAAGTATGAGTGCCAAACCCAACGAGGAGTAGAAGGAAATGACAAACGGTTTTCAGTAAGGTAATTTCCACAAGCACTAAAATTATAGGTAATAGGTAGTTTGATAGCAAGATAATTGGTAATGAGCAAGTAACGATAAAGGTAAATAAAGTGCAGCAAGGTAGCCCAATCCTTTTGTGGCAAAGGACAGGCCAAAATGATCTCTTATAATAAGCAAAGTGTTCTTGAGGGTATATGGTAATTTCAACTAGTCACTCTCATCATGTTGGTTTGGTTCGTGTTCACTACTTTGATAATTTGATATGTGGGTGGACCGGTGCTTGGGTGTTGTTATTACTTCAACAAACCTCCCACTTATGATTAACCCCAGAGCAAGCATCCACAACTATGAGAAAAGTATTAAGGTAACATCTAACCATAGCATTAAACATGAGGATCCAAATCAGCCCCTTACGAAGTAGCGCATAAACTAGGGTTTAAGCTTCTATCACTCTAGCAACCCATCATCTAATAAATACTCCACAATGCTTCCCTTAGGCCCAAGGATGGTGAAGTGTCATGTAGTCGACGTTCACACGACACCATTAGGGAAATCACAACATACATATCATCAAAATATCGAACACATATTAAATTCACATGATTACTTGCAACATGACTTCTCCCGTGACCTCAAGAACAAAGGTAACTACCCACAAATAATATGCATGCTAAATATCAGAGGGGTATTGAATAGCATAATGGATCTGAACATATAATCTTCCACCAAATAAACCATATAGCAATCAACTACACAAGGTAATCAACACTACTAGGAAATGGAATAGTGACCAAGAACAATATAAATATTAATAGGAAATCATGATGCAAAATGGACGTATCAACTCTCCCAAGCTTAGACTTCGCTTGTCCTCAAGCGAAAGCCTAACTCAATAATAATGACCACGTAATTAGAGATTGAGGTGTCGATAAAACAAAGTATGGACATGCGAGCATCATGAATATTATCATAGCAGCAAGATTTCATCTATAACTTCTCATAAACAAGTAACAATCTATCCGCAAATATTGAAGTATTGAATATAAACTTTATTGACAACCAACAAACTATGTTCTTAGTCATTGAGACAATCACAATTCATAATATTTCAGAGAATAGTCTATGTAAGAGCTTTTATTTTAGCAAGTTCACATACTCAACTATCATTTAGTCTTCTATGAGTGCGACACTCAATGCATATTTTTGGAGCAATCGTTTCCGTCAGACACATAGGAAGATATTGTCTTCATTGTTTTCGCCACTCAACTTATTTACCTCAAGGACAATAAAAAAATAATGACTCATGATCATCTATATCCAACTGGATATATATGCCTGGATCTTTCCCCAACAGATGATGCTTGCCACTAAAGAGTTAATAAGATGGAATAGGGATGAACATTATTGACTCTTGCATAAAAGCAAATACATAAAAGTAAAAGATAGGCCCTTCACAAAGGGAAGCAGAGGTTGTCATGCACTTTTTATTTTTGGATGTGCAAACTCTTAATGGAAAGGAATGTCACTTTATATTGCCCCTTGTGATAACAACCTTTATTATGCAGTCCATCACTTTTATCTCTTTGACATCACAAGATCGTACAAAGTTTATTTTTCCTTACAATAAAACATCATACATATTTAGGAGCAATTTTTATTGCTTTATGCATTGATGACAACTTACTTGAAGGATCTTATTCAATCCATAGGTAGATATGATGGACTCCAAAGATAAGAAACTGGGTTTAAGGGTTGTGGATGCACAAGTAGTATCTCTACTTAGTGCAAATTTTTGGCTAGCAAAAGATCATAGACAAGCACCACATGTTAGAGGATCCATTACAATATAACTTCTATGTGGATATAAACAAACATAACTCATTAAGTTATCTTCCTTGTCCAACATCGACTATTCGATCATGTAAAATATACCGGGTGGAAGCCCGAGATCTTGTGAAAAGATCTCACGAGAATCACGAGAAACGCCACTATGAAAAGCCTATAGGTGCCCGAGGAAAAAACTGTTATTTCTAGTGCAACCTTGTGAAAGTAGTTCCATCCGAACATTCTCGACGGGTGCTGAATGTGAGTATTGGAATCGCATGATTCGGAGTCCCGAGTAAAAAGTTGTGAGTGTGTGAAGTGGTGGGGATTTTGTGTAAATAAATAACTTACCTAATGGTCCATGTCTGATTTTTCTACGAAAAAATGTGCCTGCGCTTCACTGGGCCCAATTTACCATTGCCTTCACTGTTCGAATGGGTTGACCCACTGCGGGCTGAGGAGGCCGTTGGACGTGCCTTATTTCTTCTACACCTCCCTGCAGCCGAAGACATAAACCGCGTTAATATGCTTTCACTTAAGCCTACATGTGGGCCCATGCCATCAGTGGACCATCTTTCTCCTCTCTTCCTGATAGGTGGGGCCCTCCTATTGGGTTTTTCTCCTTCTCCCGCCCTAGGAAAGTGATGGCACCGGCGAGGAGGCCACCACTTGCTGCCCCATAGACGCGGGTGTGCTCCGGGCAGCGTCGCACATCTCCTTCGCATCGGCACAACCACTAGTGACCACTAAAAGAGCGGAGCTTGAACTCCCATGGCGAACGCTATCTGTCGCAGTCGGTGTTGGCCCTAGGGTCGTGCTCCAGGGGAATTGGCAGCGGGGGGGGCGATGGAGGTTTGAGGCTCCGATGCGAGTGGGGTGGGGTTGCGAGGGGGGCTCTTATAGCCCACCAGAGGCTATGGTGCAAGGGCGGCTGAGGCGGAGCTCTGTCGGGGCCCGAGCATGGATGGCGACGGGCTTGGCGTCCAATTGGTTTGGGGGGAGCAAGGGTGTGGTGAGTTGCAGGAAAGATTGGGGATCTCGAGCAAGGGGTGGCATGGGGGTAACGAGTGTCGTCGGCACGGCGATGTCATGGTTTGGGAGCCATGCGGGCGACATGAAGAGGTCAGGTGGGTATTGGGGTTACAGTGAGTCCTTGGGAAAGCTAGAACGCGTCGGGGCCCGAAGGTAGATGAGGTCTAAGGCCCTACGCTCGCCACTACTTGTTAGCTTGCGTGGTCACTGCTAGCATTGGGTGCTCCAATGATCTATAACGCTATGTTTGGATGTAGACATTCAAGGGCTTGGCATTGAATTGCTCAAATGCCAAATATCTCACGACATTGGTATTGCTCTTCAATATCAATTCTAGTGTTTGGATGTTCATATATTTGGTGCTTGGAATTCAAGGGGAGCACCAATTCCAATTGTTGTTTGGATGGCCAAAGTGTGGATTTTCTTGCTTTCTTAACAATCACATTTCAACTGTGTGTACAAAATGTTGGAAATATGCCCTAGAGGCAATATATATAAAATGTTTATTATTATATTTCCTTGTTCATGATAATCGTTTATTATCCATGCTATAATTGTAGTGATTGGAAAAACATTGCATGTGTGGGTAAATAGACAACACAATGTCCCTAGTATGCCTCTAGTGAACTAGCTCGTTGATCAAAGGATGGTTAAGGTTTCCTAGCCATGGACATGAGATGTCATTTGATAACGGGATCACATCATTGGGAGAATGATGTGATGGACAAGACCCAAACTACAAACGTAGCATATGATCGTGTCAGTTTATTGCTACTGTTTTCTGCATGTCAATGTATATGTTCCTATGACCATGAGATCATGCAACTCACGGATATCGGAGGAGTGCCTTGTGTGTATCAAACGTCGCAACGTAACTGGGTGACTATAAAGGTGCTCTACAGGTATCTCCGATGGTGTCTGTTGAGTTGGCATGGATCGAGACTGGGATTTGTTACTCCGTGTGACGGAGAGGTATCTCGGGGCCCACTCGGTAATGCAACATCACAACAAGCCTTGCAAGCAATGTGACTAATATGTTAGCCATGGGATCTTGCATTACGGAACGAGTAAAGAGACTTGCCGGTAATGAGGTTGAACTAGGTATGGAGATACCGACGATCGAATCTCGGGCAAGTAACATACCGAAGAACAAAGGGAACGTTATACGGGATTAACTGAATCCTTAACATAGAGGTTCGACCGATGAAGATCTTCGTAGAATATGTAGGAACCAATGTGGACGTCCAGGTCCCGCCATTGGTTATTGACCGTAGAGGTGTCTCGGTCATGTCTACATAGTTCTCGAACCCGCAGGGTCTGCACACTTAAGGTTCGGTGACGTTTTGGTAGTGTAGAGTTATGTATGGTGGTGACCGAAGTTTGTTCGGAGTACCGGATGAGATCCTGGACGTCACGAGGATCTCCGGAATGGTCCGGAGGTAAAGATTCATATATAGGAAGTCCCAGTTTGGTCGCCGGAAAAGTTTCGGGCTCATCGGTAGTGTACCGGGAGTGCCGGTACTGTATCGGGGGACCTCCGGGAGGGGTATTTCGACCCCAAGAGGTCCATGGGCTGTGGGAGAATAATAACCAGCCCTTAGTGGGCTGGGGAAACAGCCACAAAGTCCCATGGCGCAGGGAGAGAAAGTCCTAAAGAGAAAAGGGGAAAATCAGCCAATAGGAAGCAATCCTACTCCAACTAGGATTGGAGTAGGAGTAGGATTGCTCCCACCTTGGCCGGCCAACTCCCCTAAGGGGACTTGTGCGCTAGCCCCTCTTCCCCTCCTCTCCTCCTATATATATTGGTGGATATCTAGGGTTTTGCACACAACTTACGCCCACGTGCTACCCGTTTCACCGGTGCTCCTCTAGATCGGATTTCTGCAGCGCTTAGGCGAAGCCCTGCCGGAATTGCTCCACCACCACCATCACCGGAGCGCCGTCACGCTGCTGGTGAACTCTATCTCCTCTCCACCCCCTCTTGCTGGATCAAGACGGTGGAGATCGTCATCAAGCTGCACGTGTGCTGAACGCGGAGGTGTCGTCCGTTCGGTACTAGATCGGAAGAATTGTGATCAAGGCCACGAGACGTTCGTGATTGGATCGCGGGAAGGTTCACGATTAGTTTGCGGGACGGTTCGTGATTGGATCACGGGACGCTCGGTGATTTGAATCGCGAAGAAGTTCGACTACACCAACCGTGTTTCTTAACACTTCCCGCTTAGCGATCTACAAGGGTACGTAGATCCACTCTCCCTCTCGTAGATGCTCATCATCATGGATAGGTTTGCGTGTGCGTAGGAAATTTTTTGTTTCCCATGCGACGTTCCCCATCAGTGGCATCATGAGCTAGGTTGATGGATCGATGAGATCTCGAGTAGAACACAAAAGTTTTGTGGGCGTTGATGCTTAGATTGCTTCCTCCCTTGGTCGGATTTTGGTTCAGCGGGATTGTGAGATGAAGCGGCCCGGACCAACATTACTCATACGCTTACGAGAGACCGGTTCCCTCGATGCAACTTGTTGCTTAGATGGCTTGCGGGTGACAGTTTCTCTCACTTTAGTTGGATCGGATCCGACAAAGGCGGTCCTTGAGAAGGTTGAAAAGCAATCTATGTATCACCATTGTGGTTTATGCGTAGGTGAGAATCGTTCTTGCTAGATACCCGTAGCAGCCACGTAAAACATGCAACAACAATTAGAGGACGTCTAACTTGTTTTTGCAGGGTATGTTGTGATGTGATATGGCCAATTACATGATGTGATATATGTGATGTATGAGATGATCATGTGATGTATAGAACTTCACGACTTGCATGTCGATGAGTACGGCAACCGGCAGGAGCCATAGGGTTGTCTTTAATTATTGTATGACCTGCGAGTCAATCATTAAGCGCTATGTAATGCTTTACTTTATCGCTAAACGGTAGCAATAGTAGTAGAAGCATGCAGGGCGTGACAACCTCGATGGCGACACGTTGATGGAGATCAAGATGATGGAGATCATGGTGTCGTGCCGGTGACGATGAAGATCATGCCGGTGCTTTCAAGATGGAGATCTAAAGCACAAGTTCATGGCCATATCATGTCACTTATGAATTGCATGTGATGTTAATCCTATTATGCACCTTGTTTTTCTTAGTACGACAGTAGCATTATAAGGTGATCCCTCACTTAAATTTCAAGATAAAATTGTGTTCTCCCCGAGTGTGCACCGTTGCGAAAGTTCGTCGTGTTGAAACACCACGTGATGATCGGGTGTGATAGACTCTACATTCACATACAACGGGTGCAAGCCAGATTTGCACACGCAGAACACTCGGGTTAAACTTGACGAGCCTAGCATGTACAGACATGGCCTCGGAACACAAGAGACCGAAAGGTCGAGCATGAATCATATAGTAGATATGATCAACATAATGATGTTCACCAATGAAGCCAACTTAACTCACGTGATGATCGGACTTGAATTGGTGAATTTGGATCATGTGACACTCAGATGACCTGAGGGATGTCAATTTGAGTGGGAGCTTTAGTAATTTGATTAACTAAACTCATTATCTTGAACAATAGTCTAAGTAACCTTTGCATATTTATGTTGTAGATCAATGGCTCGCGCAGTAGCACCCCTGAATTTTAATGCGTTCCTAGAGAAAGCTAAATTGAAAGATGATGGAAGTAACTTTGTTGACTGGGCCCGTAATCTGAGGATTATCCTCACGGCTTCCCAGAAGTCATATGTCCTTGATGCACCGCTTGGTGACCAGCCAGAAGTCATGACCTCCGAAGACGTTAAGAACGCTTGGGAGGCTCGTGCTGGAGACTACTCAATAGTTCAGTGTGCAATATTGTATGGCTTAGAACCGGGACTTCAAAGACGTTTTGAACGTCATGGAGCATATGAGATGTTCCAGGAGTTGAAGTTTATCTTTCAGAAGAATGCCCAGATCGAGAGGTATGAGACCTCCGATAAATTCTATGCTTGCAAGATGGAGGAGAACGGGTCTATTAGTGAGCACATAGTCAGAATGTCTGGGTACTCAAACCGTCTAGCTGAGTTGGGAATTGCCCTTCCGCCGGAGGCAATCACTGATAGAGTTCTTCAATCGCTGCCACCTAGTTACAAGAGCTTTGTGATGAACTATAACATGCACGGGATGAACAAGTCAGTCGCCGAGCTGTTTGCGATGCTGAAAGTCGCTGAGTCTGAAATCCAGAAAGAACATCAAGTGTTGATGGTCAATAAAACCACTAGTTTCAAGAAAAATGGCAAAGGCAAAGGCAAGAAGGGTAAAAACAAGAAGGGTGGCAAAACAGTTGCTACTCCTACAAAGAAGCCTAAGCATGGACCTAAGCCAGAAACTGAGTGCTTTCATTGCAAGGGAACTGGTCACTGGAAGCGGAACTGCCCCAAGTACCTGGCTGACAAGAAGGCGGCCAATGATATACATGTTATTGATGTGTACCTTACTAGCTCTCGTAGTAGTGCCTGGGTATTTGATACCGGTTCGGTTGCTCACATTTGCAACTCAAAGCAGGAACTACGGAATAAACGAAGGCTGGCAAAGGATGAAGTGACGATGCGCGTGGGAAATGGTTCCAAGGTTGATGTGATCGCCGTCGGCACGCTCTGTCTTCTATTACCATCGGGATTAGTGATGAACCTGAATAATTGTTATTTAGTGCCTGCGTTAAGCATGAACATTATATGTGGATCTTGTTTATTGCGAGATGGTTACTCATTTAAGTCAGAGAATAAAGGTTGTTCTATTTATATGAGTAATATGTTTTATGGTCATGCACCCAATGTTAGGGGTTTATTCATGTTGAATCTTGATAGTGATGACACACATGTTCATAACATTGATGCCAAAAGATGTAGAGTTGTTAATGATAGTACCACTTTCTCGTGGCACTGCCGTTTAGGTCATATTAGTGTAAAACGCATGAGGAAGCTCCACGCTGATGGACTTTTGGAGTCACTTGATTTTGAATCACTTGACACATGTGAACCATGCCTCATGGGCAAGATGACTAAAACGCCGTTCTCTGGAACAATGGAACGGGCAAGTGACTTGTTGGAAATCATACATACTGATGTGTGTGGTCCAATGAATGTTGCAACGCGCGGTGGATATCGTTACTTTCTCACCTTCACTGATGACTTGAGTAGATATGGGTATATTTACTTGATGAAACACAAGTCTGAAACTTTTGAAATGTTCAAGCAATTTCAGAGTGAAGTTGAGAATCATCGTAACAAGAAGATTAAATTTCCGCGATCTGATCGAGGAGGTGAATATCTGAGTTATGAGTTTGGCAGTCACTTAAGACAATGTGGAATTGTTTCACAGTTGACACCGCCCGGAACACCACAGCGTAATGGTGTGTCTGAACGTCGTAATCGAACCTTATTAGATATCGTGCGTTCTATGATGTCTCTTGCCGATTTGCCACTATCGTTTTGGGGTTATGCATTAGAGACAGCTGCATTCACTTTAAATAGGGCACCATCGAAATCCGTTGAGACGACGCCATATGAACTGTGGTTTAGCAAAAAGCCAAAGTTGTCGTTTCTTAAAGTTTGGGGATGTGATGCTTATGTCAAAAAGCTTCAGCCTGAAAAGCTGGAACCCAAAGCAGAAAAATGCGTCTTCATAGGATACCCGAAAGAGACAGACGGGTATACCTTCTATCTCAGATCCGAAGGCAAAGTGTTTGTCGCTAAGAACGAAAAATTTCTTGAGAAAGAGTTTCTCTCGAAAGAATTGAGTGGGAGGAAAATAGAGCTTGATGAGGTTATTGAACCTTTACTTCAACCAGAGAGTAGCGCAGCGCAGAAAGATGTTTTTGTGGAACCTACGACGGTAGAAGAGGTAGTTAATGATGATGATCATGAAGCTTCGGATCAAGCTGCTATTGAACCTCGTAGGTCGACAAGGGCGCGTACTACTCCCGAGTGGTACGACAACCCTGTCTTGGAGGTCATGTTGTTAGACAACAATGAACCTACGAGCTATGGAGGAGCAGTGATGGGCCCGGATTCCGATAAATGGTTAGAGGCCATGAAATCCGAGATGGGATCCATGTATGAAAACAAAGTATGGACTTTGGAAGTACTACCTGAAGGGCGAAAGGCCATTCAAAACAAATGGATCTATAAGAAGAAGACGGACGCAGACGGTAATGTCACCGTCTATAAAGCTCGACTTGTGGCAAAGGGTTTTTCACAAGTTCAAGGAGTTGACTACGATGAGACTTTCTCACCCGTAGCGATGCTTAAGTCTGTCAGAATCATGTTGGCAATAGCTGCTTATTTCGACTATGAAATTTGGCAGATGGATGTCAAAACGGCATTCCTCAACGGTTTCCTTGAGGAAGAGTTGTATATGATGCAACCCGAAGGTTTTGTCGATCCAGAGAATGCTGACAAAGTTTGCAAACTCCAGCGATCCATTTATGGACTGGTGCAAGCATCTCGGAGTTGGAATAAGCGCTTTGATGAAGTGATCAAAGCGTTTGGGTTTATACAAGTTTATGGAGAAGCTTGTATTTACAAGAAAGTGAGTGGGAGCTCTATAGCGTTTCTAGTGTTATATGTGGATGACATATTGCTGATCGGAAACGATATAGAAATGCTAGAAAGCGTGAAGGAATATTTGAATAAGAGTTTTTCAATGAAGGACCTAAGAGAAACTGCTTTCATACTAGGCATTAAGATCTATAGAGATAGGTCGAGACACTTAATAGCACTTTCACAGAGCACATACCTTGATAAAGTTTTGAAGAAGTTCAAAATGGAACAGGCCAAGAAGGGGTTCTTGCCTGTGTTACAAGGTGTGAAGTTGAGTAAGACTCAATGCCCAGTGACTGCAGAAGATAAAGAAAAGATGAGTGTCATCCCCTATGCTTCAGCCATAGGCTCTATCATGTATGCAATGCTGTGCACAAGACCCGATGTCAGCCTTGCCATAAGTATGGCTAGAAGGTTTCAAAGTGATCCTGGAATGGAGCACTGGCAAGCGGTCAAGAATATCCTTAAGTACCTTAACAGGACTAAGGACATGTTTCTCGTTTATGGAGGTTATGAAGAGCTCGTCGTAAAGGGTTACGTCGATGCAAGCTTTGACACTGATCCGGACGATTCTAAATCGCAAACCGGATACGTATTTATTCTTAACGGGGGAGCGGTAAGCTGGTGCAGTTCCAAGCAAAGCGTGGTAGCTGATTCTACGTGCGAAGCGGAGTACATCGCAGCCTCGGAGGCAGCGAAGGAAGGTGTCTGGATGAAGCAGTTCATGACAGATCTTGGAGTAGTGCCCAGTGCACTGAATCCAATAAACCTGTTCTGTGACAACACTAGTCCCATTGCTCTAGCCAAGGAACCAAGGTTTCACAAGAGGACCAGACACATAAAGCGACGCTTCAACTCCATCCGGTTCTACATCGAGGAGAAGGACATAAATATTTGCAAAGTGCACACGGATCTGAATGTTGCAGACCTGTTGACTAAACCTCTTCCAAGGGCTAAACATGATCAACACCAGAACTGTATGCGTGTTCGATTCATTACCATGTAAATCACATAGTGATGTGAACTATTGACTCTAGTGCAAGTGGGAGACTGTTGGAAATATGCCCTAGAGGCAATATATATAAAGTGTTTATTATTATATTTCCTTATTCATGATAATCGTTTATTATCCATGCTATAATTGTAGTGATTGGAAAAACATTGCATGTGTGGGTAAATAGACAACACAATGTCCCTAGTATGCCTCTAGTGAACTAGCTCGTTGATCAAAGGATGGTTAAGGTTTCCTAGCCATGGACATGAGATGTCATTTGATAACGGGATCACATCATTGGGAGAATGATGTGATGGACAAGACCCAAACTACAAACGTAGCATATGATCGTGTCAGTTTATTGCTACTGTTTTCTGCATGTCAATGTATATGTTCCTATGACCATGAGATCATGCAACTCACGGATATCGGAGGAGTGCCTTGTGTGTATCAAACGTCGCAACGTAACTGGGTGACTATAAAGGTGCTCTACAGGTATCTCCGATGGTGTCTGTTGAGTTGGCATGGATCGAGACTGGGATTTGTTACTCCGTGTGACGGAGCGGTATCTCGGGGCCCACTCGGTAATACAACATTACAACAAGCCTTGCAAGCAATGTGACTAATATGTTAGCCACGGGATCTTGCATTACGGAACGAGTAAAGAGACTTGCCGGTAACGAGGTTGAACTAGGTATGGAGATACCGACGATCGAATCTCGGGCAAGTAACATACCGAAGAACAAAGGGAACGTTATACGGGATTAACTGAATCCTTGACATAGAGGTTCGACCGATGAAGATCTTCGTAGAATATGTAGGAACCAATGTGGACTTCCAGGTCCCGCCATTGGTTATTGACCGTAGAGGTGTCTCGGTCATGTCTACATAGTTCTCGAACCCGCAGGGTCTGCACACTTAAGGTTCGGTGACGTTTCGGTAGTGTAGAGTTATGTATGGTGGTGCCCGAAGTTTGTTCGGAGTCCCGGATGAGATCCTGGACGTCACAAGGAGCTCCGGAATGGTTCGGAGGTAAAGATTCATATATAGGAAGTCCCAGTTTGGTCGCCGGAAAAGTTTCGGGCTCATCGGTAGTGTACCGGGAGTGCCGGTAGTGTACCGGGGGACCTCCGGGAGGGGTATTTCGACCCCAAGAGGTCCATGGGTTGTGGGAGAATAATAACCAGCCCTTAGTGGGCTGGGGAAACAGCCACAAAGGCCCATGGCGCAGGGAGAGAAAGTCCTAAAGAGAAAGGGAAAAATCAGCCAATAGGAAGCAATCCTACTCCAACTAGGATTGGAGTAGGAGTAGGATTGCTCCCACCTTGGCCGGCCAACTCCCCTAAGGGGACTTGTGCGCCAGCCCCTCTTCCCCTCCTCTCCTCCTATATATATTGGTGGATAGCTAGGGTTTTGCACACAACTTACGCCCACGTGCTACCCGTTTCACCGGTGCTCCTCTAGATCGGATTTCTGCAGCGCTTAGGCGAAGCCCTGCCGGAATTGCTCCACCACCAGCATCACCGGAGCGCCGTCACGCTGCCGGTGAACTCTCTCTCTCCTCTCCACCCCCTCTTGCTGGATCAAGACGGTGGAGATCGTCATCAAGCTGCACGTGTGCTGAACGCGGAGGTGCCGTCCGTTCGGTACTAGATCGGAAGAATCGTGATCAAGGCCACGAGACGTTCGTGATTGGATCGCGGGACGGTTCATGATTAGTTCGCGGGACGGTTCGTGATTGGATCGTGGGACGCTCGGCGATTTGAATCGCGAAGAAGTTCGACTACACCAACCGCGTTTCATAACGCTTCCCGCTTAGCGATCTACAAGGGTACGTAGATCCACTCTCCCTCTCGTAGATGCTCATCACCATGGATAGGTTTGCGTGTGCATAGGAAAAAATTTGTTTCCCATGCGACGTTCCCCATCACAAAACACATACACACATACAAAGATGCATTAGTTTTAAAATTGACCACTATTGATACATGCAACAAAAGTGATATTAAACAATTAGTTACTACTATACCTGCAACATAATCAAGCTCATGACTTGGGTCCAATTAACATTTGTAGACTACACATTTCTGCTACTACACAACTATCCTGCATCTCACGTACATGCCATACGCCGAGCTTGGCATCAGTTCTAAATTTTGACAACTTTAGAGTGTCACGATACGTTGCACTGAATGGATTGGCATTCCGCCGAGCAGCTCATGGGCATGGCGACCTTACTCAATGGTGGACAGCTGCAGGTGGTGGCACGTGGCTAAGAGCATCTCCAGCCGCGCCCTCAACAGGCCCCCCAGGCGATTTTTCAGCGTCGGTGGGCGAAAATAAGCCCAGTCGCGCCCCCAGGAGTCTGTTTTTCGCCGGGTTGGGCCGAAATAATAGCCGACGCACCCGAGCCGACCCCGGTGCACTAGGGGGCGCCTGGGGGCGCTGGCACAAGCGAAAAGGGGCATGGGGCCGCCCTGTCGGCGAGAGGAGGGTCGTTTCCCGCCGTTTCTTCCCGCTTCCCCCCTCAGCTTCCCTCTCATTCTTTCCATTCCTCCTGCCAGTCTCCTCCTCCTCCCCTCCCAGCCATCTGCCATGCCGCCGAAGAAGTATGTGGTCCCCCACGCCATAACGGCTACGACCGCCACTGTCGCCCAGCCGAAGCAGAGGAAGCCGAGGGCACCGCCGTCCAAGCCCCCGGGCATGTCCAACGCCGACTGGAGGGCAGAAGTTCAAGGCGAGAGGCCGTCACCACCGACCGGCGGAACAGGGCCAACGCCAAGAAGGCCCGGGATAGCGCGGCGCGGCTCGCGGTGGCGGCGGCGGCGAAGCAGACGGAGTGCGTAGGAATGATGAATCCACCCGGCGGCCACGGCCAGTATGCGCCCTGGAGCGAGCAAAGCGTCGGATCTCCGGCCGGCTTATCGTCGTCGCCACAACCCTGGGGCTGCACGCCGTCGCCGGCGTTAGCGTCGAGGATCAGGTATGGATCCTTTTTTTGTACGCCGAACCTTTCACCCGATCACCGAACTGTCGCCCGAACTGGGCCGATGATCGTCAGACTTGTGGCGTTTATTTGTGAGCGGGAATGGCCAGGTTTGAATTTGTCACGAGTTGGGGTGCCTAGGGGCGTTACTGGGAGCTAGATCGCCCCCAGGGGCCAATCTAGCGCCGGTTCGCCCCCAGGCCGCTCTTTTTCGACGCCCTGGGGGCCGAACGGCTGGAGATGCTCTAAAATGGAAGAAACAGTGGTTGGAGAGGATGTATGGTCGGGCTACCGTAGAAGCTCCTGCACGCTGAGGTGTGTATTGCTCAGCTCCGAGCCGCTGGCTTCCGTGCTCGCTATTGCCTCACATGGCTCGATTATACTAGGAAGGTTATGCCGGCCATGAGGAAGAGATGGAGAACCAGCGCTAGTAGTCGGCGGGAGCAACGAGCCAGCGGACGCGGTGGCAAGGAACCAAAGGCGACGATCCACGGTAAACTCCAGTGGTGGCCGTTGGTGGTTGCAAGCGGCGAGGCCAGGACCCAGGAAGGCAGGGATAGCCAGAGGAGTGTTGTCGCCGGCCTGCGAGACGACACTGGTGGCATGGGCGACACGCCGGCATGGACTCTCTGGAGAAGCCGTTTGTCTAGGAGGCGCGGTTGGGGCGGGTCAACCTTGATCTCAATTCAACCGAATACGTTTGTTCAGAGCTCCGAATTTGCCGAGAGGTCATGCTAGTGTTGTGGTTGGCCGCTCGATATTCAGCCCGAATTCCATGGGCGAATGTCCAGGCCATCCAAACAGCGGCATTCGGGTAAGACAATGCCAATTCTGAATTCCTGCTCCGAATATCTACATCCAAATGGGGTGTAAGGGTGTGTTTGGCAGGGTGCACGAAGGCTGCTTGAGGGCAAAAGTTTCCAACTCCACCCACCTTTAGGTGTATGGTAGCCATCATGGGGCTTCCTTAGCATGCACGAGTACAGCCCAAATTCGTAGCATGCATGAAGAGAGAACATACCAACAACCATTCACTGGTCAACATGCATGAGCAAAGACGTGTTTCATAAAAAGTTTAAAAAATCAAAATTGTTTCAATTTTTAGAAAAATGTTTAAAAATCCAAAGTTCGTTAACATTTTCAAAAAATGTTTAGAATTTAAAATAATGATAAAATTTAAAAAATTGTTTAAATGTCGAAAAATTGTTCAAATATGTTCAGATTTCAGAATTTTAAATTTTGTTTAAGTTTCCAAAAAATGTTCGGAAATTCAAATTTTGTTTAAATTTTCAGAAAGATTCAAATTTCCAAAACAGTTCAATTTTCGAAAAAAATGAATTTAAAAGTGTTCAGATTTCAATTTTTGCTTAATTTTTTAAAAAACTGTTCATGATTTCAATTTTTTTTCAATTTCAAAATATGTTCAAAATTGAAAAAACATGTTCAGATGTTCAATTCATGTTCATATTTTCAAAAAAAAATCACGCTTTTGAAATTGTGTTCACCATTCAAAATAAGGATTCAAAATTCAAAATTGTTTAGCATGTCTAAACAAATTTAAGCTGCCGAATAAAGTCTGCTAAGCTAATACACCGCTGCCAAATAACAACAAATGTATGTACTCAGTATTTGTACTGAGTAGGAAGATGTATTCTGAGTTAGGCTGTGAATTTTGGCTGAGAGTATTCCTATGCTAGGGCGACACAGCTCCAAAAAGCTTCCGGCTCTTCCTTCACAAGCTCACACTAGGGGCAGAAGCTTTGCACTTGGTCCTGTGCTTTTGTGTGACTGTGAATGACAAAGTGCATGGTGAAATTTGGTCATGTGTGACTACTAGGAGTAATACAAATTCTTTGGGCTGAGTTCGGTTGGCAGGGATTTGGAGAGGGTTTGACAGGAATTGAAGGGGATTGAATCTCATGCAAGTCAAATTCTTCCAAATCCCCTCCAATCCTCTTGGGACAGGGAGTAACCGAACAAAGCCTTGGGAATTTTCAGATCTACCAATATGGCAGTTTTCTTAGAACAACATCCTAGGACATACTAGCTTCACTAGTTAAAGCAAAGCTTTCTCTTGCCCTAGTTGAATCAATATTTTTGCCAATCTAATAGAGGCACAATGATCATCTTCAAATAATTTCATGATTTCAAGGTGCCTAAATATTTTCTTCTGGATTTAACTCCCCAAAGTGGCAGAGACTTAAATTGTCTTTGAAAGAGAAATATTTCATTTGACATGATAATATTGTGGCACTCGTATGATCCATAGGTACAGGAGTCTTTATAATAATTAAGGGAGTCTAGCTCAACAAAGAAAATTAAATTTCTTATGGTAACAGAGGTACAAAATATTCTCAGGATTTAGGTCGCTTGGGTAGGTCATATAAGCTTTAAGTAACAAGGCAAATCAAGCATCATCACATATAGAATCCAAGAAAACCAAAACAAAGATATAAGCCAAAACTTGCAAATGAAATTTTCAAGGAGTGAAAATCTAGGGTCCCCCCACCCCCACCCCCACAAAAAAGAATCTGAATTTGAAATGAAATTTGAATGTTAGCTTTGAGTCTGAAGATGTTTGGCTGTCTCAATATGTACATCTGTTTATGCTTGGAATCGGGAGCATAAGGAGCTTACATATTTTCATTCTTCCATAATTATTATATCCTGATGCATAGGTGAATTCATTTTTCTCCTTTGCACACCACAAATGAAGATACTGTTTTTCATATACATATTAACAGAATGTATATGAATGGTTTTCTTAACACTTGTTTTTACGTTTGCAACGGCACTTACAAATTATCCAGATCAAGAATCCCAACTATAAATTGCTTGAAACCAATCTATTTGAATTCAAATCTCAGAAGTTAACCAAGCGTGGACCCTCTATACACAAAATCCAGAAAATTATTTAGCATCCACAGTTCAGACAAAGACTACAAAGACAACAAACACACACCATGTCAGCAAGGTACATTTTGAGGCCTATGGCATTGACATAAATCCAACACAACTACATTTTGAGGCCTACGGCATTGACATAAACCCAACACAACTGAGACAAAACAATCCCACTTGATCCATGCATCCACGAAAATGCTCACACCAGAAACCAAATTCAGCAGAAATCTAGACGAAAACTGGAACACCTGTCGATTCATATACCAAATAATGTTAGCAAGACATTCCTAGCTAAAAATAAATTAAAAAAGCAATATGGTCCACTGCAATCCATGTAAACATAGGAAGCAAATGATTGGTAAAGGTTAGCACTTACAGGAAAAGGGGGCACTCCCAACGAAAATGTCTCGGGTGAGAAATCAATGTCCAGGAAAAAGCGGTATGCAATTAGCAGGAGCAACAATCTATCTACACCACGTGAGAAATGCTAGATCGTCGTGCTCAGATTCATCAGACCAATTCGGACCTCTCAGCAATTAACAGTGCCTCAAGTTCCTCTCTCCGCTTCTCCAGCTCCTGGAATACCAACAGGAATTAAGGAATGGTCAGCACATGACATCATGGTAGCGACAAGAACTATAGTTGTAAACTGTACCCTTGACAAATGTTAAGAAGAAACTTCAGTAGTTCACAAAGGCAGTGGATATAACAGTGTGCAGTAGACAGTTGCTTGACTCAGACCAAAGGATTACAACAATATGTGTACCCCCTTCTACAAATGGGTATAATGATTCTCTTGTGAACAGACATTTTGTTTTGATCTCAAGGTATGACTCGGAAAACCTTCATACCAAACTTACCAATCACAGCGGAAGAATCAGATGACATATGTATGCATCAAATGTACAGTAACCAATGATCAAAACAAGAAGAGAAAAAACTACCAGGCAAGAACCACGGAAAGAATAAAATCTCCAGGGTCAAACAAGATTAAAAAACATACCACTATACACACTCAAGCTTAATTTAAATGCATTCATTACTCTTAACAAAAATAGGGACCAAGTGCTTGCCTGCAGATCTTTAGCTGCTTGCCCTCGTGACGTTGCTTTCTGCTGCCTAGAACGCTTTAGTACACCAAGACATAATACCCCCTGCACATTCAAAGTTGTTAGTGCAAGTAAAAACGTGGTGGTACAACATAAACGGACTCCAATACCGATCATTTGTTCCACTGCACATTGCAGGATAATGCTTTGCTATAATAGGAATGCCTGGTTAGCAATATCTGATACTAGTGCTTGTGAGAAGCTGAATTCCAAGTTTTCAACTGGTGTATAATGCTATCTATATAGTCCTTCATATAGGCTCATATAGTTGTCAGGCTAATTTTCTGGAACAGGGAATGATTCAAAAATTACATGGCATCAATTTTTGCTGACAAAATTAATTTCCAGCTTTTTGTCCACATTTATCTTTTAGGACAGAAAGGCATCATAGATTATAACAGACCAAAGACTAACACCCAAAGTTCTCTAGACTCACCGAGATTACATAGATTAGCCCACATGCAAGGAGCAGATAGCTGGCAATGTCCTGAAGCAAAATCAGATCGCTCCTTTCAACGTTTGGGTATGCCTTCGTCATGACAGCAACACTGCCAGGAACCAAAGGAAAAATGAATAACAAGAGGAACAGACATGGGTTACATTTTTAACACAAGCAAGAAATAATCAATAGCACTTCCCATTCCCCATTCCTGTTTCTGTGATCATGACACTGCTCATAGTGTCCTGGGAAACAAATGAAAATCTAAAAGGTTCAGGATCCCAGAATTTTTACAGTGGCTGGTGCATGCAATTGCGATAGTTCTTGGTGCATGTGCTGTGAATGCAAAGAGGTCAATATGTTGAAACCCCCCATGATGATAACTTGATAAGAGCTTTTACTCTGAACTCATGCCTAAGTTCACAAATTTTATCATCCCGGTAATACTCAAGTATTTCACTGAAGTGTGCACACTTAATACTGTTATTGTATTTCTAGTCAACCTGGTCGAAACTATGTCTATGAAATGATAACATGGAACCTAGATAAAGACATAGGAGATATTTCTAGCAGAACTAGGGTGGCATCCTGTGTTCCATAAGCTACAAAAGTATTCCTCTGCAATGATGCATGCTAACATAGGCAATCTTGGGCTCATGCATGCAGGTGCCTCTGAGCATGTTAGGACCGCAATCCACTGAAAAGGCAGGGGGGAGGGGGGGGGGGTATGATTGCATGGAATAAGAAAATATTGATAGAATGAAGTCCAGAGTTGCTCATAGCTGTCCTTGTTGTAATAATAGTAGTATGGTACTAAAATGAAATATGGATCTCATCAGCCAATTTGCTGATGAAGATTAAGGTTGCTGAATACAACAAAGATCTGTGTTTGTCATGCTTTTCTCTACATCATAGCTATGTTGAAGGGTAGTATTCGTGAAATTACCAATTTAGTACTATATATCTAGTAACAGCCAATTTATGAAGCCACACCTCCCACAATTTTCAAGAACCATCCAGTTTGAAAATTATGAAGCAACACCTGTCACAATTTTCTTTTGAGGTTTATTTTCTCCATTACTACTAGAAATGAAGGAACCAAAACTAATGTACCAATTATATAGGTGAACTCTAGATGAGCATCAGCCCGGTGCATGTAGCTCGGGCTTGCACAGGGTCTGGGGAAAGGTCCCACCAAGAATTGAATTTTGTGAACATAATAGGAGTTGAGAAACATAGTCATCCTGAATACTTACAATATCTGTAGCATCCCCCTTGCAGGCCAGTATTCCAATATCTATTCATGTCAAAGAGTAGAAAGTTTACAAAACTAGAAAGCCACTAAAATTCTAACTCCATTCATGGACAATAAAATTGCATGAAGCCTTATCCATAAGTTTAAATCTAAAGGGCAGCCGAAATAATGCTTGGTGTGCATTGACAGGAGCAGTTAGGGAATCTCCAAATTTCCGTCATCATCATTGGTGATGATGTGGAAGAAAATAAGAGGAAAGAAAGCAAGTACGCATGTTCCTAAACCAACAAGCCAAGCACAATCTCCGAGGTGGGAGAGAGAGCAAGTCAGTATATTCTTCTCCTCCTAGAGGCAACTTAAGATTACACTCAGTTGGAGTAAGAGATGACCTTTAAAGGACAATCTGATCATTCACTATAATAATGACATGGCATATGAAAGAACAAATAACAGCCTAATTTTATAAAAACTAAATGGACTGCTACCCAAACCAATTAAAATTCCGACACCAGCATAGCACATACCGCTGTCAGCCAATGGTAGCCAACAATTGATTTGTGTGAAGCAAGACAGCTAAAATTGGACAACGTGCAAACAATACACTATGCGTTCAATAACATCAACATCGCCCAAAGAAGCAAAAGCCATTGACAAATCCTAAAGATGCATATATTAATGTAAGATCGAGTGAAATGGATGACAAGGCCGGGCAACGAATCGAACCTTGCAGAATTTGATGATGAATCCCCACTCAGTCTCGAGGACGGCCACGAACAGCGAGATCACCACCGCATAGCACCGGAATATGCCCCCGAATATCTGAAAGCCCGGCAGGAAGACAACGTATCAGCCCGTGAGCGCGGCGCGTTGAACAGGGTTGGAGGTGGAAGAGGGGACTCACCTTGCCACCGTTGCGGCGGAAGGACTGGACGGCGGAGAGGACGTTGACGGCGACGCAGAGCAAGGCGGTGGCGGCCGTGACGACGCTGAAGCAGCCGCACACGATGAGGAGGGGGTCGCCGGGGGCGCGTCGCCGCGGCACACGCGGCGTGTCCCCGCCGCTTCCACTGCCGCTGCCACCAGCGGCCGGCGGAAACTCCGAGGGGCCCGGCGCGGAGGAGGAGGACGCCTCCCTTGCCATGGCGGACGAGCTAGGGTTAGGTGTTTTTCCTTGCCGAGGGTTCGGCTTCGAGGCGTCGATGAGGTGGCGGGGGGCGGGGGCGGAGTGAGTGAGAGGTGTGAGGTGTTCGAGCGACCTTATAAAGCGGGCGAGGAAGAAGGCGCCCATGGACCGGGTGCACGGGGTCGGAGGACGCACGCGGGGAGTGGCGTCGACCTGTGAGTGGGGCCAAGGGCTGATGGCCACGTGGGGTGTGAGGTGGAAAGATTAGCCAATGGGAGCCCAGCTCGTAGGCGTCTAGCTGGCATCAAGAGCATTCCATACGGCCACACTCCATACTGTTAGGCAAGGAAGAGAATATTTCTAAAGGAAAGAAAAATACTACTACTTTCCTGATGGAGGGTTTCTGGTAGCTGCATGATTCAGCACAAGTGCTCGCTGGATTCAAACATTCAGTCAACTGATGCTAGTGTCACTACACAAAAATACGAGTCGTCTTAAAATTTATGCTAGACGAAAGAAATATGTAATTTTATCAATATTTAAAAAAGAGCCGACCGAAACGATCAGCTAATCCAGCATCAATACATGTTTTCTAGGCCTTGTAGCTATCTCAAGACTCACATGGCCATCGAATGTTGCATATCATATTCGCTCCTAGGCCACTCAAGCAATCACCATTCGAGTTCGGAAGCCTTTTTTCCCTTCCCACATATAGTGCTTTCGTGGGCGGTAAAGGCAAACCCTACCACCATCGACGATGGCGGGGAGTCCACGTCTCCTTGCACTAGGACGTTGGCACGGGCTGAGGCTGCCTCGCCTGGATACATCGCTTCGTGGGACTCTATCGGGCCGGTGCGGGTGGCGTCAGCCCCGGGGGTGGTAGGACGGGCGACACCAAGGAAGTGTTGCCCTGGGTCCCGGTGACATATGCAGCGGGATGAGACAAGTGTTTGGATCTGGCTTTAGGGGCTGCACGTCGTGGGCGGCAGGGGTCACGGGCAGCTGCCCCTGTTGTGGCCCTCTGCTGGCTGTGGTGGAGGTGCGATAGGGGTGGGCGCTTTCTTCCTCCTCTGCTTGGTCAGCTGGTGGTGTTGTTGGTGTTGTTGTTGTTAGTGGTTGTAGCGACCCGACCTGAAAGGTCAAGTCTCCGGTGTTTCCGTACCATCCCAAGATCATGCTGGTACACATACGGTACATCAATGTATATATCAAAGGAAAATCACACAGCAAATATATTAATCGAAATCTCATTTCGAGTCCTTTATTACAATAAAAATTACAATAAAGTGGCTAAAAGCCAACTCATGAGAATATCTAAATCTTGCGGAAGCGTCGAAGGTAGATGAGTCCATCTGACTCCAAGGGCATCTCACTGAGCATAGAACGTGTCCTCACTCCTGATCGGAAAAGTACTCTACAACATGATACGTTGCAGCCATGTAGGTCAGCATATGGAATATGCCGGCAAAGTCACAAGAGAGGGGTGAAAAGATAATCATCTAGTCTATATGCATATATGGCAGGGGGGTGGTAAGTTTTTGCGTAAAGCCAATTTTTTTCCTACATCAAGAGAGGGATAAGCAAAAATATTACTAAGTTGGTTGATTAATGAGATGGTTCCACCAACCAATTCTCATACCCAAATTGTTAATACCCACATCATCATATTAATTGTGTTGAGAGTTCCGGAAGTTTCAGTACCTTTGGTTCAAGTCGTCCATGACCGTGGACACGGCTAATCGATTAGGTTTGAGTACTCTGTAGAGTTTTGCACACGTTCCCCACAAGATTTGGTCGCCTCCGTTTGATTTCTCGCACTTCAGGGTGTTTGAGAAATGGATGACCAAAACATGGTCTTCCAAAGGGTTTCCCTGCGACTCTATCGGTGCCCATCCTTTCCTACCGTTCTTCTACATCTCGTAGCACCGCCTGTCCAGGGTCACCACGATATCCAACCAAGCCAGAGCCCATAATGACTTGTGGCTGTGCAGGTAAGCCTTGGGTCTTGAAGCACCCATCCATCTCTTTGTGCCTGGGTGGACCTTTCCGCGTAAATACTGGCCATCTCCAGCATCACCTAGGCAAATCCACTGGTTTCTCCAGGGTGCCGTTCAACCATCATCCACCCAGAGGTATGTTGAAAACTCGGAGTCTTAAATCTTGATCATTATGTAGGTCTTGAAATTATTAACTCTCTCAACTCTCATGAATCACACAACCAACCCCGTCTACTAATAGCATAGCAAAAAGTAAAACAACGTTTCCCGGGGCCAATGTGTCAAAGAGTTTGAGGGGGGTACCTACCACATGATACTACTACAATGGAACCAAGTTTCCAACTAACCTATCTTGCATGCAATTTGGGGAGATGGTAGAACTAATGCATATAAAACATGGGTAAACATGATCAAAGTGACTTGCCTGGTTGATGATCTTCGTACTCGTGGGACTCTAAGTAACAAGCTTCGCACTCCGGATAATCTAACGAAGCAAACAAGCACTCAATAAGCATACAACAAAATATTGTAACTCACAAACATCAACCAAGAATTAGCAAACAATCAAGACAAAAACAATGTACAAATCATAAGTAAGAAAAAAACACAAAGTTTTGTTTACTAAAAAGATGATTGATAAAACACTACTAACATAATGAAACTATTTTGTAAAAAAAAACAATTGTTGACAGCAAGGAACAATAAAATATTTTTATTAATAAATAGAAGAAAATCAATTTAAGTTTGTTGGGAAAACTATTGTAAAGTTTGTAAAAGTTTTGATAAGCACTAAATGGAACAATTATAGTTTTACTAACAAGAGAGCAAAACCAAACTTATTATTTATTAGTAAAACATGTTCTTAACAGAAAAGAATTTACAAATAAACTTGTTTTAGAAAACAAAATTAAATTATATAAAACTTTGTTTGAAAGCAAAACTATTAATAACTAGTTGTTTTAATCAAAATAAACCTATTTGAAAAGAAGTTGTGATTCCTACATTAACAAAGAAATAAACTAAACAATTTTTATATTTTTATTAACAATAAGTAAAACACTAAATGTATAAACAACAGAACCTACTAGACAAATTAAAACTAAATCTAAATTGAACTAACTAAAACTAAGTAAATAAAACTATATTGTAATACTAGGCAGATTCTGTTTATAGCTAGAACACTATTCAAAATCATCCTAAAAATCCTCAAACTAAACATGATGATAGTCCTAACCAATATCAAACAGTAGCAAAAACATTCATATCAAAATCTATTTTCAAACTCTAGTTATTCAGATTTGAAGATTCTGAGCAAATTTGATTCAATTCAAATTTTATAGCTCAAATTTGAAATTTAAAAGTACAGGGTGAAACTACATGAAAAATGTGAGCTATTGCAAAAAGAACCAACTCAAAACATTAAATAGATTAAAAGATATAAGCAAAACAAATTTTGAAATCATTCTGTTAATTAAAAGAAAACTGAAAAGAAACTTGACTTGCAACGGCCAGGGGGGGCTACGTGGCGCTGTCCGATTGGTGGCTAGGGTGTGCGCGTGGGAGTTTGCGGGCGGGCGACCGGTCGGTAGAGGATACCGGTTCGGGATTTTAGTGGTTCTAATCATGGCCGTTGGATTTAGATCGAAGGGAGGAGAGAGCTCACAGTGGAAAAGGTCGCCGGCGAGGGTCCTCCGGCGAGTCCGAAACGGCGACGTTGCCGGTGTTGGTGCTCCGGTGGTTGAGGAAGGCAGCGAAGTGGTCCGGGCGACGGCGACGGGTCTCCGGAGTCGACTGGTGGCACGTGTGGGTGGAACGGTGGTCGGAATCGACGGCTACGGTCGACGGGAGCTTCGGTGGGGGTGGCTACTCCGGCGAGCAATTGGGCAGCGCCTCGGCGAGGGACAGAGGGGGTTTGGGGGGAAAATGAAAGGCGGGGCTAGCAGGTACTTATAGGGTGCTCGGGGGGTGCGGGGGAGGAGAGGGGAGAGAGATCCGGGAGAGAGGGAGTAACTGCCGGCGGTCCGGCGTCGCGAGAGGGAGGTGAGTGACGACCGAGCGAGGCTAACGGTCGGTTGGGGGTGGGGTCCAGTGTCAGTGAGAGAGAGAGAAGTGAATGCGCGTCGGTCGGCCGACCGGTAACGGTCTCGGCTTTTAAAGCCGTTGGGCCGGCCCGTTTATTACAGTAACTGTTACCGTTTCCTTTTAATAATTTACCAGAGCGTTTCAAAAATATTTAAAGCATTCAAATCGTTTGTAAATATAGGGGTATTATATATCAAAATTAACAGAATAATAAATTCTATTTAATGAACATTTCTATTCTGTCATTTGAACACTTTACAAAAAATAATATTTTCAGAAATTGCCTAATTGTTTTTTAAACCCTTTTTGCAAATATTTTCAAAATAACCCCTGGTTATTATTGTTCAAATATATCACCAATTAGTCCCTGGTGTGGAGTGTCATGTTCCTCCTCTCTTATTTGAACTTTTTAACCAAAATTTCAAATAGGTGAAAGCAACTTAGGGGAAAATAGAAAGGGCTTTCAGAAGTTTAGAAAGGGCATTTCAATAATACATGTATTCAAGCAATGATGCAGATGAATGCATATCTATATTTCATAACATTCCAAAATGAAATTTTGGGATGTTACAAACCTACCCACCTTAAGATGAATCTCGCCCTCGAGATTCGGGTTGGCTATAAAATAGGTGCGGGTGGTCTCTACGAAGATCTTCTTCGCGTTCCCAGGTGGTTTCTTCCTCGGTGTGATGGCTCCACAAAACCTTACAGAACTTGATGATCTTGCTGCGGGTAACTCTATTGGCAGTCTCGAGGATTCTGACAGGCTTCTCCTCGTAGGTCAGATCATTGTCAAGTTGTATGGCCTCTAGGGGCACTGTATCTCTCAAAGGGATATCAGCCATCTCAGCATGACATTTCTTCAGCTGGGACACGTGGAACACATTATGAACTTCGGATAATCCTTCCGGCAATTCCAGTTTGTATGCAACTTCGCCTCTACGTTCAAGAATTTTGTAGGGGCCTATGAATCTGGGTGCTAATTTTCCTTTAACACCAAACCTCTTGATTCCTCGAAGCGGGGACACACGAAGATAAGCTCGGTCTCCCACTTCATACGTCACTTCTTTACGTTTGCTGTTAGCGTAACTCTTCTGTCGAGACTGAGCTATCTTGAGTCTGTCATGAATCAACTTGACTTTCTCTTCCGAATCTCGGATAAGGTCGGGACCAAAAAGTTGTCGGTCTCCAACACCATCCCACGTCAGTGGCGTTCTGCACCTCCTTCCATATAAAGCTTCGAAAGGGGACATCTTCAGACTCGTCTAATAACTGTTGTTGTACGAAAATTCTGCGTAAGGTAAGTTGTCATCCCAACTAGATCCATAATCTAGCGCACAAGCTCTCAACATGTCTTCCAGAATCTGGTTGACTCTCTCAGTCTGTCCATCTGTCTGCGGATGAAAAGCTGTACTGAACTCCAGCCTCGTACCCAAAGTTTCATGTAACTGATGCCAAAACTTTGAGGTAAACTGTGTTCCTCTATATGACATGATACTCCTCGGAACTCCATGCAGACATACGATCCTGGTCATATATATCTTGGCTAGCTTAGCACTGGTATAGGTGGTTTTCACTGGAATGAAATGAGCTACCTTGGTCAAGCGATCTACCACTACCCAGATGGAATCATAACCTGAACGGGTCCTGGGTAATCCTGTGATGAAGTCCATACCAAGCTTTTCCCATTTCCACTCGGGTATCGGCAGAGGTTGGAGTAACCCTGCTGGTTTCTGATGTTCAGACTTTACTCGCTGACAAACATCACATATTGCAACATGTTCCGCAATATCTTTCTTCATACCTGTCCACCAATAACTTTCCTTTAAATCCAGATACATCTTGGTATTGCCTGGGTGTATCGAGTAAGGTGAATCGTGGGCTTCCTGAAGTATCAACTTCCTGAGTTCTGGGTCATTGGGCACATAGATGCGGTTCTCAAACCACAAAGTTCCTTGCTCATCCTCACGAAAACCTTTAGCTTTACCATCTTCCATTTTCTGTTTAATCTCAGCTATCTCCTTGTCCGATTTCTGGGCTTTACGAATTCTTTCGGTCAAGGTGGACTGAATTTCCAGTGTAGCAACATATCCTCTTGGAACTATCTCTAGCTTGAGCTCTCTGAGATCATCGGCTAACTCTTGGGGTAATCCTCCCGCTGTGAGGGTGTTTACATAAGTTTTCCGACTCAAGGCATCGGCTACAACATTAGCCTTACCTGGATGGTAATGTAATCTCATGTCATAGTCCTTGATTAACTCTAACCATCTCCTCTGTCTGAGGTTCAACTCCTTCTGAGTGAAAATATATTTCGGGCTCTTATGGTCGGTGTAAACATCACAACTATTTCCTATAAGAAAATGTCTCCAGGTCTTGAGTGCGTGCACTACGGCTGCTAGTTCCAAATCATGGGTGGCATAATTCAACTCATGAGGTCGTAGTTGTCTGGATGTATAAGCTACAACCTTTCCATCTTGCATGAGTACTCCTCCAAGTCCTTGACGTGAAGCATCACAATAAACTTGGAAGTCCTTCCGAATATTGGGCAAAATCAACACTAGGGCTGTGACCAAAAGTTTCTTCAACTCCTGGAAACTGGCTTCACATTCCTCAGTCCAAACATACTTGGATTCTTTCTTCAACAACTCTGTCATGGGCTTGGCTATCTTTGAGAAATTCTCAATGAACCTCCGGTAATATCCGGCAAGTCTGAGGAAACTGCGGATCTCCTTAACTGAGGTGGGTGACTTCCACTCGGTGACGGCTTCAACCTTAGCGGGGTCTATGGCTATTCCTTCTCCAGAAATAACATGTCCAAGGAATCCGACTTCCGTCAGCCAAAATTCACATTTGCTGAACTTGGCATATAACCGATGCTCTCTTAGCTTCTCCAGAACTAAACGCAGATGTTCCTTGTGTTCTTCCTCGTTCTTGGAGAATATCAAAATGTCATCAATGAACACCACGACAAACTTGTCCAAATATTCCATAAACACCTTGTTCATCAAATTCATGAAGTAGGCAGGAGCATTAGTCAAACCAAAGGACATGACTGTATACTCGTATAAGCCATATCTTGTGGTTAAAGTTGTTTTGGGTATATCCTGTTCACGAATATTCAGTTGATGATACCCTGATCGAAGATTGATCTTAGAGAATACTTTGGCGCCTACTAGCTGATCAAACAAGTCATTAATCATCAGCAGAGGGTACTTGTTCTTGATAGTCACCTCGTTCAAGGCACGATAATCGACTACCATTCTCCAAGGTTTTATCCTTCTTCTCCACCAAAAGAACTGGGGCTCCCCAAGGTGAAGAACTTGGGCGTATATAACCTTTGTCCAATAACTCCTTAATTTGCTTCTTGATTTCCAACAGATCATTTGCGGGCATCCGATAGGGTCTCTTGGAAATTGGGGCTGTCCCTGGCTGTAGCTCTATTAGGAACTCAATCTCCCTATCTGGTGGCATGCCTGGTAATTCTTCCGAAAATACATCCAGAAAATATTTTACCACAGGTACTTCCTCCTGAACAACTCCTGTGAGGGCATTTAACCGAGCACTCATACGTGTGCGTCGGGATACATACTTAATCCTCTTGTTCTCCGGGGTGGTGAGTGAAACAGACTTGCTGGGACAATCAAGATTTCCTTCATACTTGGTCATCCAATCCATGCCTAGGATTACATCCAATCCTTGGGATTCTAAGACGATGAGATCGGTGGGAAAAACATGGTTTCCTATATGAAGTTTCAGGGCATGGCATCCTATTCCTGCCATCATCATACCTCCTGGGGAACTGACCTTAATAGGCTGGCTAAGGGTTTTGGTGGCCAAACCATATTTATCCACAACTACCCTTGATATGAATGAATGAGTTGCACCGGAATCAAAAAGTACTGTAACTGGACGTGAATGCAATAAAAACTTACCAACCACAGTCTCGGGTTGATCATAGACTTCTTCCACGTCGAGGTGGTTCACCTGGGCACGAGGAAAAGGGTTTGGCTTCTTGGCTGCGGAGTTGCCGTTTCCATTTCCCTGCTTGCTCTGGGGACACTCAGTAGCATAGTGCCCTGTCTTCTGGCACTTGAAACAGGTGATGTGACTCAGATCCTTATGAGTAGGAATGTGACGGTGCTGGTTGTTGTTCCCATTCCCATTGTCAGTCTTGAAATTGCCATGGTTGGGACGGGCATTCCCATTTCCTCCATGGTTGTGGCTTCCATGGTTGTGCACAGCATGAGTGTGCCTTCCAAACTTACCGGTCCCTGATACGGTATTCCCTGAGTACGGGGAGTAGCGGGGCTTATGATGAGCTCCGGAGTTAAACTTCCCCTGAGTGTACTTCCTCTTGCGGTTCTCAATTTGCTGCTGTTTACCCTCCAAGATGAGGGCCTTGTCCACCAGCTCTTGGTAGTTGTTGAAATTAGCCACTACCAGCTACATGCTCAACTCATTGTTGAGTCCTTCCAAAAACTTCTCTTGCTTGGCCGCATCATTGGCCACGTCTCCTGGTGCATAACGTGCCAATGTGCTGAAGTCATCCACGTATTGGGCCACGAAGCGATTACCCTGGCGCAAGTTGCGAAACTCGCGCTTCTTCAGACTCATGGCTCCAGCTGAAACATGTGCGGTGCGGAAAGCTTGCTGGAACTGCTCCCAAGTTACATCAGCAATAGGATATGTCGTGGTGTAGTTCTCCCACCATGAAGCTGCTGGTCCTTCTAGTTGATGTGCGGCAAATCGCACCTTCTCAGCATCAGTACATCCAGCGGTGACAAGTTCTCTCTCCATCTTACGGAGCCAATCATCTGCCACAATGGGCTCAGTGCTGCTGGAGAAAGTTGGAGGATTCAACCTCAGAAAGCGGGTGAGATTGTCAGTCTGGGGTGGATGTTGGTGGTTGTTGTTCTGGTTGTTGGTCTGATTCTGGATCAATAGCTGCATCAGTGCATTCTGCTGCTGAAGGAGTTGCGTGAGTTCCGGCGGGAAAGTGAAGTTGGTCTCACGTCGTGGAGGCATCTTGCTGTTTTCAGAGGGATGAGAATTAGAATAGAACAAGGGTCTAGAAGGAATTCACTACCCATATGCAATGCAGCAAACATATCACACCAAACACTCATTCATTTGTTCAATCAATGTCAAACATCGGGAATACAAATCTCAACAACTAAGCATCGACCTACGCTTTTAACGTTGAAAAATAAAAGGTACATGGAGGGCATAACTAAAGTTTTCCTCAGAAGTACATGGTGACTGAGTCTCCTCCAGTGGTGCTCTCCTCATAGTCATCATCGTTGCTGATGAAAGGAGCCAAGTCTCCCTCAGGATGAAGATTTTCACCCATGTCCATCTGTTCCTCCAGAGTGGCGATGCGAGTGTTCAGCTTGTCGATCCTCTCTAAGAAATCCTTCACCTCATATTCATGCTCATAGTTGGCTTCTCGCAAGTCAGCTTCAAGGTCAATCTCGCGGTTCATCAGATTCTTGATTGTCTTCGTATCAGCACGAACTCGAAGCTCCAGAGTCCTAATGTGAGTCTCCAGAGTCTAGATATAGGAGATAGTGGTGTCTGAAGTGGGAGGAGTTTTGATGTTTCCATAGGCATCTCTGCGACAAACCACGCTGAGTCCTGGTGAAATGGTTCCACCTCTGTATTCCTCCTGAATACGTCCAAGGGCACGATGAATGGCCATGTCTCTTCCAAGTATCCAGCTGGGTGCCACGAACTTGAAGTCGATGGGTTTCTTCCGATTCCCAAAGGTCTTCCCTGGGATGTGCACCTCAATCCTGTAGCGTCCATCTTGTGGAAATGACATGATAGGAGTCCCGGTGATGCTCGGCAAAGCAATCCTTACGTCCTTGACGATCCTCATCAGCTCCTTACCAAAAGGCATCGTTGCGTCAGGCTGGCAAAACTCCGTGATCAACACTAGGATGAAGGTGGCCATCT